>CM046305.1:37480190-38000434 GCA_025267735.1 Mactra quadrangularis | reverse complement strand
GCAGAAAATTCCAGAAAAAGCAAGAGAATTGCAAATTTTGGTGCGGAGGATTCAGAGTAGCCAAAAGGGCCGGTTGGGTGGGTGGGGGTTGGTCGGTGAAGTCAAATCGGTCAAGGAAACGCGCATAAACGGGGTTCGCAAGTCAAACGGGTAAGCGTGAGGCCAGGTAATGTTTCTCAATGGTTTCCTACAGTACTGTAATTAACAGGGATACTCAGTTCTATTCATCACAGAGGTGTGAAAGCCCAGCCAGGCAGGCGTTTGCGCGCTATAACCGTTGGAGATGGCTCAGAACCGCCTATGAAATCCCCACTTTTGGCCTCGAAACGCCCCGGGATGAGAGTGTCATTGTCTCCCGGGGCGTTTCCGAGGCCAAAAGTGGGGATTTCATAGGCTTTTTATTTAACCCTGGCTTAAAACTGTACTTGTTGGACAGGTCCGCGTATGCAGAAAATGTCAGTTTTTTAGCGTGAAACTTAGCGTCACGAAACCGCCCCTAAGGGGGTGGGGTCTGTTCAGGGGGTCGGGTCGGACAAGGTAACGCGCGTAACCGGGGTCCTAAAGAGGCGCGGATAGCGGGTGTCTCGATTTTGCGTTTTCAGGGGTCCCAAATATGAAAATTCTGCACTGTTGCCTTGAGAGCTGTCTGACCCCCTTAAAACAGGTTTTTGGGGCTTAAATCCACCTGGGATGCTGAGGAAACTTACATTCGGACCCGCTTGGACCTTTTTAGGCCAAAACTGGAAAAAAAAAAAATTTGTGAAATTTTCAACTTTTCGTCAGGTCCGCGTATGCAGAAAATTCCAGAAAAAGCAAGAAATTGCAAATTTTGGTGCGGAGGATTCAGAGTAGCCAAAAGGGCCGGTTGGTGGGTGGGGGTTGGTCTGTGAAGTCAAATCGGTCATGGAAACGCGCGTAACCGGGGTCCTAAAGAGGCGCGGAGAGCGGGGGCCTCGATTTTGCGTTTCAGGGGTCCCAAATATGAAAATTCTGAACTGTTGCCTTGAGAGCTGTCTGACCCCCTTAAAACAGGTTTTTGGGGCTTAAATCCACCTGGGATGCTGAGGAAACTTACATTCGGACCCGCTTGGACCTTTTAAGGCCAAAACTGGAAAAAAAAAAATTTGTGAAATTTTCAACTTTTCGTCAGGTCCGCGTATGCAGAAAATTCCAAAAATTGCAAGAAATTGCAAATTTTAATGCGGAGGATTCAGAGTAGCCAAAAGGGCCGGTTGGTGGGTGGGGGTTGGTCTGTGAAGTCAAATCGATCAAGGAAACGCGCATAACCGGGGTTCGCAAGTCAAACGGGTAAGCGTGAGGCCAGGTAATGTTTCTCAATGGTTTCCTACAGTACTGTAATTAACAGGGATACTCAGTTCTATTCATCACAGAGGTGTGAAAGCCCAGCCAGGCAGGCATTTGCGCGCTATAACCGTTGGAGATGGATCAGAACCGCCTATGAAATCCCCACTTTTGGCCGCGAAACGCCCCGGGATGACAATGTCATTGTCTCCCGGGGCGTTTCGCGGCCAAAAGTGGGGATTTCATAGGCTTTTTATTTAACCCTGGCTTAAAACTGTACTTGTTGGACAGGTCCGCGTATGCAGAAAATGTCAGTTTTTTAGCGTAAAACTTAGCGTCAAGAAACCGCCCCTAAGGGGGTGGGGTCTGTTCAGGGGGTCGGGTCGGACAAGGTAACGCGCGTAACCGGGGTCCTAAAGAGGCGCGGATAGCGGGGGTCTCGATTTTGCGTTTTCAGGGGTCCCAAATATGAAAATTCTGCACTGTTGCCTTGAGAGCTGTCTGACCCCCTTAAAACAGGTTTTTGGGGCTTAAACCCACCTGGGATGCTGAGGAAACTTACATTCGGACCCGCTTGGACCTTTTTAGGCCAAAACTGGAAAAAAAAAATTTTGTGAAATTTTCAACTTTTCGTCAGGTCCGCGTATGCAGAAAATTCCAGAAAAAGCAAGAAATTGCAAATTTTGGTGCGGAGGATTCAGAGTAGCCAAAAGGGCCGGTTGGTGGGTGGGGGTTGGTCTGTGAAGTCAAATCGGTCATGGAAACGCGCATAACCGGGGTCCTAAAGAGGCGCGGAGAGCACGGGCCTCGATTTTGCGTTTCAGGGGTCCCAAATATGAAAATTCTGCACTGTTGCCTTGAGAGCTGTCTGACCCCCTTAAAACAGGTTTTTGGGGCTTAAATCCACCTGGGATGCTGAGGAAACTTACATTCGGACCCGCTTGGACCTTTTTAGGCCAAAACTGGAAAAAAAAAATTTTGTGAAATTTTCAACTTTTCGTCAGGTCCGCGTATGCAGAAAATTCCAAAAATTGCAAGAAATTGCAAATTTTGGTGCGGAGGATTCAGAGTAGCCAAAAGGGCCGGTTGGTGGGTGGGGGTTGGTCGGTGAAGTCAAATCGGTCAAGGAAACGCGCATAACCGGGGTTCGCAAGTCAAACGGGTAAGCGTGAGGCCAGGTAATGTTTCTCAATGGTTTCCTACAGTACTGTAATTAACAGGGATACTCAGTTCTATTCATCACAGAGGTGTGAAAGCCCAGCCAGGCAGGCGTTTGCGCGCTATAACCGTTGGAGATGGATCAGAACCGCCTATGAAATGCCCACTTTTGGCCTCGAAACGCCCCGGGATGACAATGTCATTGTCTCCCGGGGCGTTTCGAGGCCAAAAGTGGGGATTTCATAGGCTTTTTATTTAACCCTGGCTTAAAACTGTACTTGTTGGACAGGTCCGCGTATGCAGAAAATGTCAGTTTTTTAGCGTAAAACTTAGCGTCACGAAACCGCCCCTAAGGGGGTGGGGTCTGTTTAGGGGGTCGGGTCGGACAAGGTAACGCGCGTAACCGGGGTCCTAAAGAGGCGCGGATAGCGGGGGTCTCGATTTTGCGTTTTCAGGGGTCCCAAATATGAAAATTCTGCACTGTTGCCTTGAGAGCTGTCTGACCCCCTTAAAACAGGTTTTTGGGGCTTAAATCAACCTGGGATGCTGAGGAAACTTACATTCGGACCCGCTTGGACCTTTTTAGGCCAAAACTGGAAAAAAAATTTTTTTGTGAAATTTTAAACTTTTCATCAGGTCCGCGTATGCAGGAAATTCCAGAAAAAGCAAGAAATTGCAAATTTTGGTGCGGAGGATTCAGAGTAGCCAAAAGGGCCAGTTGGTGGGTGGGGGTTGGTCTGTGAAGTCAAATCGGTCATGGAAACGCGCGTAACCGGGGTCCTAAAGAGGTGCGGAGAGCGGGGGCCTCGATTTTGCGTTTCAGGGGTCCCAAATATGAAAATTCTGCACTGTTGCCTTGAGAGCTGTCTGACCACCTTAAAACAGGTTTTTGGGGCTTAAATCCACCTGGGATGTTGAGGAAAGTTACATTTGGACCCGCTTGGACCTTTTTAGGCCAAAACTGGAAAAAAAAAATTTTTGTGAAATTTTCAACTTTTCGTCAGGTCCGCGTATGCAGAAAATTCCAAAAATTGCAAGAAATTGCAAATTTTGGTGCGGAGGATTCAGAGTAGCCAAAAGGGCCGGTTGGTGGGTGGGGGTTGGTCGGTGAAGTCAAATCGGTCAAGGAAACGCGCATAACCGGGGTTCGCAAGTCAAACGGGTAAGCGTGAGGCCAGGTAATGTTTCTCAATGGTTTCCTACAGTACTGTAATTAACAGGGATACTCAGTTCTATTCATCACAGAGGTGTGAAAGCCCAGCCAGGCAGGCGTTTGCGCGCTATAACCGTTGGAGATGGATCAGAACCGCCTATGAAATCCCCACTTTTGGCCTCGAAACGCCCCGGGATGACAATTGTCTCCCGGGGCGTTTCGAGGCCAAAAGTGGGGATTTCATAGGCGGTTTATTTAACCCTGGCTTAAAACTGTACTTGTTGGACAGGTCCGCGTATGCAGAAAATGTCAGTTTTTTAGCGTAAAACTTAGCGTCACGAAACCGCCCCTAAGGGGGTGGGGTCTGTTCAGGGGGTCGGGTCGGACAAGGTAACGCGCGTAACCGGGGTCCTAAAGAGGCGCGGATAGCGGGGGGTCTCGATTTTGCGTTTTCAGGGGTCCCAAATATGAAAATTCTGCACTGTTGCCTTGAGAGCTGTCTGACCCCCTTAAAACAGGTTTTTGGGGCTTAAATCCACCTGGGATGCTGAGGAAACTTACATTCGGACCCGCTTGGACCATTTTAGGCCAAAACTGAAAAAAACAATTTTTGTGAAATTTTCAACTTTTAGTCAGGTCCGCGTATGCAGAAAATTCCAAAAATTGCAAGAAATTGCAAATTTTGGTGTGGAGGATTCAGAGTAGCCAAAAGGGCCGGTTGGTGGGTGGGGGTTGGTTGGTGAAGTCAAATCGGTCAAGCAAACGCGCATAACCGGGGTTCGCAAGTCAAACGGGTAAGCGTGAGGCCAGGTAATGTTTCTCAATGGTTTCCTACAGTACTGTAATTAACAGGGATACTCAGTTCTATTCATCACAGAGGTGTGAAAGCCCAGCCAGGCAGGCGTTTGCGCGCTATAACCGTTGGAGATGGATCAGAACCGCCTATGAAATCCCCACTTTTGGCCTCGAAACGCCCCGGGATGACAATGTCATTGTCTCCCGGGGCGTTTCGAGGCCAAAAGTGGGGATTTCATAGGCTTTTTATTTAACCCTGGCTTAAAACTGTACTTGTTGGACAGGTCCGCGTATGCAGAAAATGTCAGTTTTTTAGCGTAAAACTTAGCGTCACGAAACCGCCCCTAAGGGGGTGGGGTCTGTTCAGGGGGTCGGGTCGGACAAGATAATGCGCGTAACCGGGGTCCTAAAGAGGCGCGGATAGCGGGGGTCTCGATTTTGCGTTTTCAGGGGTCCCAAATATGAAAATTCTGCACTGTTGCCTTGAGAGCTGTCTGACCCCCTTAAAACAGGTTTTTGGGGCTTAAATCCACCTGGGATGCTGAGGAAACTTACATTCGGACCCGCATGGACCTTTTAAGGCCAAAACTGGAAAAAAAAATTTTTGTGAAATTTTCAACTTTTCGTCAGGTCCGCGTATGCAGAAAATTCCAGAAAAAGCAAGAAATTGCAAATTTTGGTGCGGAGGATTCAGAGTAGCCAAAAGGGCCAGTTGGTGGGTGGGGGTTGGTCTGTGAAGTCAAATCGGTCATGGAAATGCGCGTAACCGGGGTCCTAAAGAGGCGCGGAGAGCGGGGGCCTCGAATTTGCGTTTCAGGGGTCCCAAATATGAAAATTCTGCACTGTTGCCTTGAGAGCTATCTGACCCCCTTAAAACAGGTTTTTGGGGCTTAAATCCACCTGGGATGCTGAGGAAACTTACATTCGGACCCGCTTGGACCTTTTAAGGCCAAAACTGGAAAAAAAAAATTTTTGTGAAATTTTCAACTTTTCGTCAGGTCCGCGTATGCAGAAAATTCCAGAAAAAGCAAGAAATTGCAAATTTTGGTGCGGAGGATTCAGAGTAGCCAAAAGGGCCGGTTGGTGGGTGGGGGTTGGTCTGTGAAGTCAAATCGGTCATGGAAATGCGCGTAACCGGGGTCCTAAAGAGGCGCGGAGAGCGGGGGCCTCGAATTTGCGTTTCAGGGGTCCCAAATATGAAAATTCTGCACTGTTGCCTTGAGAGCTGTCTGACCCCCTTAAAACAGGTTTTTGGGGCTTAAATCCACCTGGGATGCTGAGGAAACTTTCATTCGGACCCGCTTGGACCTTTTTAGGCCAAAACTGGAAAAAAAAAATTTTTGTGAAATTTTCAACTTTTCGTCAGGTACGCGTATGCAGAAAATTCCAAAAATTGCAAGAAATTGCAAATTTTGGTGCGGAGGATTCAGAGTAGCCAAAAGGGCCGGTTGGTGGGTGGGGGTTGGTCGGTGAAGTCAAATCGGTCAAGGAAACGCGCATAACCGGGGTTCGCAAGTCAAACGGGTAAGCGTGAGGCCAGGTAATGTTTCTCAATGGTTTCCTACAGTACTGTAATTAACAGGGATACTCAGTTCTATTCATCACAGAGGTGTGAAAGCCCAGCCAGGCAGGCGTTTGCGCGCTATAACCGTTGGAGATGGATCAGAACCGCCTATGAAATCCCCACTTTTGGCCTCGAAACGCCCCGGGATGACAATGTCATTGTCTCCAGGGGCGTTTCGAGGCCAAAAGTGGGGATTTCATAGGCTTTTTATTTAACCCTTTCTTAAAACTGTACTTGTTGGACAGGTCCGCGTATGCAGAAAATGTCAGTTTTTTAGCGTAAAACTTAGCGTCACGAAACCGCCCCTAAGGGGGTGGGGTCTGTTCAGGGGGTCGGGTCGGACAAGGTAACGCGCGTAACCGGGGTCCTAAAGAGGCGCGGATAGCGGGGGTCTCGATTTTGCGTTTTCAGGGGTCCCAAATATGAAAATTCTGCACTGTTGCCTTGAGAGCTGTCTGACCCCCTTAAAACAGGTTTTTGGGGCTTAAATCCACCTGGGATGCTGAGGAAACTTACATTCGGACCCGCTTGGACCTTTTTAGGCCAAAACTGGAAAAAAAAAATTTTGTGAAATTTTCAACTTTTCGTCAGGTCCGCGTATGCAGAAAATTCCAGAAAAAGCAAGAAATTGCAAATTTTGGTGCGGAGGATTCAGAGTAGCCAAAAGGGCCAGTTGGTGGGTGGGGGTTGGTCTGTGAAGTCAAATCGGTCATGGAAACGCGCGTAACCGGGGTCCTAAAGAGGCGCGGAGAGTGGGGGCCTCGATTTTGCGTTTCAGGGGTCCCAAATATGAAAATTCTGCACTGTTGCCTTGAGAGCTGTCTGACCACCTTAAAACAGGTTTTTGGGGCTTAAATCCACCTGGGATGCTGAGGAAACTTACATTCGGACCCGCTTGGACCTTTTTAGGCCAAAACTAGAAAAAAAAATTTTTTGTGAAATTTTCAACTTTTCGTCAGGTCCGGGTATGCAGAAAATTCCAGAAAAAGCAAGAAATTGCAAATTTTGGTGCGGAGGATTCAGAGTAGCCAAAAGGGCCGGTTGGTGGGTGGGGGTTGGTCTGTGAAGTCAAATCGGTCATGGAAACGGGCGTAACCGGGGTCCTAAAGAGGCGCGGAGAGCGGGGGCCTCGATTTTGCGTTTCAGGGGTCCCAAATATGAAAATTCTGCACTGTTGCCTTGAGAGCTGTCTGACCCCCTTAAAACAGGTTTTTGGGGCTTAAATCCACCTGGGATGCTGAGGAAACTTACATTCGGACCCGCTTGGACCTTTTTAGGCCAAAACTGGAAAAAAAAAAATTTGTGAAATTTTCAACTTTTCGTCAGGTCCGCGTATGCAGAAATTTCCAAAAATTGCAAGAAATTGCAAATTTTGGTGCGGAGGATTCAGAGTAGCCAAAAGGGCCGGTTGGTGGGTGGGGGTTGGTCGGTGAAGTCAAATCAGTCAAGGAAACGCGCATAACCGGGGTTCGCAAGTCAAACGGGTAAGCGTGAGGCCAGGTAATGTTTCTCATATAATTTTATTAAGCCTCCATTTTCTGGAGAGATTATGTAAGTATATAACAATTACAAATCAAACAAACATATTTACAAGACAAGTAAGAGACAAATGTATATGACTTCACAGTAAGGATATAGGAAGGAATAGTTGTTTATGAGAACAATCACATGCTCAGTAAATACAATATCGTAAAGACCTATCACCAAAATATGGAGCGTAACAGTTTACTATTTTCGGACAGAAATAGAATATGGTCCGGCTCGGACAAATGGACAAAATTAAAACAAACTAGCCAAACATTTACAAAATAGTGAAGGTTAGGATTATGAATGGCACTATATACATACACTATTATTATACAACGACTCCTGAATATATATCTTTAATGATTAAAAGCGTCATAAAATCTAATTAGATTAATTTATATAACTTCATAATGTATATTTGAATTTAAACATATTATATCCTTCCATTTCAGAATTCCATTGTTCATCAAATGCTTCATTCTGTTCCACTGTAAACCATGTTTTCCAGTTTCCAACAGACCCTGAAAACAGTGAGAAAATATAGTTTTAAACTTGTTTTTACATGGGGTTTCCCCATGTTAAGTAGTGGACTGTGGCAAATCCACATAAAAATTTGTCGCGGACGATTACATTCGGTTGTGCGCGCGCACATAAAGGGATAATTACCACTGCAATTAATATAGTCCGCATTACGCGTTTACAAGCAGACGATAAGAAGCACGTGTACATCTTTATCTAGTTTATGTAAGGTAAAGGTCCCACGTATCGCTTCCATGAGTTGTACACAGCAATAAACTCTGCCAAAACCCCTTGTCTGACAGCGCTATCGGCGCTTTGATTACCGCTAGTGATGTCAATCGGCTGAAAAAATCCACAATTGATTAACCGGAGAAATCCGTTGGGCTAAACCGACTGATTTTCCGATTAAAATCGGTTGGATGCCAAAATTTGTGTAGCTAAATTCTCGTCATTGTCTTACATAGCCATGGAAAATACACAACTACTTAAATGAAAAAAAATCAGTATTTTACTTGTGTTTAAGTTTGTCTCAATGGAATGCCGCAGAAGGATATAGATTAGTTGTTCTTGAACATATTTTTCTGCCGAATCCACCATTACAGCATGCAGACGAAAGTGAATACCTTCCTTGGACACTAGCTAATTTTCCGCGATGTTGAGGTCCATGGAAAACACATTCGATAATCGTCGCTTAAAATTTTTCTAACCGATTTCGGCGACGTCGGCGATACTCGGTACTTCACTATTTACTGCTACCCATGGCGGTCAAATGTGCAGCCCGTTATCTGCGATCAGAAAGGTTTATATACTTTATATAATTAAAAGAACTTTCCATTAAAGTCTAAATTCCTAACTAAAAAAACTATGTTTTATGGCAGCCGCATAATTCTAGAAATAGTTTTGTTGTTCGTACATCGTAATTCTAAACTCTTACCATGTTAGATATTTTAAAAATGTCAACACATGGACACATTTAAAATTATTTCATTTTCAAATGAAAGGGAGGTAATAACTAAATCCTTTAAGTTTTTGTCAAATATTTTTTTAAAATTGCAAGTTAGGTTTCAGTTTCTTTATTGTGTAATTTATGGTTTGCGGCCAACACAAAAAGCATGTATACAATTTACAAATACATAAGTATTTAAATGCATTAGTTATGTTATAAACCAATTCATGCAGAATGATAAACGATATAAATGTTAAAATGATATTGTAATGAATGAAAAATATCATGTTTTATAAGCTTTTATCATATCTTTACAAAATTGATTTTTAACTGTGAGTGACGCTAGGGATTGTGTACCTTAAGTAGTCACTCGCATCGGTGTTGTCAACAAGTGCAATGTGTATAGCTACGTTAGTAGGCTGCCACAGGCTCGAACATTCCTAAAGCTACGGTCCCATAAACATAAAAATAGCCGCGAGGGCACCGTACGGGCGCCGTGCGTTCAAGCTCCGCAAGGACCCGTACGAACTCTTGCGTACTCGTGCGGACTGTTACGTTTTTACCAGGATCCGTGAGATAAGCCTTGGATACACGTATCATTTTTAAAGCCAAACCGTGAACACAATCGGGACCGAGTATGGGTTAAACTTGCATATCTTCCAGCTACGGCTCCGTACGGGTGTTCTTATGTGCCAAGTGTGTACCGTCACCTTAACACGCAAGGCTTCCCACGGTCTACGGCTGTCTGCACGTACGGGTCCGCAACAAGCCACGATTTTATGGGACTGAGGTTAAATGGTAAGGCCAGGTTCTGCAATAACAGCATTAATCGTCTTTATAGACACACTTGAAGTAAATTGTGTGTTTGCTTTTACGGCGTTATGAATGCCACAACTGCTTCCACTTGGGCGTGTTATGTATCAAGTCCTGTACTTAATTTGATTGAAAAAATCACGTTTTGGTTCTCATCTATTCCTATTGAATGGTCAAATATAGTTTAGGCGAGGATGAGAATTAAAGTAGATGTTTTTATATTGTATACACATGAAAACCAAATGACTGTTTACATTCTGAAGACCACGTGACTATACACCTACTTACAACTCCTCAACTACATTAAGTTACACTTATTTACCGCAGTCCAGCAACTTTAAGGTCTCTCAGCTCACCTTTTCTCATAAATCCTTTTCCTTCGTGAAATAAATAGTTAGCGGCATCCCAGTTTTTGGTCATCATTTGATCAAAGCCACATTTATGTATGATTTCCTTTCTTAATTCAGGATCTAGATCGATTTCTAGAAATTTAAGTAATTTGTCTAGTTCTTCCAAACCATTCTGAAAAGAAATATTTTTAAAATGATATTTGGCGCTATGCATGGCTTTGTTTGAAGTAAAAATAGTCATATTTGCTGTCCAGTTATACTACCAGAAGCGTATCACAAGAAAGTATAATCAATTAGCACCGATAATACACAGAGTAAATAATAAGCAACTACTGTCCGTGCTACGCACCTGTGTATCACAAATAACCAATGGTACCATATCTTTTATCCATTTCTTTTAGCCGGAAAATAATTTCATTGGACAGACAGGTATGGTAGAGCAAATTTGATTGACTGAAATTACAGGTCGAAAATTGGCTTAGACAGATGCGCCGAAAAACCGTCAGTTATATATCACATGATACTTATAGATATGGTTGTAATATTACCTCATACTATGACACAATCTGAAAACAACTCCATAAAGACTAATGAATTCAGCCCGCGCTTGAAGATAGATCAAGAACGCTTTGCTGAGTCAGACTTTGTACGTGCAAATGCTTTTTAAAAGGTTAGTTTTGGGAACCACACTTCAATAGAAATATTACACTCTGCAGATAGTCCATGAGACCTTCTCGGACAATACGTACCGATTTTAAATCCTCAAAGTACATAACATGCAAAGGAAAGCCGACACCTTGTTTTATTGCAGTTTCAAATCCTTTCAAATAGTCTGTATACTTTCCATATTCAACTGAAAATAGACTCCTGGGTGAAGTGAAACAACAGTAGGGAAATTTCTTGCTCAAGGAAATTAGCAGTGACCCAAGTGGGGTTCGAACCCGGTACATCTCGATCCATCAGCGCGCATCCTACCACTTGGCCACTGCTCCTACAAACTATCACCGCACGACGCAAACTTGATTTGATAAGTTTTTATTAATGTAATGACAAAGACATCAATATCATTATTAGTATCATTATCAATAACATTATTATCACGAAGGAGTATAAATATTAAAGGCACGTTCCGCAAGGCGATCTCTAGCTAGCGCTATGTAGCGATTTCCTACGGAACGGTCTGCTACGATCGAGCAAGTTGAATCGCTAGCTAGCGATACGTAGCAAGTTTTTTTTCTTGCAAGCCGTATCATTCGGAACGTTTTTGCCTTTTTAAATATTTTTCCTTTGTTACAATTCTGAACTTTTCGTTTGAGAATATCGCCATCTTGGATTTGCTAGCTTGAAGCAAACCGTTCCGTAGACCTCTTATGCTATAAAAAAAATCGCTTTCAAAAAGCGCTAGCTAGCGATCGCCTTGCGGAACGTGCCCTAAGACAACTCATCAAACCAGTTAAGTAACGTGTTGCTATAGGTACTCTTTATGTAAGGGGAAGTAACCACCTTGACGTTTTATCAGTACCTAGTTTTTGCGAAATGAAGATTGCTTCATGTCTCCTGTCTCTATTTTAAAAGTTGTTCAAGAAACGGTTAACACTACAAATACGTGAGAATGTATAATCAATTATGTATAATCAATTAAATCATTCTACGTCGCTTAGCAATACTTTTATTCGACCATTAGCTATAGTCGCTTCTTTTTACATGGCGGGAAATCGAGAATATCGTCGAATTGTCATATAGACAACCATGTTCTGTTCCAGCCAGTCATCGAACCCAACCCGTGGTCGACCATATAAACTGCTACTCCATAGCCGCCTATAATTCCAACGATAAAGGCACTATATAAATAATGAATTAGAAGTATACAAACTTACGTTTTCCCTCCATACATATAGGGAGCCAGTCATTCCATTTTCCATCATACTCATAGACTTTTATATGTTTCATGTGATTAAAAAATGACACAGTGGCGTCCTTAGGGTTTCTTAAACACAATATTGTCTTTATTTGCTTCTCTTGTAGTCCCTTGATTGGCAGGTATCTAGAGAAAAAATAAAACACATGGGTGAAGGATATTTCTTTCGAATTTATCATCAGATAACTTTTCATATCACAATTCAACATATTGTTATATTTCGGTCCTATTCCTTATAAAATTTTAAGCACTTGAATATGTTCGACAATGCTTGTTAATTGTTTCAATGTTGAAGCGAATATATAGTGACCTACATAGTGTGTACAGGGTATATACAGTTCGTACAAAAACCAAACCCCGTTTACGTAACGGTACAGTGAACTAATCCACGACAGGGACATTCTCGTACCCCGAGGTTTTTAAGATTCTCGATGTAGCATTGATAATCCTACTAGAGAGTGCGACAGGGGATGCTCAGGGTGACAATAAAATTATAATGCAGTTTTATTTTGAAATGTTTTAATAAGTATCCTGTTGGTGTAATGGTAAAGCGTTCTACCATTAAGGGCATGATTGACTACTTTAGGTGGTGTTGGTGGTTTATCCGACATATTTATAAACTATACAATCTTTGTTTTCAATTCCGCGCTACTTTAAAATGGATTGGTTCATTTTAATGTCTACACAAACACGGTAGGTATTTTTTCCCTTGTTTTCGTCAAAATATCCGTGGAGAAAACATAAAAAATCAAAGCACTGATCGAAGCATTGAATGTGTTTGGAATACAAAGTTAGAATTTTATTGGTTCCTAATATTTGACTTTGACTCCTTATAACAAGAAGCTAAAAGGGCCATTCTTAACATTCTTCAGTGTTTTGATAGCACCAGCGTTGATTGTCATGAGTGTAACAGACCTACCCATAAATATTCTATTTTGTGCTTTCAGTGCTTTGATTTACAATCTTGATTTACAATTGTTTTTCCAGCTGAGGAAACAAATCTTTTCCATGTTCACTTGATAAAAATGTAAACCAGAGGCGAAAACCCCGAAGCGAAGAAGCTCTGTGAATTATGGAAACATCTTTAGACAACAAACACTTGAAAAGAAATTTAATAAACGATCAAAAAATATTTGCACATAACCGGCGTCTGTTACTGACCATTGTTAATGTAAAGAGGATCTAGACGTTCTAAGATATATGTATGTAGTTAATTTCCACTATCAGGGCCACCAGAATCGATTGTCTCAAAAGCGGAATGGCCTTATAATTGAACCATTTGTCTTTTCATATTAAGCATTTAGGACTTAAAAATCGTAAAAATCGCGCGATTTTGCATTAACAAAAGTGATCTTTACAGTATTCTAGAACCTAAAGGCAGATCGAGAATCTGTATAACTTTCGGGTACGAGAACGCTTTATAGTGAAACAATAACAAAGATGGAAGATGCACAGGAGCTTGACATTTTGTAGTTTGGAAATGCCCTCCTTCCTACTTTAAGAGGGAGGGAATTTCCAAACTAAGATATACAAAATGTCAAGCTCCTGTGGAAGATGGTCCTTATGGTAGAACTTTACTGAATAAGAGTAATTACAGTTGATTTTACGACAGACAAAAGTTGATATGTGAAAATGATACAAATTTGACACCTACTCATAAGGATAATGAATATTCATAATACGTGGTGATTGAACTTTATCAATGTCTTCAACAAGTCGTGATTCCATCATTGTTTCCATTTTCACATCAGCTGTATACTCACTGGATCTGTTTAATACCATTCGTAATATTTCATACAACCAATTGGTCCCTTAAATAGAATACATGAATATCACAATATTTGCGTAGTGTTTTTATATTTACAAATATAGTTTTTTCAAGCAATTAAGCATAAATATGATTTTCTGCCGTCAGCTGGCGATCAATACAATACATGCGAATAATAGTTATTACAATAAATTATCAAAAAAATGAGAAATCATACATAGTGCTTAATTGCTTGAATAAACTACATTTGTGTATATATATATATATATATATATATATATATATATATATATATATATATATATATAAAACAAAAAAACATCATCCAAATGGACGTTTAATACTTATATTTTAACCCTACCGGTTTCATAATTATCAAGGGTTAACTACAATATAACGTTAACCCTTGATAATTATGAAACCGGTAGGGTTAAAATATAAGTATTAAACGTCCATTTGGATGATGGTTTTTTTTTTTTGTATTTTGCTTGTTACAGCATATTTTAATTTTTATATATATATCTTCGTAGAAGATCGCCGTAGTATTCCGAATGACAAATCTAAGAATCTCTTTCTAACCAAAGTACAATATACGGGTACAGTGAAATCCTGTACCGGCACATCCACTTTAAGATATTGCTTTTACGGATTTATTGTCACGTGATCTACAACAACAATTAATGAGATCAACAAAATTTTGTTTTTTCTCCAAATAATTGAATGGCGTCAACTAACACATAAAATAACTGATACATTTCTTTCCTGAAAAATCCAAATAGGTTCTGTAAGTTTTTTTGTTGGTCCCATTCTTCGCCCCAACATTGAATCTAGCGGTAAACTAGTTCATTTGCCTGAAAGTTTGAGGAGAAGTTTCGGAGTAAACAGATATAACTCCTATGCTTATGTTGGCATTTTCACGGACATTTTTTTTCTGTTTTTCTATGCAGTATTTGAATCTTTTCTATTTTAGACGGTTCCAAGAAGTTGTTTGTTTTTTATTCTGAAGGTCTCAGGACTATGATTCCAGGTTTTAAACGCGTGCATTTTGTAATACAGACAGACGCCGTCATATGAATGGCTCATACCGGATGCAAATCAAGCATTCCCATGATGTCATGTTACTAAAAATAGAATACCAATCAGCGAGGAGATCGCATGAACTAGATTGTATCAATTCTTTTCTTGTTTTTTAACGAAGAATGCCGAGGCTTGCCGAAAAATATCTTTAGAAACAAGCATTTGAAACGATTGACTAATCATCACAATACCTGTTTTTGGAAAAGTGAGAAGCATGACATCATCATCTCTGAATTTATAATTTGGCATGTTCCTGAATATATCTTTTTGCTCTGTTTCTGACAGTAAAAAATAAGGATGAATAAATCCACCGACGTCTGCTGCATTCATCGTAGCCCCTCCACGATCTGAGATCTTAATTAGCGACATGGTTCTCTTCAATAGAAATATATGTATAGTTATATATTAAGGCTAAATCTCTAGATTTAGCTGTAAACTAATAGTCCGGCCAACACCAAGGATGACCTTGCACGAAATGATGTAGAAAATGTTATTCAATTTATTGGTAGACATGGTCTTACTGATTCCAAATCCGATTGATGCCACTTTGTCATCCTTGGGCAACTCCCAGAATCCAAGATGGCGGCCAAGATGGCGGTTAGAGGCTAAATTATACACGCAAAATGTATTTTTACACATTATGGTCTTAAAATGAAGGACAAAAGTGATTTCAGCATTTACAGATCGAGTTTGTTAAATTTTGTTATTCTTATACGGACTTTTAAATTCAAAATGGCGATCAAAATGGCGGTCAAAATGTCGGGTAAAGGCTATTTTCCCAGTATCTAAAGAACAAACTGGCAGAAAGAGACTGAGTGCTGTAGAAATTTATTTACTTATAGAATAGTTCATGTTATTAAAGAAACCGATTGATTTCACTTAGTTATAATTTATTATTAACAATTATAAATCCAAAATGGCGGCTAAAATGGCCAATATGATCTAATAGTTCAGTATACGAGTATATACATGGTCGGAAACAAACACATTTGGGTTTAAGTTTCAATATTTGTTATATGATTTTTTGAATCTTTATAAACTCTCAAGTTTGTAAAACTAGTGAATCCCACCTGATAATCTATTAGCAACTCAAGATTCAAGATGGAGTCAAAGATTACGAAGCAAATTCAACCAGTTCTATTTTTTTAGCAATAGTGTATTGTAAATAATGAAGTGTTTTCATAATGGCCTAGTTATTTGGCTGAAAACAGTCACATTAGCCTTCGCCTGTGGCCTCGGTTTATGACTGTCTTCAGCCGAATACAGGCCGTTATGAAAACACTTAATTCACCATTGTCGCAGATAGGGTCCCAATAAAAAAACTCAGATTGTACCAACATTCGAAATGGCGGCATTTTTGTGGAAGAAAAAAACACGGTCTTCATGAGAAAACTCGGTCACTATGAGATTTGGAAGCAATCAAAATGCCTGAATCTCATAAAAGCCGAGGTTTAAATGAAATGAAAATTCGATAAATAATTCGAGGGTTGCCCGCAAGATACTAGCTCTTCACAGCCGTTTCGCGTTAAGTTAAGCAATTGCAAAAATATCATGTCACATAGTATTTTTACTAAGAATATAGCATGGTTTATTACCAAATTTGTTCTTTACCTAGGAGACATATGTCTTTACCGAAAACATATACATTTATAAACATAACCATTACTAGATGATAATTTTACTCTGCGGGAATGTTGCATATTCATCAAAATACCTTGTCCCACTGTTTGGGTCAATTGATATTCAGATTCATTGTCGCCCTATTCTGCTCAAGGAATGAGAATTCTGACTTTCATCATAAAGCATACACATAGGCCAAACAACTGCAATAGTTTGAACTTCCACAACTTACATCATAAAAATATTTACGCATTGACTTTGCTGTCCCACAAATTCACGTGAATTACGTTACCATTTTCCACAGGCTTGCTGGCATGATGTTCATTGCATTATATATATGTATTTATCTTCTGGGAACTACTCAACGTATGTAGCACAAAATTGACAAATGAGATTGGTTGTTAATTAATTGTATAATCCACACATCTACTCAGAACGTTATTCACTCAATAAAACCTAGGTTTAGTGAATTACGTTACTAGCTGTTTTCATACACACTAATATTACCTATATCCACTTACTAAATTTCATCTAAAGAACCCTCTTATAAACTTAAGTAATAACCAAATGAATTAACATTGCCTTGATGCAATTAAATAAACAGCCCAATAAACAATCGATTCGTGAATTACGTTATTGTGAATTACGTTACCACAAATATCAGTTAGTCGCCGAAATTAGGACCCAGGGTCAATTATAACAGGTTAAATTTACAGCAACACTTAAGAACGTTGAGGTGTCAATATTTTGAAAGTTTTTGAAGAAGGAAATTGCATAAGTAAGAGACTTTTACGAATAATTTATGATGAATGTGAGTCATGTATGTTTCTTAAATAGTTTTATCATACAAGTGCATAATAGATAAATCAGTTTTGTATCAGTTGTTTTTTCTGGGGCATTATTTTAGTTACACAGTAACAATTATTTTGTATTGTTCATACGTCCATGCTAGACACACATTTTAAATGGTAACGTAATTCACAGAGCGGTAACGTAATTCACAATCCCTTTAATTTTGTTTGGCCAGTGGGTAAAAGCAAGGTTGAGACGCAAAGGGCATAGAAAGATTGATGTAAGCCAAAATATGGCTAAAGCTACTTGAAAAGAGAAAATTAATTGAATTAAAACTTTAAAACATTTTACAAACTAACAACCAATATAGGTCCAAATATATTTAGAATAAGACAAAAATGGATACGATTATGGACCCATAAAATATATAAAAGCAAAAACCAAAGGAGGCACATGACGATAAAAGGTAAAGTTGCAGATCGTTGTAACACTAATCTAAATATGGTAGCGATAATTGATTAAAAGGCAGATGGATTATGCGATTTAATTAAAATGGTAGCAGTGCCCAATTCCTTTTATGTAGAGAAGGAAATATTCTGACATGGTAGTAAACATGAAGTTCACAGAGAGAATGGGTAGCTGGAAAACTACATGTTCTGTGAAGAAGGCAGGCAAGAAGATAGAGAATCTAGATGTAAAATTGTCCATGCTACAGTTCAAATTTATCAACACTTGACGCAAGAGACAACCAGCGGTGCAAAATTGTGGGCAGACTGTTAGATACTGTTATGTATATTCTATGTATAAGAACGTTGGTAATAATTACAATAATAATTACAAGTAAGCAATAAAATATGTTATATCTAAATTGGTGATAATACTGATAATGTGGAGTGAGAAAACTATGCACTTGTCTTTACAATAAGAAGTTACATCATCGTTACTCAACGCTGACGTGGGAATGCTTCAAGTTCAATATACTAGAAGTGTTGAAACATGTTACATGTAAACTTATTTTTCATGCATCAAATATATTCTTTAAAGCTTCAAATCAATCTTGACAAGGAGTATTGAGTGATGTTCTTTTACGTTTAGTCCCATGAAACAGAAATAAATCATGTATAAACTGCATGCTTCCAATTATGCCTCGTATGTAAAATATGAAAATATTTCATATAACAGAAAATATGCCCCTCCATTTAAATCATTGTTAACAGTTTGGAAAATTGTGTTTGCAAACTCGTTAACTAATAATAAATTATACATAATGACCAATAAGTTAGTTTTCATCATTGGCAGAACAAGGATTTCTCTATTGTTAAATTAAGTTAGAGTGTCAGCAATATAGAACATTTTCAAACATGAAAGAAGTTTTGTACAAATATATTGTGAATTACGTTACCGTTCTTTTCTTAAATTAGCGACATTATGGTTTTCCATGACATGTTCTTTTACAGCTTTATCAAGTATTTACTACGTATTCAGTGTTGTAGACATTTATTTGTTATCACAGCTTGCGTATTAATCATTTTGCAATGTATTTTAAAAGGCATTTTGAAATTTTATTAAACTACGTATGTCGTACAAAGGTTTCAATTATATAAAGGTCCGAAGTCATCCAATCTACTGCTTAAAATGTAAAAATTTAGCACAAATGAACTATACACTAAAGAGATTTTTCCATTTTATATCTCTAGTTAACAGTATTTACTTTTATAGATTCACGCCATATAAAATAAAATTTATGTGAATTACGTTACCATTAGTGCATATAAATACACACTATTGTACGACACTATCCTTTCAATATTTTGACACCGTAGTTTGAATACTTTTAGGAAAGGGTATGACATTTTGTATCGATATTTCAATGTTAAAGTATGTCATGCTTATCAGTATCTATACTTTTTGACAGGGAAAGGACTTTTTCTAAGAGAAAAAAAACCAATAAAATAGTCTATAATCTATTTGTTTCGTCCTTATTATGCTTGATATACATATTTGTTCTTGTTATGTGTTCGTTGTTTGATAGGTAGAAATGATCAATGAATTGAAAAAAACTCATCATCGGTGTCACACATGGTTTGTATTTTAATTTTAGACATTGTTAATAATTGATTCACTACAGTAACGTAATTCACGGATAAGAATTACCAGGTAAAACTCATCACAAGTATTTACTTATTAACGAACTTGTTATTAAAAAAAGTTCTGATTTTGAGTCCGTGAAAGGTTGAAGTTTACATTTTTAAACAAACTTTTTGAGTGCTGCAACATAAATTTCATGTGACATATTTTCTCAATAATTGCTTAACTTAACGCGAAACGGCTGTTCAACGCAATGTACTAATTAAAGTCTTGCTGGCAACCCTCGAATTGTATTGGACAAACTAATTTAATTTCCAAAATATAAGCCATTTAAATAAAGAAAAACGGGAAATTAAAATTGGGTTAATATACAATTTACAGTAGACAATTTAATTTAGGATTATTATGAAGTGCTATCATTTTGTTTAAGATTGCAATATGTGTGGATATTTGAAAAGCTTGTAATCCTTTAGTTGAAATATTTCGATGCAGTGAAAATAAACTGAAACATGTCAATAGCAAAAAAAGCATGTGCCAAAAAATGAGGAAGAATCTAATTGACTGAGCTCTATCAATATCATTACACAAACAATGATACAGTCTGACTTGACTAAACTTAACTTAATTAGAATATGTGCTTGAATGTTTAAGTTTGCTTCTGTCTAATAATATTACATGACGATAGCACAATTTCTCTGGTCGTTTTGTATGTTGATAACAACATGTTCAAGTGACGACACAAATTATTGTTGACAAAGTATTTTGAACTCAACACTCTAAGCATATGCAATGGTAAACTAAACATATTAATGATTATTATCTTTAGAAAGTATCCAAGCGGGTACTAGCTTATGGCAAAAAGATATCATAAATGTCTTCACTTTTGATGTAGAATATGTGAACTAGCTTTAAAAGCATATTTTACACCCATGCTAATAGTGTACCTTCTTTACATTGTAAAAAACTGACTGACTTGTACCATAACATTTTGGACGAATGTCAGTTGACCGCATTGTTATAGTGTCACTCCAACAAGATAGATATCTCGAAAGAGTATCAGCACACCAATGTCGTCAGATATTTTTGGTGCTCAGCAAATTGCAGCAGAAGTGATAATTTGTTGAACAATTTTGTTGTCTGTGCTTCTCGTACCAAGTCTTAAAGGTTTATGCGATTAAACATATATGTAATGTTACCGAAAAAATGAAGAATCAACATATCTTGCAATGCATCGTCTATAATGTTTGGAGTGGAACATATTTAAATATTACATACGAGATCGACAAGTTGTCTCAATGTACCATCCTTCTTTGGGGGAGTCTGCAGTTGATAGTGAATATACTCCAAATGTGTTTAGTAATTAGCCATGTTTAAACTTTTAGCACTGATGCATCAGATCTGTTATGTGTTCTTTCAAGATATTTAGTGTTAAGTGAAACAATACATTTTTAAATTTTCTACTTGGCCATGTTTTGTAGTTAATGAACCAAAATTGCAAAAAATTAAAATTGCAGATAATGTTAGACTAATTTCAGCTATTTAAAATTAGACTGTGATAAGGATGGATTTATTATACATTAATTAGCTTTCATCCGCCATTTTGTCCGCCATCTTGAATTTTGGGAGTTGCCCAAGACTGCCGAAGTGACAGTTTCATCCAGTTTCGTAAACGACGATGTCTTAGCTTCAAGAAAATGCAAAAACAGTTTTTTACATCCTTCCATGCACGGTTCAATTGATTTGTGTAGTTTATATACCGGACTTATATATACTTGACAATTAGTTTTTTACGCCATTCTAGCCGCCATCTTGGATTTTGGAAATTGGCCAATGATGCCAGTGTGGCATCAACCAGTTTTATAAACTAAACTCAAGAGTTATTACTTCAAAACTGCATTAAAACTTTTTTGAAATGCCTCTTTGTACGATTTTGCTCATTTGGGTTGATATTCCCGAAAAATGTGGCTTTTATCCGCCATTTTGTCCGCCATCTTGGATTGAATAATAAACGAGGGGTACCAAAATTGCATGCAATAAAATGGCAGATAATGTTAGACTAATTTCAGCTATTTAAATGATCAGACTGTGGTTAAGATGGATTTATTATACATTAATTAGCTTTCATCCGCCATTTTGTCCGCCATCTTGAATTTTGGGAGTTGCCCAAGACTGCCGAAGTGACATCATCCAGTTTCGTAAACTACAATGCAAAAACATTTTTTTACATCCTTCCATGCACGGTTCAGTCGATTTTTGTTGTTTATATACCGGACTATAATTACTAGACCCATACTTCCGTCAGTGACTGACAACTGCTCAACAAAAATATGCCAGGCCCTAGAGTCGAACCACTGACCCATGGGACAAAATACTTGTGCGCTATCGACTGACCTAGCCGGGTGGCTTATCGTAAAACACGTTCTCACTGAAGGCTATGTTTCTTCAACTGCTATTCAGTATGCTCAACTAAAATGCTTTCTCGTACTAGGAGGCTATCAGGATTCTCGATACTTCTGATTACCTTTGGGTATGAAAAATTTTATTTTATTTTAAACTGATTGGTATTTGTAGTATTATCAAATACCCTGATAGCAGAGAGATAGAGGCCAACCCTAGACTCTTTTTTAAATTAGGGACTTTAGTCCGTTATCTTTCCCTGATAAAATCTGAAGCAATCCAATTGGTAAGTAGGTCCTTACATTTGGAATCCTCGGATTTTATCATTGAATTCCTACAATATTTATATATAAGACAATTGTGCAAATTTATTAACACAGTGTTAAAACATCATAAATTGTGAACGGTCTACAGACAAAATCACAAATGTGACATTCTGTCTAAACATAACATCATATACAAACACGTAGTTTATTTTTTCATTTCTAGTTAACTTTTTGTTTATCTGTTTATTTGTTTTAACATGTACATTGTATTTTGTATGTTTATAATAATGTATATCACCTTAATGGTGGAAATAAAGAGTATATAAGGATAGCAAAATATTTCATCTTATATATTTCTTGTTAATTAAGATATTAACAAAAGTGATGAAAATATGTTCTTTACCCTAAAAATACTTAACTTGAATTTCAAACAAATTAAATGATTTACAAAAAAGTTATTCAAGATTAATTTTGGCAAATTGACATTGAAAAGTAAGGGTAAAATCCGAGAAATCCAACTAATAGGACCTACCTATTTGAAGAGTATACAAGGGGAAATAACTGACTCAAGCCCCTTATTGGGTTTAACGTCGTATTCAACACATATTTAGGTAATATATACGACGGCTAGCTCTTTCTACTATAGGTTTCCTGGACACTTTTCTATCACCAGTACTAACTTACCCTACCACGAGGCCGACAACTCATGTATAGGGTATGACCTACCGCGACCGGGCTCGAACCCGCGATCTCCGGATTCGAAGTCAGACATGCTAACCACTACGCCACGGCCGCGGCTCAAACCTAGGCTCAACGCAGGACTTAACGGTTGACTTACTAATACAATACTAATGAAGACCGCTTTATCCTAACCTCGTATTGTCCCATA
Source organism: Mactra quadrangularis (assembly GCA_025267735.1). Classification (NCBI taxonomy): domain Eukaryota; kingdom Metazoa; phylum Mollusca; class Bivalvia; order Venerida; family Mactridae; genus Mactra; species Mactra quadrangularis. The sequence continues at coordinate 37,977,492 of CM046305.1, read as the reverse complement.
TTCTTTTCGTGGTTAACCAATTACACACTGTTGCCCCAACAGCAATTTTCAATTTAAGCGTTTGGCCAAAGATATGCCACCAGTAGGTCGTATACGTTCGTAAAAATAACATTACGTGTTTGCGTAAACATTTAAATAAACCAATCTATCAAAAGGTAGTGCAGAATTGAAAATAAAGATTGTTTAGTTGATTTTAACAAAATTAGTGTGACTAATAAATTGGACAATCACGCTCGTAATGTCAGAACGCTTTACCATTACACCAACAAGACACTCATAAAACATAACACAAGTAATACTATATTATAATATATTAATGTCATCCTGTAGCCTGTTCAATTACCCCAAACGTTCCAAAACGTTCCGTAACGTTTGGTGTGGAACAACTCAACCCAAAGACAACTCAACCCGAGACTACTCAATCCCCTACTAACGGGTTGAGTTGTCCCAACTTTGCTTTCAGTTATCCACGGGTTGAGTTGTCTTCGGGATAGTTGTCCCTTACCCGTAATGTTCGCTAACAGTCGTTACTGATCACGCTGCTGAGCATCCCCTGCCGTGGATTAGTTCATTTTATTGCCCACACAAACAGGTTTTTTGTAAAAACAGGAGCCGATGTGAGTCAAACCATCGTTTTCCTTCTGAGTCTTTCAGTATATTATTAGAGTAAAGCCTGTTTACGTCTGAACGAGAACATGCGTACGTATGTACTAATATTGGTCGAGAATTCTGCGATGCAAGTGTCAAAATTAAAACGACAAAAATTTTACTTAAATGTCATAAATAAAGAACTTACATTTGAATCTAACTTCAACTTCGTTTAAACTCAATGAAGAAATTTATTATTTTTGTTTCCCTGGATCAAGAAATATAACCATAGTCTTTTTTAATTCCTTGTAGTTTTAATTGCATCAGAGCGAATGACTAAAACAAATGATTTACATTTCTTCATTTTAAAAACAATTACAAATGTACATACATGTTTGTACGTATATAGAAAACTGTATTATTTTGGGACGTAACGCTTCATGAAAGTGAACGTAAACGTTTAAAGCTACATGTTCATAGATTTGGTTGTTTGTTTGAATATTATAAGATTATATGTCAGTCTCTAAAATAAATAAAAAAAGTTATATCTAAAGGCAAAGTGCATTTTAAATTGTGAGAAATATCTGGTGAAATAAGATAAGACGCACTTCAATATCTAAACCGTTAGTATGGAGATTATTTATACATAAAATCATTGTGTTGCAGGGCAGGGTATGGTAGGACAGAACGGAACAGGACGGGACAGAACGGGACAGGACAGAACAGAATAGAACATAACAGAACAGGACAGGTCAGGACAGGACAAAACAGAACAGAACAGAGCAGAACTTACTCTTTACTGTTGTTTATCATTTAAAACACTGCTTCACTGTTCCCTTAATGTTTATTTACAAATTTAGATATTTTAGAAAAGTTAATACCAAAAGTGAAATGAGTGAACAAGTCGCTTTAAAAAAGATGTACTGAAAGTTATGAAACAGAACATGTAATTAAAATTTATAATGACTTAATGAATTAATTATTCCCGTACATGTAATTGTATACATACAATTGATTAATCGTTTGTTTCGAGATATTTGTGAAAGATGAAATAATGGATAACTTTTATGATCAGGGTCTATAGTTATATACATGGTATTTAGTGATTTACAACAACAATTAACAAGATGAACAAAGATTTGTTCGCCGTTTGCATTTTCCAATTGAATGGCAACAAATAGCGAATAAAATAAAGAAGTTTGAAGTTAGTACAAGTTATAGATAGATAAAGCCGTGGAAAAGCGTTTGTTAAGTCAGCTTGCCGTCGTAAAATGACAAAAACTGTATTGACGCGGCGTTAAATAAAAGCACGCAAAAATATCACAAAATAATAGAACAAACCTTTATAAAGCTAAAAGCATAAACTTCAAATATCCGTAAAACTTTTAGTAAAACGTAAGATTGAGATAACGATAAAAAAAATTGACACCACTGCAATAAGTAGATATCTAAGCTATATCCATAAAGAAAAAAGCTAAACACATTGAATGAAGGCAAGCATGAAATTACCTCAAAAGATGAAAACAAACACAATCTTACGAGCGGAAATCTTCGAATCTCACGAGCGGAACTTCGAATAATAGTATGTTCAAAGATTCGTATTTTTTTCTCGAGGAAATTTATCGCTTTGATTTCTGATCACCATATGTAAATGCTAAAATCGATTGCAAGACTCTACAAGAAAACCCCCAAACGACAGAACGATCCAATATCATAATAAACGACCAAAGTGAGCACTACTATTAAAATACTATAACTAGAGAATAGTGTTAGGATTACTTGTTGACGTACACGGATATCTTTGCAGTGAATGAAAGGCGAGTGATTAATGAACATTTCTGAACTAACGAGGCATTCAGCTGACTGAACACTAGAGAACGCGATCTATAAGTCTCCTTTGTTACGTATAAGCTTAGGGAAATAAAATAAACGTTATGCACATTTAGGTCATAGGCATAAAGTATTTATTAACATGGATATGTAATCTATTTTTTCAAATTCATATAACTATCTAGATAATAAGTTATTACATTATAAGCTATTCATATCACATATATGCACTCACCCTATTACTCCTGTTTTTTCGCACACACACACACATTCACCCCCACACTGACTCTTCTTCCTCTCTCAAACACTTACTAACTCATTATCATAGCTAACTCACTCACTAACTCACTAACTGAATAAACACTCACACTTACAATGTCAATTACATTTGTTCTAGCTCTCTCACTCGCACACTCACTCACACTCGAACTAACAATCTAACTTACATATTCCTAAACAATTTAGCTCTCACTAACACTCACATCTTATCTCACTCACACACTAACACACTCACATCATGTTTCATTTACACACTAAGACACTCACACCCAGTGTCACTCACACACAAACACACCCCTACCAATATCACTCACACACTTACACACTCACATCATGTCTCACTCACACTCTTACACACTCACATACACCCCCGCTTACACACTAAAACTCTCACTTAAACAATAAACAAACTCCGAAATAGAAATGGATGAAACCATGCATTTAATAATTTTCAACTAGCATATTTCTACGACAGTTCATCGTAGCTAAACTATACCACAACAATAAGATTGAGATCATGTCTACATACTTAACTTTTAATTGCAGCATTTAATTATAGCTTTTATACACTCATTTGCATAAATGTACACTGTAAACTTCATAAAACGCCTTGAGTGCATGGATAATCACAAACAGAATAGTTAAGACAACCTTTTGCAATCATAAATCTCCACCAGTGGGTTATTTATGCATTTGAAAAGGGTGTACATGTATACAATGTACATAAAAAGTTAAAAAATCAAAGACAGCTTCGAACTTCAGTTTTTTACAATTACGAAATTGTTACAGTTATAATACGAGAAGGAAATCGATACTTTTATGTCGATCATCAATCGATCATCGATTGAAGGTTAAATTGCTTGATTAAACTGATTGATCGATCGATCGATCGATTAATTAATTGATTGATTGATTGATTGATAATGATTGATAATGATTGATGGATGGATGGATTGATTGATCGATGGATGGATGGATCGATGGATGGATGGATGGATGGATTGATGGATTGATTGATGGATTAATTGATGGATTGATAATGATTGATGGATTGATAATGATTGATGGATTGATAATGATTGATGGATTGATGATGATTGATGGATTGATAATGATTGATGGATTGATAATGATTGATGGATTGATAATGATTGATTGATTTATTTATTTTATATTTCTGGGGCTTTTATTATTAACGGTCTAACGACATATTTTCGTATTAAATACTTCTATATTGTATTGTCACATTATCGTATTTTTTTCTAATATGCTTCCTTGAATCCTGTGGATGGATGGTCTGATGTATTTTAGGTACCAATTTAAACTTTGGAGAAATGAATCAGTCACAGGTAAATTTCTTGTCCAAGGAAATTAAATGTGCTGATATGGTTTAACCCAGGAACCCCTTCGTTCTTACCGTTGAACTAAGTTTAAATCATTATTTCATTAAACACATCATTTAGTCGGCTAATTCTATATTTGCTTTCCGATATAAGATCATGCTTTGATCACAGTCAAATCAGAACTTGTTAAATTGCTGTCTTTCAGACATTCAATAAATCGCTCGTTGAGAGCTTTCGGTGCTTTGATATAAATCAGTAAATATATTGTCTAAATTTGTTTTAATCTTGACATACAAGTACAGTGTATAGTATATTTGTACAGTACAGAACACAATGTAAAGTACACATAGCTGAAAAAACAGCAATAACAAACAAGCTACCAGCAAAAACATAACGAATTACTACAGCGAACATACAACTTGTATTCCATGGGACACATCAAACAATTTCTCCGTTGTATGCCGCCTATACGAGCCCAAAATAGCCAAAGTAGTCCAGTGGTTCAAAGCACAGCGATTAAAAGTGACGCTTTAAGCAATTCAATGAGAGACAAAAGTCTTTAAATCCCTTTTATATTGAAAGTTTTACGATTAATGATAACAAATCATTGTACTTTTTAGCTCTCAAATCGCTAACAAAACATTGGAATTATTTGAAACTGTGAATGAGGAGGAATCCTTCCTTTGGCAATTGCCTTGTCATATAAAACGATTAGTAAAAGACCAATTTAAATACATGTAGAAAAGTATTAAAACTCTATAACTCACCTCTGAGGCTCAGATATTGTATTAGAAATAAATCCTAATTTTATCACATATTAAACAATTTTTGATATTATTTTGATATATTTTTATCTTTTTTTCTCCTTCAAGTGGAGAGCATAAACTTTGAATACACGTACAAATTATACAACTACAATGCATACAAAAATCACATACATACATGTACATGTACTACACAGTATGTATAGCTAAATATATCAGATTACATAATACTTGCTTATAATAAGAACATTCTCGTACCGAGGTTATCAAGATCGCTAGTATCGAGAATCTTGATAGTCTCTGGATTACAAATTCAAGAAGATTACAATTTAACTTAATGTAGGCTTCTGTATCAATACACGTTCCAAAGAATGCAGTTCAAATTAATAAATCATGTACACATATATCAATACCACAACATACATAAATACGTGTATTTAATGAGCCGCCAGTTAATTAAAAAATTGCCATTCATATCAACGGTTGCTGATGCATTGATCATGCAATCTTTTACTAATTAAAATATCGAAATAAGAATATCCAAACTTTGTAATATAGTTGAGAAACATACACTTTCTTATACAATTGTTGGCTTTACAAAGCAATAATAAATGTGTCACAATGTCGTCCGTTATAGATGAACATTTTGGGCATATTTGAATATAGGAAGTAGAAACAAGTAACTTGTGATTCTAGTACAATCGTTTACACATTTCAGTATGGTAGAAATTGCCCTTTGAAATGTTCCATAAAATACAAGTCGTCTTTGTAGAAAGGATATCACACAAAATTGACTCACAGTCACTTTCCAAGAGTCTACATACTCTATCAATATGATCAGATTCAAGAACGCGCTGTTTATTAGTTTGTTAATAGTTTGCATACTTCGAAGGGAAAGTACCATTTTGTATATCTGTTGTAAGAACAGTACTCAATTCATATTTTTGTAATATAGAAAATATGCCAGGTAAGTAACCGAAACATTTTGAATCTAACTTCATGAACGCAATAAGTAGCTAACGAATAGTCATTACTGGTATTACCTGGAAGTGATTGCATAACTTTTATACAATATCTGTGTAATTTTTCAAGCTTAAGCATATCCACCTTTATGTAAGAGTTATGGCCTGAAAATTGTCCGAATCATCTTTCATTTTATTCGGGTTTTTAATCAATGTGACGAAACATATATGTAAAAAGATTTGACAAAATAGGTGATATTACGAGAGGTGTTCAACTTATATTTGAACAGATCTGAACTCTGTTTCTGAAGCCTATGACCGGATTGTTTCCTTTAAAAATTGCTTTTTACATGTATTGTTATGTAAATAATCATGTTCTATGAAACAAAATTACTTTAACTTATTTATCAAACATATTTATAGCATGTTAGTTGACCACCCAAAAACATCATTTTTTAGAGTTTTACCACATTATTTGCTCTTAGATATGGCCTGTTGGATGTGTTATAAATGTTATAACTACCTTTTTGTATCCCAATAGCATGTCTAATTTGATAAAACAAAATTACGTCTTTTAACAAAAAAATATGCATTTTGTCATTTTAGACTTGAGTCCGAAATCAGTGTTTGAGAGCATATATCATACATTCATTAATTTTACATAATAGATTTTGAAATTATTTAATCAATCATATCCTTATAAAAACTTTAATGTCCAAAATGTGTTAATTGAAAGGAATGCAATAATCAATGATATTTTAAGGGGTCAAAAAGTGATCCTTTATAGGGTAATTCAAAGACAAGTAAGAGAAAGTCGTCACGTTTTGGTCAAATTTAGTAACGTATAAAACACTATATTTTCACTTTTATTATTGAAGTTGCTAAATGATATAGTCATACACCAATTTCATAGAAATGATTTGCTTAATAGTTGTAGTTACTTTGATATGACCATGTTTATAAGTATTTACTTTTGCTTTCATTGCTTGATATGACATCACATAACATAAATATAAAAGCCTCATTAAAAGCCTGTGTAGAGGTTTCGAAGTAGAACTTTGGGAATGTGTGTCTTTATCACATAAACTAAACATATACATATATCAAATGAATAAGTAGTTGCAGAAACATTCATAAATAATGTTATTTATCATGTACTTGATCCAGCTCAACGTACATTTAGATAATGTTGTTAATACAAATAAAATGCAATTTCACGCACATTTCGAACTGCAAAGAACACGAAGAAGTAGAAATATACATGAACAAATTGTGAAAGAAAAGATTTTGCAAAATCTTATGGGATAAAGATGAATAACAACTTTTAAAGTGACCGTTTACTTTAGATTTCGCTATGTTCAAAACGCCAAAACTACGGTCCCTTCATTAATGTTTAATAACAGTCTTATGTTGTTTCAAATTTTTAATTGTAATATGCCTGTCGATTATAGACAATCCACTTGTAACATATTCAAGTAAAATGTGGATATTCATTGTCAGAAATTGTTTTTTATCGCATCAAAAAAGTGTTCAAATATAAGTTGAACACCTCTCGTACACCCTTAGCAAAAATCAAATGTTCATATTGTAAATTATCATACCCTCCAGCTTTACCTTTCGGAAATTTACTAATAATGTCAGCTATAGATTGCGTTAAGACAACAGCTTTTTCGTAAGGCTTACTTTCATACGAAGATACTTCAACAAGATGTTCCACATGGTCAAACCATGAATTGTCAAACATATCTGAGTAAGGTTAAGTGTACAATTGTTCAGAATAATTGCTCCATCCGTTCACAATTTCTGCACAGTCTCTCGCAACAGTACCCGTAAAATGAATTCCATAACATAAGTTAACCTCATTTTTACGTTTTGACTTCAGTACGTTTCAGAATCAATTCAGCCATTTTATCCAGCTCCTTACTTTGTTGTTTGCATATATTTATTTACAGCGGTTCTATGTAGTCTGCGGAAATTACATTTTGCTTGTTTATAGGCACGATATGATGGGTGTGAATTACCTCGCTGGCGGCCTTCTTTACACCATGTAGTTCTCATATTTAATGGTTCACGATGTTCCGCTTTTAGGTTTTCATTCCAGTAAGGTTTCAAAAACGACTTGAGTTGCTTTTTAGGAAACACTAAAGACGCTGTTTTACAAAGTTTACTTACTTACAACTGATAAACTGAATCTACTTTCTCACGGTCAAGGTCACAATGCACCAGCTCTGTGAGGTCAGAATCGTTAAATAGTATGTCATTATATTGCATATTATTATCAATATTAGCACTTTTCCAGTTAATATGTGTGCTATCAATAGTATTATATAAACTATATTCTAATGTAGGTATCAAACACTTAGTAACAATAGGTCTGTGTCTTGAGACATTGAGACAGTGATCATCATCAATATGACAACTTTTTACTCAATCAAACATTTCTATAGGAACAGAAACATAATCAATTTAATGTCTGGTATTTATCATCATAAGGAACGTAAGTATATTTTGCACCAGTACACAGTTTTCTGGTTCTCACTCATATTTTGACAGGTAAAAGTATGTCAGGCAAAGCATGATAATGGCCGCGCCCGATGTAATGAATTAGGTATTGGATAATTATGCTTTTAAATGAACAATTCTCACGACACAGGTTTAAATCAATAGATCATTGTATAAGAATTACAGTGGATACCCTTTTTAAGTTGTTCGGTTACATTTATGCTTAATAAAGTATCCGAAATTCTAACGAGACTAATCCACGTCCGAATTGTGTTCACTTAAGACATGTTTTTGTCAATCGTTCGCTTAATATACGTGTTATCAGAAAAATCGAAATCGAATGTCCTTTATAGTACCGAACTCCTACTAAAATAACTATCGTCATCAAATGATCATGCAAGATTAAGAAAACGTAATACCTGAATAATAACTAAGGAGGTTGCCATGATAACGGTTTGCCTGATCCGATAACGATAGTGGTAAGGGGCAGGTAATCCAGACTACAGTACACAGTTGTTGTAAATTCGCAGCTATCATATTGGTATCAATTATAAATTGACAAAGTAATATGTCATGTGCATTTACATAGTTACTCATTAACCTGGCGTTTAAATCGCCCAATAAAACGACTGTACCATAATTTGAGTAAATAAGAGTATAAATCATACAATAAATTGATACATTCATTATAAATAGGTAAAGCATGATTACTACAATGCATGTAACATTGAAAAACATACATACATACATGTATAATATCCTGGTGATAATTGTATCTGAATACCACAAACACGATCACTGTCTATTTATAACTATTTTATTGCCCCAACGTTTATTCCAGAGTATAGCAACTCGCCCTTTACCTATAGATCTTTGAACAGACATAAAATTACGATTAATAACAACAAATCATTGTATTTTTAAGTTCTCATATCGCTAACAAGATATTGGAATGATTTGAAACTGTAAATGAGGAGGAATCCTTCCTTTGGCAATCGCCTTGTCATATAAAACGATTAGTAAAAAAACAATTTAACTACATGTAGAAAAGTATTAAAACTCTATAACTCACCTCTGAGGCTCAGATATTGTATTAAAAAAATAAATCCTAATTTTATCACATGTAAAACAATTTTGATAGATGTACGGATACAAACCTATTGATGGGAACATAAATTATGACTTAATCAATTATGCGCTTTAAGTTTAAGCTAGTGGGTCCATTACAAACAAAGTTTATGTAAACTTTCAAAGCCTGATATCGTTTTAAAATGCCCTAACAAGTATGTATGTATAAAACTAGATCACTGATTTAAAATGGCATACTGATTTATCAGCAGTTTTAATACAGTTATGTAAAATGTAATGAACGACTCATCTAACCTACTTTCATTGTCAACTTTTCACTATCTATACTCACCTACCCTTTAACAAGACGCCGACGACTGTTCCCACTCTAGAGGAATCAATATTTCAATGAAGAAAAAAAACGTGCCCCAGGCCGGGAATCGAATCTAGGACACCCGAAATAAAAACTCCGAGTTCTACCTCTGCGCAATGACTGTCTCCTGTTGACCGTATTGAAAATTGGTTTACACCAAATATGTAATCCACAACAAATAAAGACATTATTTCATGTATTTCTATTTTTTTACTATATACACGGTGACAATACCACGTGACTATGACATCTTCAAAAAAAACTAGTAAAACTCCGTCTCTACTCAGATTTTAAAAGAGCTGTAAGTATTTTCGGATAAAGTGTAAGGGTTATTATGGATGGCACTGAATACATGCAATATATCGTATACAACGATTTCAGAATAGATATCTTTAATGATTAAAAGTGTCATAAAATCAAATTATATCAATTTATATAAGTTCATAATGTATATTTAAATTTAAACATATTATATCCTTCCATTTCAGAATTCCATTGTTCATCAAATGCTTCATTCTGTTCCACTGTAAACCAGGTTTTCCAGTTGCCTACCGACCCTGAAAACAATATTGAAAACATTGGTTATAATTAGTCTTAAAGGGATTAGTGGGCAAACTGTTCAGTTCCAATTTTCATGGTTCTGCATTATATTTTTACAAGTGTGATCGAAACAGACAGATAAACTGATGTACATGTATTACTTAGCAAAATATTTCTGTATTTTCTCTTTATATTTGGGGTGTTTCCTAACTAGACACACGTGGATCAGGTTAGCTAAAATAAATTAGTGTTAAAATGGGCATTTACTGATGCAAAGATACTAGAGCTTGTTATCGTGCATAATTAGTATAATTCAATTAATTACAAATCTATTAATAGCTTGGTGATTCCCTCAGTATCCTCCTTTCATTTTCAACAATATGTTTTCAACATGTTTTAATTCGTCCACTTGAATGTTATAAGTGACATATGTTATTAGTAAGTGATTTCGTACGTTCTTATAAATACTGTTTTAAAGACTAAATTTGGTTCTATACTTTTGGCACGGTCATTTGCCTGTATATCCCTTTAACTGCTACCAATGATGTGCAGCACGTAGTCTTATCGGCGGCCTAAAATCTGGGACCAGAAAGGTTTATACATGTATAATGAAAATTACTTTCTATTAAGTAGGCATTCAAACCGGCGTTATAAACAAGTGTAATAATTATGTAACTAGTTTAGTTAGCTGCTACAGGCTCGATCATTCTTATATTAAATGGTAAGGTCAGGTTCTGCATTAGCATCATCAATCGTCACTATAGAAACACTTGAAGTATTGTGTGCTTGCCCCAGGGCATTTGGAATGCAGCAACTGATTCCATTCACACAATTTTTTTATCAAATCATGTATTTAATTTGATTTCACGCTTTGTTGCTCGCAGTCATCTATTTCTAATGAATGGTCAAATATTTTAGGCGAGGATGAGAATTAAAGTAAATGCTTTTATATTGTATACAAATGAAAACCGAATGACTGTTTACATTCTGAAGACCACGTAACTATACATCTACTTACAACTCCTCAGCTACATTTAGTTACGCATAGTTACCGCAGTCCAGCAACTTTAAGGTCTCTCAGCTCACCTTTTCTCATAAATCCTTTTCCTTCGTGAAATAAATAGTTAATGGCTTCCCAGTTTTTGGTCATCATTTGATCAAAGCCACATTTATGTATGATTTCCTTTCTCAATTCAGGATCTAAATCTATTTCTAGGAATTTAAGTAATTTGTCTAATTCTTCTAATCCATTCTGAAAAAAAACCAATCGTCAGTTAAATATCACGTGGTACTTGTAGATGTGGTTCTCCAGCGGAGAACGGCGTATTAATACAAAATCATATAAGAATTAATTTTACTTCGTTAAACGCTCATAAAATCTTCTGTATGTGTGTGTGTTTGAAGATTCAATAAACAAAATATATTATAGTTCATACAAAGTAAAATATGTTTGTGTAAAAATTGAAATGGACCATGCTCTTCCACCAAAGATAGGACAGTACTTAATGAAAATTAAGATTGTATAGTTTATTAACGTGGCGGAAAAACCACCTCCTCCTTATTCAATTATGTTTGTAATAACAGAGCTTGATATTGCTTGTGCGTATTGCTTTTTGAAAGGTTTGGGTAGGGAACCACACTCTCATCGAAATATTACGCAGGAGAGTCCATGAGACTATCTCGGACAATACGTACCGATTGTAAATCCTCAAAGTACATAACATGTAAAGGATAGCCGACACCTTGTTTTATTGCAGTTTCAAATCCTTTCAAATAGTGTGTATACTTTCCGTATTCAACTGAAAATAAACTCACACATTTATTAAAACCCACTTTATTCCACTTCACTCGACCAATTTTTTCAATTTTGTACGATAACTCCTGACCTTTGAAATCACCTTCATGCAGGCGATCCCTCACAGAACCCATTTACATCTGGGTTCAGTGAAACAACTGTAGGTAATTTCTTGCTCAAGGAAATAAGCAGTGTCCCAAATGGGTTTAGAACCCGGTACATCTCGATTCAACAGCGCGCGTCCTACCTCTTGACCATTGCCCCAACAAACTAGCAACGCATGACTTATGCCTGATTTGATAAGTTTTAATTAATGTAATGACAAAGACATCAATATCATTATTAGTATCACTATCAATAACATTATTATCACGAAGTAGCATAAATATTAAGACAACTCATCAAACCAGTTACGTAACGTGTTGCTATAGGTACTCTTTATGTAAGGGGAAGTAACCACGTTGGTGTTTTATCAGAAGAAATGAAGATTGCTTCATGTCTCCTGTCTCTATTTCACACTTTCATTCTGTCATTAGCAGTTATTATTTCTTTTTACATAGCGGGAAATCAAGAATATCGTCGAATTGTCATATAGACAAGCATGTTCTGTTCTAGTCAGTTATCGAACCCAACACGTGGTCGACCGTATAAACTGCTACTCCATAGCCGCCTATAATTCTATAATTCCAACGATCAAGACACTATAAATAATGAATTAGAAGTATACAAAACTTACGTTTTCCCTCCATACATATAGGGAGCCAGTCACTCCATTTTCCATCATAGTCATACATTTTTATGTTTTTCATGTGATTAAAATATGATACGGCGGCGTCTTTAGGGTTTCTTAAACATAATATTGTCTTAATTTGTTTCTCTTGTAGTCCCTTGATTGGCAGGTATCTAGAAAAATGATAAAACAAATAGAGTGAAAGATTCATATTTCAAATCATATGAAAAGGAGTCAAAGTTATTCACTTTTAATTAAAAAAATCTAAAAACAAAGCAGAGTAGCGCGAAGAATCATAGAATTATGTTTTGAAAATGAATAATAACAAAAAAATTCCATTCAAGAGGTTTATTTTAATGAGACGAGCGTCTATTAATGGCAGTTATATAAAGGTTCTACTATACATACATGCACAAACAGTAACTTTTTACTACATAGGACCATCAAAATGGATTGTTTCAACATACCCAAGTTTTAGACCCATCTATATTTTCGCTTAATGATACAGCCATATAGCGCTGATCTGATTTGTAGCGCTGATACATCAGTTTTGCGATGATATAATCCACAAGGCGTGGCCCCATGTTGTGATCGATGAGATAAGATAAGGATTATAGGTCACCATCATAGTTATATAGATTTCAAGTCATATCAGGGGATTAATAAAATCCGTTGTAGACAAATGTTTTATACATGTATTATATTGTCCATTGTGCAACAAGTATAAATTAACAGATGAAATTTTCACAACTTTTAAGGTGACATTTTGTATACAATATAGTCAGTTGAAACAAAAATGATAAATGAAATAATTTTTTGATGGTCAAATTATGTTAGAAATGAAGATTATGTTTGAATTTATTAATTGCCCATCCGTTAATTTGAATATGCCTTATATCTATTGTTAAAAAAGCTTTAAATTTAAACAAATAGTTTTGAAACAATATCTAAAATTCGTCCTTGTCATTAAGCCACCAATAACTATTCTTTTATTTCGCCTGCTGCTTTATTTTACTTGGACTAAAATGCCCATGCATTAATTTGTACAACTGTTTTATTCATTTTAACAATTCACCTTTTTAATGCAATCGTTCTTAAATGATTAGTAACTTTGTAATTAAAAAGTTTTCAATGTATTAACATTTCAATTAATAGTTGTAGTGGTAAACTTAAACAATTGATGTCTTTCATTAGATTTTATTGTTATGCCGCCAAAATAAAGTAATATTTTATGATACTGTTTTTCAGTAATTCGTATAGTCGATTAAATCTTCCCGAACAATAATTATTGAATTATTAGATAAATTATGTATTTTCTGACCAGCCTAGAATTCTAACACTTTCATTATAATTATTTTTATCACAATTTTATAATCATTTGACAGATACAACTACATGTATAATTATATACATATAGTTATCAATAAAACGGAGACAGGAAGGTAATCCTGTCATAAAAATGTACCCGTTGATACAGTCACACCAGGGGTCCATAAATCCAATAGTGCACGCTTTAAAATTAAGAAAAAATACTTAAAATGTCCAAAACTTTTGGGAAAAAGTGCAAATGGGACAAAAAATTCATTAAGATATTTTAAATATAAAAAGTGTTCCGAAAACTAGAAACATACAGCTTTTTCATGTCATTTGCACAAATTTGATCAAAGAAACGGAAAGGCACTATTTTTCAACTTATATCAGCATGGGTATTCATTTCCCTTTTTATTTCATAGTAACGTGAGTATTCAAATAAATCCTCAAATGGGACCAAAGCTTTACAATTTTACAAAAAAATAAAAACAATCAAATTAGAGCAGAAAGTTTAAACTTTTTGGCATCATTTGCTCAAAATTGATATCTTAAAAATAAACGAGTTATGACCGTTCAAAGAATTTTCCCCTACACATTTCTATTGAAAATCGAACATCAACTTGGGATTATGTATGGGCCTAAAAGTTGGACATGAGAGAGAAATGGTAAAATAATACATTTTGTACCCTGTGTTTTTTTTTTCAAATGAAGCATTTCGAACATAAAGAATTAAACTAGCACATGACTTCTGCAGTAGCAAAGTTGTATAAAAGAAAAGAACTATACTAAATTGTTTAACTGCTGCTTAGCGATTGATATTTTGTTGCACATTATGGCGTCTAACTGATTATATGATAAATGAAACAAAATGGCCATGATGGCCCTTTATCGCTAACGTGAATACCATTGAAACCCGGGTCGATAGCGCAGTTGGCAGCGCGCCGAGATTTGGATAGTCGTGCCCGAGGGGGTGCGAATCCCACCCGGGTAGGTTATACCCTTCCATAAAAATTTGACAATAATGTCAATTTTCCTCCATTGATTAGATAATATGGAGAAGTTTCCGGCCTTGTGGAAGGGTATGTGAGTACTGGTTATAGACAAAGGTCCAGGAAAGCTAGGTTAGGTGCGCTGGACACCGTAAAATGGCCTGAAATTGTGTTGACACGGCGTTAACTCCAATAAATAAAAAAAAAGAATACCATTGAAGTCTGTGTGACTTGTCTGTGACCCCGGTTGACCCATATTCGAACGTTGCCTCGAAATAATCAAAATAACCTTTCAGACCAGTAGGCACAAGAATGTTAACAAGATTTTGTTTTGTATTTTGGCGATTGTAACCTTTCTCATCATCAGAGATGACCAATGTTCGATTTCATTCGAGCTCATTGCCTAGGCAATCTTTTGAAATTTAGATGATAATTGAGACAAAAAATGTGATCACTAGAGTGTCCACAAAAAATTGTGGACGGACGATAGACTGCAGACGATGGAAGCCGAACATCAAACGATCCTAAAAGCTCATCCTGTGATAGTTCAGGAGAGCTAAAATTTGACACCTACTCATAAGGATAATGTATATTCATAATACGTGGTGATTGAACTTTATCAATGTCTTCAACAAGTCGTGCTTCCATCATTGTTTCCATTTTCACATCAGCTGTATACTCGCTGGATCTGTTTAATACCATTCGTAATATTTCATACAACCAATTGGTCCCTTAAATATAATACATGTACATCACAAATCTACATTCGGAACTCATCAGCGATTTACGACGCAAATTTATAATATCTACTGTCTGATCTTATCAGTTAGTTTAACACTATAGGCGTCCTACATACTTTAGTCATCATCTTTGTAATATCGATTTTCTATCGGTTTATGACACTGCAAACTATCGATTTATCAATTACCAAAATCTGGCGAAAAGGGAACAAACCCAATCACAAATTTTGTATACCTGTTTTTGGAAAAGTAAGAAGCATGACATCATCATCTCTGAATTCATAATTTGGCATGTTCCTGAATATATCTTTGAGCTCTGTTTCTGACAGTGGAAAACAAGGTTGAATAAATCCACCGACGTCTGCTGCATTCATCGTAGCCCCTCCACGATCTGGGATCTTTATTAGTGACATTATTCTCTTCAATAGAAATATATGTATAGTTATATATTAAGTTTTTTTAACAATACGTTTTTTGGTCGAGTTTTAGAACAGCGTTCAGTCAACCTACCCTAGGTGGCAATACCACGTGACTATGACATTACAAATGCTACGGTTTGAAGAAGAAAACAGTAAAAAATCGCCTATCTCATCCCCAAATATAAGTAATTTTGCTAATGAGCTTTCTTTACATTTGTAAAGTACATAACGCGATGTAAAGTATCTTGTTGCTAAAAAAGCAATTACAAACAAGCTACCAGCAAAAACATGACGAATAACTATGTACAGCGAACATACAACTTGTATTCCATGGAAACATCAAACAATTTCTCCGTTGTATGTCGCCTATACGAGCCCAAAGAGCCAAAATAGCTCAGTGGTTCAAAGTACAACGTTCAAAAGTGACACTTTAAACAATTCAATGAGAAAAAAGTCTTTAAATTCCTTTTATATTGAAAGTTTTACGATAAATGATAACAAATAATTGTATTTTTAGCACCCACATCGCTAACAAGACATTGGAATGATTTGAAACTGTGAATAAGCAATCCTTCTTTTGGCAATCGCCTTGTCATATAAAACGATTAGTAAAAGACCAATTTAAATACACGTAGAAAAGTATTAAAACTCTATGACTCACCTCTGAGGCTCAGATATTGTATTCAGAAATAAATCCTAATTTTATCACAAGTAAAACAATTTTTGATAGATGTACGGACACAAACCTACTTAAGGGTACATAAATTATGACTTTAATCAATTATGCGCTTTAAATTTAAGGTGGTGGGTCCATTATAAACAACCGTAAATTTCAAAGTCGGATTTTTACATTGCCCTTACAAGTATGTATGTGTCTAACTAGATCTGTGAATCATGATCACCATTGATTTAAATAGTCATCTTTATCACTCATTTATTTAACGGATTGTGTTTGTATTTTAGTGTATGCTTATCTATTTAATGCCTCAGTCCCATAAAATCGTGGCTTGTTGCAGACTTGTACCTGCAGACAGCCGTAGGCCGTGGGAAGCCTTGCGTATTAAGGTGACGATACGCACATAGCGCAAAATAACACACCCGTACGGAGCCCTAGCTGGAAGATATGCAAGTTTAATCCATACTCGGCCACGATTGTGTTCATGATTTGACCTTGAAACTGCTATGTGTATCCATAACTCATCTCACAGACCCTGGTAAAAACGAAATGTACCTACGGGTACGCAAGAGCTCGAACGAGTCCTTGCAGAGCTTGATCGCACGGCGCCCGTACGGTGCCTTTTCGGCTATTTTTATGTTTATGGGACTGTAGCATTAGTTTTATTGCAAACCAAGTTTTTACAACTTAAATAAATTACTTTCGAGCCCGCTTCCTGAACCCCGGTACTGAACTGGTAGGATTGTTTCTTGCATTAGGAACCCATAATTTTGTATAAGCTAGCTTTCAATGAATTAACCAGCTTCTATGAAGGTTGTGTAAAATGACAAAAAAATATACATGTATGTGAATAGAAATACTTTTTCACTTTATGCCTACATCTCAAGGGAGATGATACCGAATTTTATAGGACGAATTAAGAAAGGTACGAATGAATTCAGCGTTTATGCTTGGATCATGTTTGTACAAGTAAAAGGTTTTCCCCATGAAAAGTTAAATCGAAATTTTAATCGTTAGTTAAGTGTCAATTAAGCGGATTTTGTTCTTACATTTTTTCCAAAAATAGATCGCGATCCGACGGATTCGGACGTGACGAATATTCGTACTCGACTTTCTGGGCGAGATCGCGAATATCCGAGAACTTGGATACTCGCAGCAGCCCTATTTTAGGGTGCATACCAATTGATGGCTATTGACCAAGTGTTGTTCCATAGTGACTTTAAATATGAAGATCCTGCAATAGTAAGTGAGACTGTCAGTGCGTGTCGTCATATCTCAAGTAACTTATTTTAGTGAAACTGTGTACATATATTGCTCGACGTATTAGCAGCACAAAATGTAAAAGTTAATTTGAACACGACTGAAGTAACTTAACAAAACCGCATTGAAATCCTTCGTACGAGTTATCAAACAGTGTACTACTTAAAACGGCACGTTATCTAACATTATATAGGTCAGTTTTGTACATAAGATATGTAGCATAGCACATATAGGATGACCTCAAAAGTACATGTACAAAGATCAATTTTTAGGATAAACCTTTTCATATTTACTATGAAACAATGAAAAATAGAAATAGAGAGTCATTTTAGAAAGTTTAAAACTCAGCATTACTTAGTCATATCAACTTATGATTCAAGCCGCAGGTGACCGGTACTGTCCCGATTCAAAAGCACTCACGGTATATACATGCAGGGTGGCCACGGAAATTCTAAAATGAAATTCCCTGATAATTTCCTGATTTTTCGCTGACGTAACGGTATTATTCCCTGATCTTTGCAAGGCATACTTGTACTGTTAGTTATGTATAAATTATCCCTGTATAGCTAAACCTTCACCATTTTGTATTTATTTACTATTTATCGAAATTTTCTTGTAAATAAAAAAGGTTGACATGTATAATTTGGCTAAATAGTCATTCTATGATGAGATTGTAAAGATACGTTTAATAATATTACGTTTAAACGAAATAGTTGTGATAATAAAAAAAGTATTTCAAAATGTCACTTTAGGGGCTCCGTAGATATGCTTTATTCTGGAAAATGCTGATCAGTGACACACATATCTCTTCATGTCCCAACATGTTTTCCTACTGATATTTATTTGTTTTTGGCAAGACAAACATGGGCGGATCCAGAATTTTTTTCTAGGGGGGGGGGGGCGAACTTTTTCTAGGGGGGGGGGGTGTCCAAACTTTCGAACCACAGCCACATTACACACATTTTGCAGAATAATGCAACATATTAACAATAAAATACATATCAATTAAATCTATGTAAAGCACCGAGAAAAATTGCTCCATGCTACTTAAAAATGACTTACAGTCAAGAAATACACTAATGGACGGGTACATTTTGGAAATATTAGGAGGTCCGGACCCCCTGACCCCCCGCTAGATCCGCCTATGACAAAAAATATACAAGTGAAAAATTTCATTGTACTTGTATAATACATTTTGGCATATTACGAAAATTGGTTGCATACATTCTGTTTAAAACTTTGATTGGAGGCATTCATTGTAAATTTGCTAATTAGAATAAATGCTCCCTGAATGAGAATTTTTGTACTATATAGACATTCAATTTAAATATAAGATATAATGTACGTACCACGTGATAAGTCTATTGTTCCTAGTGTTTCCAGTCCTGTTTTATAAATAACTTGCGACTTATTAACTTTTATTTTTTTAAGTGATGGATGAATTTCATTTAAATGAAGCATATTTCAGAATGAACATAAAGTTGGCAGACTCAGCAGACTCAGCAGAATGAACGATCCTTCTGCTGTGTCTGTTGGCAGAAGGATTAATCAACAACAGAAGGATCAATCTTTCTGCTGTGTCTGTTGGCAGAAGGATTGAAGTATAACAGAAAGATGTGTCTGTTGGCAGAAGGATTTTATAATAACAGAAAGATGTGTCTGCTGGCAGAAGGATTAAACAACAGAAGGATCAATCTTTCTGCTGGGTCTGTTGGCAGAAGGATTGAAATATAACAGAAGGATCAATCGTTCCTTCCGCTGTGTCTGCTGTGTCTGCCAACTTTATGTTCATACAACTAACTTCATCATTATTAGGGCTGTCACGATACACCAGAAGCGTACCGCGATATATTGCAATACGCTGTCATCGTATCGCGATACATACCACGATAGATTGTGGGTTTTTAGATTCGTTTTTCTTCCGCTGTATTTAACAGAAAATTTGCAAATCTTATATGCAGCCAGGGAGGGGGTCAATTACTTGCAAAGTAATTAATTATAATTACCATTATTCTCAACCTCAGTAATTATAATTAATTGTTAATTACCCTGAGTAAGGACAATAATTAATTACAATTACCATTATTTACATAAACAATTAATTATTATTTAATTATTTCAATGACGTATTTAGGCAAAAAATGAAATTCCAGTTACTGACATGTATTAATTATTGTCCTTACCTTTAAAACACTAAATAGAAGATAAGATAACTCTTTTACTATAACACCATGCAGGGTTATCAATCAATTAGCTATAGATTTCATGTTACAAACACTATTGTTATGACAGTAAAGAACCCATTCATCAGGTGTGAAAGGTGTGAAAAACAGAAGAGGGGCCAGTTTGGAAACTAAGTCGCATTTAATGAAACATATGCAAATGTATCATGAAGTAATTGAAAAATAATTGAAATCAATTAATTATTGTCTAAATTTCCTAAGTAATTAATTATAATTACCATTGTTTCCATTTTTTGATAAAATAATTAATTACAATTACCATTGTTTTTCACACAGTAATTAATTGACAATTAATTGTTCAGAGCAATTAATTGACCCCATCCCTGTATGCTGCTACTGATAGAATCTAGCCTCTTTAAGTATTTACGGTCATTTAATACTGAGACGCGCCCCAATCGGTAAAATTCTTGCAACTTAAGGTTAGATGGAATGAACACTGGAAAAACTGACGTTTCGCTGCTTTTAATTCGCGAAGGGAAGAATTTTCCAATGAAATAAAAAATATCGTGAAATACCGGTACGTTAAAATCGTACCGCGGTACGTATTGCTGCAGCTGCGTGTTGCAATATACCGATATACCGGTGTATCGTGACAGCCCTAATCATTATTATGAACACTTAACTGTCATCGTTATAATAAAAATAAAAATATACATCCCTTTTAACCTGTCCAATCCCTACTCTGTGTACCTTTTCACAAAAAAACTTTTGAAAAAAAAATGTTAGCGTATGTCAATTTTATAAATTTTGCGGTTCAAAGTCAGAATTGGAATTGATTGGCCAAAAAATGACCGTATTATGAATGAATCTTGCTTTTGACTTACGATATTTTTGATCGTAAGAATTTTTGTGAAAAGCGCCACAGGGCCGGATAATGACAAAGAACATTGTACTGGGTAAAGGAAGTTTAAATAACAAATCAAAATAATCCACAAATACGAAGACTTTAATATGCAAATATACAGTGATACATATAATATAATACAATGTATATAAACATTAAAATACAAAATTGAGCATTATATAAAAACATAAGATATGATATATAAATGTAAAAAACAACAACATATCAACTCGGATTAGCATCTTATATATTCAGATCTAGATATGGCAAAGTGGAGACATTTTGAACACAATTTATATAAAAGACATTTCAACACATTCAGAATATTCTGAATCCACACTACAGTATGACCGTCATATTTCATCAGGTCAGGTCAATTATGATATACAATGTACTACCTAGAATCATATTTTGTCCGTCGTTCGTCCGTCAGTCCATATTGGTTTGTGAACACTCTAGTGGTCACATTTGTGACTCAATTGTCATCAAACTTGGTCAGGGTGTTTGTCTAGGTAATTGCTCGAATGAGTTCGAACATGGGTTACCTGGGGGTCAAAAAGTAGGTCACACAGTCCAATTGTGGGAACACCTTGTTAACACTGTAATGTCAATTTTTTTTTTTTAAATTTTACTATGATTTATGTTTAAACAAATGATACTCAAGCGAGCGATAAAGGGCCATCATGGCTCTCTTGTTGTTTCTTAACTGGGTCACCATTTCAAAATTAATAAAATTTAAGCTTTTATCTGACTAGAAATGTCAGCTAGTCAGTCACATAAATATTCTAGAAAGAACACTAAACTAGATCTTGTATAAGTCTGTGCACCCTTTTCACAAAATATCTTACGAAAAAAGTTATCGTAAGTCAAATCCATCATATTGCAGTTCAAACATAACTATGAAATTATATTCAAAAGGAATATGATATTCTACGTTATTCATATTTGGAATTGATGGACAAAAATGAAGTATTATTATTGTTTCTTGCTTTTGACTTACGAAGATTTTTATCGTGAGATATTTTGTGAAAAGCCTTGCTGGTCTGTTTAACTTGGATGACCTCATGACTAAAATAAATGTGAGAACTATAGCACTTGAAATAAATTTATATATAATATAAATCCATATTTTGATTTCACTTGATATTTATTCACCTCTAGCTAATTGAATGAAGCACCTCCGGAACTCGAACCTGTAAAGAAAATAATGTTAAATCTAGTTTAATATGAACTACAGACATTGAATACAAGAACATTTGACAAATACTTAAAAATCATTATTTATAGTGAAAAATAACATGCGTGTTTATTTCAGTCCGTAGAGCATATGAGTATCATCTTTAGAAGAATCGTACGATTATAAAACAATACGATATAGAAGGATTTAAGACTAAAATTGACCATAAGACCCTTCATAATATGCTCATCTGACAATGTATTGAAGAGTCATGAGTTCGGATCCAAGTTGTGACCAACGTTTCTTCGTTGAGTTTTGTCATGAAAAGTTTCCTATGACTATCAATCGCCTACTAGTCTGTATCAAGTAGGGCATTACTGTACACTCACCGTACACCGGAGAGTGTACAGTAAAACCTGCATTAACAGCCACCTGCTATCAGCGGTCACCTGCTGAAAGTGGTCAATCTAGCTTTCTCCCAATGAAAATCACTTTATTTTGCATCTGTTATAAGCAACAATCTGCTGTCTGTGGCCAGAATAAAGATAAAAGATGCGGTTTTTCCAAATAGTGACATGGAACTCATGAAATCGTTCAAAAAGTATCAACTTACACACTCCCCTTTTCATCAAAACAATACCAACTACAATGATTGCTATAAATACTCCAGCTGTAACAAACACGCCAACCAATATACCCGTGGTACGACTGGATTTGGTTACCATTTCTTCTGTTTCATCTGAAAGAACAATATTTTCTTAACATGTTATGGCGTTACCAATAAACGGCTATGTTTGCCTGCCACAAGGGCATTATATACTAGCCCCTTTCAGGATTTTTAAACTGGATTTAACACTGTGTTAGCACAATATTTTAGGTTATTTTACGTCGTCCTTTCCTGGACCCTTGTCTATAACCAGTACTCACCCTTCCACAAAGCCGGAAACTTCTCCATTTACCTAATAGAGCAAAATTGACATTGTTGTCACATTATCATTCGAACTCGTACCCCCTTCGGGACATTAGATTCAATATCCAGGAGTGCTATCAACTGCGCTACCGACCCGGGTTGGAAATTTTATCTTAAGATGTTATATAATGGTGTATCCATTGCACGGCTTTGTCTGCCTGGCACATGACCATACTGGTGTGTATAGTAATTGATCTTTAATAAGGGTTGTATTCATTAGCTCCTTTCTGGACTTTTAAAAGATCATAATATTACTTGAGGAAATTTGATCGGTTTAACCAAAAGAAACAATTATATTTTTATAAGTGTGCAAGTACAAAAGAAAACCATCTACCGGTATTTGAAATTAAAAGTTATGGAATGAAGAGTAAGGGACAGTCACGGCTTGGGTCAAGTGGTAAGAAGTATTCAACTCTTTTAAAACCGAATGCAGACAAAATACTAATTAGGTACATGAATATAAGGAAGTGGTCCAGTGGTAGGGCGCACGCTAGGGGATCGAGAAGTCCTGGGTCGAACCGAACTAGGGGCACTGCTAATTTCCTTGTGGAAGAAATTTACATACATTTTGTTCCACTCCACACAGGTGAAAATGGGTACTGTGAGGGATCACCTGCCTGAAGGAGATTTCAATGACCTGGGTTTATCGTAGAAAAAAGTGACGTCGGCTAAACATGTACATGAATGCAGACTTTAAAACACGCTTTAACTTTTTAAAGTCTGCTTTTAGGACTTAATGATTTCTCATTTACCCATCAAACAGAAACATGATTTATTTGAACAAATTATAAAATCAGCATTAATAAGTTTATCAACATCCAATCCAAACTATGTTACATAGATCAGCTTAACATGTACAATAATAATTATTAGGCCACAACAAGTTGATCATGTGTTCTATGGATTTTCTGGAGAAAATGGGGCAAGAGAGCGAAGTATGAAAAAATAAAAAAAATCTTAATTTAGTTGCTTTATATAGCAGTTTGACCAAATTTTTATGAGCGAGCGAGGAAATAAGAATATTTGTTTTGTAAAAACTGTCAAAGTTAAGGTGTGAGCGAATCCATAGAACATATGATCAACTTGTTGTGGCCTTGTATTAAATATGCACGATTGGTATTGTTTTCAATTGTCTAAGAACATTTAAAGAAAACTTGAATGTAAATTTATTACCTTCTTTTACATTGAAAGATTGTACATCAGTAAATGCTACCATTCCATCCATTGACAAGGACTTCACTCTGAGGTTATATTGGCCAGGTGCCAAGGCTAAGTCAGATGTTTCAAATGAGTGGGTAAGAGGTCTCTGTCCAGGCAATGAATCACTAAATGGTTTACTGAACTCTAGCCATGTTGATGAAGAGTCTTTTTTGTACTGTAGGTAGAATGTTTGAGGTACTTGAGATGATTTTTGTACGGTATCTATAAGAATGCTTGGAAACTTCTCATAGTAGCTGTCTATCACACGTACCACTGGTAATGCTGGAACCGCTGAAAACGATACAAAATTTATTGGTTTACTATGTACCGGTTTTAACAAATCATGACTATTTTCACGGGTAATTTTCTTGAGCAAGAAATTAACCTATTGTTTCACTCCACCCAGGTGTAAAAGGGTACTGCGGGGGGATCGCCTGCATGAGGGTGATTTTAGTGATCAGGAGTTATCGTAAATGATTGTAAAGTCAGCTGAACATGTACGAACATGAACATGCTCGTATATGGAAGCAGACTTTAAACCGCACTTCAACTTTTTTTAACTTTAACTGGTTAAGAAGACATTAATTTTAAGCTCAATAAGTTATTCTTAACCATTTTCTACAATGTCGCTAATGTCAACCATGAGCAACGTAATATATTGTATAAATATGCAGTTTAAAAAAAGTGTTTATCTTAAACAATATAATAAATAAATATGTCAATACAGCAAAATTCCGATTTATGACCAGTGAAAGCGGGCAAAAGTAGGGAGCCATTTCACTCCTTTCATATAAGCGTAAACAAACATAGAAGCTGTCATGGTCATATGTCGAAAATTGAACATTTTTGAAAGCATATACCATAACACTGATAAAGGGCGGTAATAATGTTAACACATATAAACTACAGCTCGGCGAGTTATCTTAAAACAAAGCAAGTTTATTTTTAAGTACGAAAATGCACATTGTTTAATTTACGAGGTATACATTCAATCACTGTAACACACAGTTCATCTTGAAACAGCACGAGTTAAGGAACAAACGTGGCCGAGTGTTGTAATAAAATTGGACTGATGAAGTCAAAGGTTAGCCAGCTCCGCTTTGGTTCAAATCACATTCAAAATCCACCCAGTCGTTTCTTACAGCAAACAACTTTGTGTTAACAGCTCAATACTGGGGAACCAAAAAGCAGGATTAAAAGTAACTAAACTAAGTTGTAACAAGAAATATCTTTATAAAGATATTCATCGATGTGCAGGGTTCAGTTTGTTTAAAATATAAATAGTCACTAGATGGGAGCCCGTGCAAGCACGGGCTTTAGGTAATGACAATAAAGGGAAATAACCGCTGCGGGGAGTTTGGTCTATTTTTAGTTTTATGTAGAACTATTTTTAGACACAAAAAACCCCAATATTTTTGTTGATTTTTGGCAGTTTTTGCAAATATCAAGAGGCTTTGTCAAAAAAGAATTGTCAACTTGATATGCCTGTATATAAGTGCTCCAGCGACAAACAAAAGATTTATTCAAAGCTGCGCAGTGTCTTCCACAAAACAGGAAACTCGCAAATTTAATAATATAGATATTCGCTGTTCAGTAATACCGACAGGAACGTAACACGACTGATATATAACCAATTAGCATAGTGAGTCACCCGTAATGCACAGAGTAAATACTTAGCAACTATTGTCCGTGCTACGCACCTGTTTATCGCAAATAACCAATAGTAACATATCTTTTATCCATTAATCTGTACTGGAAGAGAATTCCATTGGATAAACAGGTATGTTAGAGGAATGTGTATAGAATAAAAATGGCTTAGACGGCTGCGCCAAAAAAATGTTACAAATGGAATGAATATAAGTTAAATACTCGTATTTGCTTCAACTATTACTTACCAATAACAATCAAATACATTGTCTTTGTTTGTGTCACTAAAGGCTCGCTATTACCATCTACAATTAGTTTAGCTGTACATATATAACTACCACTGTCTGCTTTCTGTATATTCTTTAACTAGAAAATAAAACATTAGTTAAACAATACGTACGGAGTCCCTAAAGTGAGATTTTGAAATACTTTTTTATTATCACAACTATTTCGTTTAAACGTAATATTATTTCGTTTTCACGAAATATTATTTCGTTTATTCGAATTATTATTTCGTTTAAACGTAATATTATTTCGTTAAATCGAAATAATATTTCGAATAAACGAAATAATATTTCGTTAAAACGAAATAATATTTCGTAAAAACGAAATAATATTACGTTTAAACGAAATAGTTTTGAAAATAAAAAAGTATTTCAAAATGTCACTTTAGTGGCTCCATAAATATGTATATTCGTTTAATGTAATTTTCTATTATTATATTGTATTATTGTAGGAATCATTGATTTATAGTCTTTTATAACTCTTTACAAATAGTGGGTATTGTACAGTGATCATATTTTTATAATGTATGTATTTAATGTAATTAAAGTACATAGACTAGACTTTAATAAATATATATAGTAGCCGCCCGGTTAGCTCAGTTGGTAGCACACAAGTCTACTGATCGAGGGGTCGTGAGTTCGATTCCCGGGAGGGGCATATTTTCGTGGAGCCTGGTCATGAAATTATTTCTACGGCCATTCTCCCTCCTGCCAATAATTTTTAATTATGTACGGCAGTTGTCAGTCACTGACAAAAGTATGCGCTTAGTAGTTGGTTAACAGCTAAATCCAGAGATTAACCTTTCCAGGAGGAGTGAGTAGGTTGACTGACCGCCGTTATATGACCTATACAATGTGTTGCTACGGCGTTAAACCCAACAACAACAAACAAAAACAAACAATATATATACATTTGTATATATACGTAATTCACAACAGTTAAATCAATGTAGAATTCCCATTATACCAATTAACAATCATTCATACATTTAAAACCCATGATAAATGGTACCAAACATCCGGTTAGCGTACTCAATGATCCGGTTTTTGACAGACACTCTTCCCCTGCAAGCAAGACTATGTTAACATTGTGAAATCCTTAGTTCAAATCGATGTGTTCATAACATTAGTGAGAGTCAATTCTTTGACTTTATGACACTGACAATAATGGCAGAATTATGGACTTTAGTCAGTTATCTTTTCGTGATAAAATCTGAAGCAAACCAATTGGTAAGTAGGTCCTTACAGTTGGAATCTTCGGATTTTATCATTGAATTTCTATGTAAGAATAACAGAATATTTCATCCAATATCTTTCTTGGTAATTAAGATATTAACCGAAGTGATGAAATTAAGATAGTTCATTACTTTAAAAATACTTATCTTAAATTTCGAACAAATTAAATGATTTACAAAAAAAGTTAGCAAAGATTGATTTTTGGCAAATTGACATTGAAAAGTAAGAGTATAGTCCGAGTAATCCAACTAATTGCACCTATCGATTTGAAGAGTATACAAGGGGAAATGACTGACTAAAGTCACTTATTTAAGGTTACACACGCTTGAGGGTACCTGGTGTCCTCATTTGGGGTGTTTTTTATATTGAAGAGTATATATGTCATTGGCAATATTTTTCCCATGAAACTATGCCAAAAAATCAATGGATCTACTTTGTTTGCTTGAGAAGAGTGGTTAAAAGGGATGTAACTCTGTACGGCTTGTGATAAATGAAAATTATGGATGTTTTCAAGGTAGGAACTTTCAATCTATTTTTTTCTAATACTGATCATTTTGTGCGTAATAGAAAGATCTTTCAGCCTATACACTGTATATAGCTTCGGGTATCTAACACCCCTAGGTCATATTTGCAGTAATTTGACATTGAAAATAAGACTTTTTATATACAACAAAGAAGGATTTTATTTAGTGGCGTGTAACCTTTAAACTACAAATGCAAGAATTGCCAATAAGTGACTTTTTATTTCGTCAATCAATGCAATGTTTCGTACTTACATCTAATCCAAGCAAATTTGTTTTATTAGCGCTGTTGTCAGATAGTTTACTATTACCTTTATACCATCCAATCAATGGCGCAGGGTGGGCATCAACATAACATGGCACAGTTAAATCTGAGCCTTCATATACTTTATAGTCGTCCATTGATGGATAAACTATCTTATCTAACCCTGTAAAACAATAAACAAAGAACTTAAACAACATTAGTAAACCTCTTCTCAATCAGTGCCAAATTAAACGAGAAATGTCTTTAAAAAGATATTCAGCGCTATACAGGGTTCATTTTGTTTGAAGTATAAATAGCCATTTTCGCTGTGCAGTCATACCGCTAAGAGCGTAATGAGGCGACTGTATAATCAATTAGCATGGCGAGTCACCCAAATTACACAGAGTAAATATTCAGCAACTACTGTCCGTGCTGTGCATCTATTTATCACAAATAACCAACGATACCATGTGTTTTATTCATTTTTCTACACCAGAAAAGAATTTTATTTGACAAAAACGAATGGTGGAGCAAATTGTTTTGGTAAAATATATAGGTCAAAAGTTGGCTTAAACAGCTGCGCAGAAAAAAAAGATAAACAAAAATTCTTTTTGTTATGATAGAGTATCAATCTATGTGTGTTAACGAGGGTAATCCATCCCGGTACTGAAGTTTTTAAACACCACTTCAACGTCATTATGGGTACAGGTCATGCGTGTTTTTGTATTTAAAACAATGGACTTGCCCACTAAATAGGTGAAGTAAGCAATGCATGAACAGCATTTTACCGATTTAAACAGTCCATTTTTATGTGTAACATTAATTTAAAATAGTGTGTATGCACATTGTAAATTTTATATAATGATATGTTTATAAAATATGTGTAAACTAATTAAACTATAAAATTGTAAAAATAATTCACCCCTAAAAATTGGTGTGTAATAAAACTGGCTATGTTTACATACGCAATGTTTACATGGACGACCTGTACAATTCATTACTGAATAATATTTAAATAAATTTACTAACATGAAACCTGAATAACAGTTGATCCACATTTTTCCAACACGCAACAGTCGAAAGTTTTTCCATTGTCTGCTTTGGTAACAGGTACTTGTACAGTTTGTGAGAGCAGATTGCCATTGTATTCGTTTGTCTTAGTGACCACAACTGGGAACGATGACATGTTTAGAAAGCGGTGCCCATCTCTCCAACTTAATGTCCGGTAAGGATTTGTAGAAGAGGTTGAACACGTCATTTCAATTAATCCATCTGATGACCAATCCGCAGCTTTGAGTGATTTACTTTCTAAAGTTATTTCCGATGGCGGATCTGAATTCGAAAAACATAACATATTCTTTATTTGACATCAAAATTACAATCTATAGCCAACGCAACATGTAACAATATGATATACTATAATACCTCATGTTATTTATTTACTATAAAGCTCTCACAGAGTGACAATCCGTACTGTTACCCTCTGGACATCACTTATCGGCCCGCTTGACATCACCTATTTTCGGCCCGCTTAAAGAGATGGAAGACTACTGCGTTGGAGTTTGCCAATACCGGGATCCGAGTTTTTAGTCATTCAATTTGAGTTACCCCCTTGCGCAGACGCTTGCTTTTTACGAATCAACAAATTTTAACGGTGTAAAAACGTCTCCAAGTTTATAAGTAAATAAAACAGATAAAATTATTATTATTTTGAATCATTATTATTATTAATTAATTTATTATCATTACTGATTTTTGTTGTTCGGTATAATAAAATAAATATCACATCCTGCAGAGGGTGAATGGAATGTTTATCCTTGACAAGTAATGTCAACCTCGGCTAAAACCTTGGTAGGATGTGAAATTTATACAATATTGTACCAGGTTTAAGATCTACCCACTTTATCACGTTGTATGTTTCAATGAAAAGTATCTTTACATATCATTAGTAATTTATTTCGAATCAATGTTGTTTGTTTTTGTTGGGTTTAATGCCGTAGCAACACATTGTATAGGTCGTATAACGGCGGTCAGTCAATCTACTCACTGTTCATGGAAAGGCAAAATCTCTGGATTTAGCTATTTACCAACTACTAAGTGCATGCTTTCGTCAGTGACTGACAACTACCCTACATAATAAATATCATTGGTACATGTAGGAGGGAGAATGGCGGGAATCGAACCCACGACCTATAGATCAGTAGGCTTGGGTGCTACCAACTGAGCAAGCCGGGCGGCTTTCGAACCAAACTATGCGTTACTTGATACAAAGGTAGGCGGGGGATAAACGAAGGCAGAAGTTCAAAAAAAAAAAAATAATTGACATTACGCCGGACCCTATATCTAAATATGCATGATCCACTCATCAATGAAAATATTAGCGTTTACTATGACACACATAGTCGCATCGCATGTCTATGACCACGATGGGTTACTATGTTATGCTACAGTGCCATAAACATAAAAGTAGCCGTGAGGGCACCTCACGGGCGCCAAGCGGTCAAGCTCCGCAAGAACTCTCTCGAATTCTTGCGTACCCGTGCGGACAGTTACGTTTTTACCAGGGTCCTTGAGATGAGCCTTGGATACACGTACAAGTTTCAAAGTCAAATCGTGAACAAAATCGTGGCTGAGTTTGGATTAAACTTGCACATCTTCCAGCTACGGCTTCGTATGGGTGTGTTGCTCTATGCTATGTGCGTACCGTCACCTTAATACGCAAGGCATCTCACGGCCCGCGACTGTCTGCACGGACGGGTCCGCAACAAGCCACGATTTTATGGGACTGAGGCATTAAACAAATTAACCAATTCTTAAAGGGCGTGGTTGTGATAGCCTCAGTGTGATGTGAATAAAAAGTGAAATAAAACTAAGATTTAAAATATCTTACAGAAGAAATCCATCACTGTCTCAACAGATTCGCTTAATTGACCTAAGTAGTTGTACGAACATTTCAGTCTTGAACCAATTATATCTATTGTCAGATCCATTAATGTTAAATTACTACGACATATAAACTTGGGCGAGTTACTTTCCTGAAATGAAATCATGAACAACAATTAATTTTGCGTGTATGTATATGTTACAGGCAATTTGTAAATTTAGGCAATTTGTAAATTGCCTAAATGCGTCAGGCATTTCTAAAATGCCTGAAAATATCTATGCATTTTATAAATTGACTGTAATTTTAAGGGCTTTTTTACAAATTGCCTGAAAGTGTCAGGGTAAATATATTTGAATTAATACACATTGTACATGTATACATTGTATGCAAATCCAAATGAGTAATAAGAGTCAAATGTTATTTCCATCCAAATAAGGATGGCTATAACAGAAAACGTTCACAATCAAGTTATACATTTTAATTGAAGTCACCAACATACTGTATTACAGTCTGATGGCCTGTGGATAGACTGATAGTGACCATGTGCATGGTAAACTGTGTAATCCTTAATCTCTTGAAAATGAGGTATAGAATTTATAGATTGGGACTTAAATAGAATTTTGTATAACTTGACCAAAACAAGGAATTCTTTTCAGTCATTACAGGTACATGAACCCTGTACATTGTATTGTTCTGTGATAGTGCGCACACGTTTCTATCAGTATACATTAACATTTTCATTAACATGCAAAAACGTTTCCATTCATATGCAAACTTGTTTTTGGAATATGCATACTCGTTTTTTATTAATACACATACATTTTTTCATTGAGTTGCAAACCGTCTTCATTATAATGCGTTTTCTATTATTATATGACCACTATTTTTCATTTTATGTAAGTTTCTCTATTACAATTTGTTACTCGTTCTTTCACAAGTTTATATAATACTTTAAACAAAAGACAGGGGCGGATCCAGGATTTTTTTTCTAGGGGGGGGGGGTCCGAACTTTTCTAGGGGGGGTCCGAACCTCGAACCACAACCACATTATATACACATTTTGCAGAAAAAATTCAATGTATTGATAATAAAATCTACATTGCCATTAAATCTATGTTAAGCACCAAGAAAAAATGCTTTATGCTACTTTAAAGGTGACTTACAGGCAAGAAATACACTAATGGACAGGTACATTTTCCAAATTCTAGGGGGGGGGGGGGGTCCGGACCCCCCCTGGCCCTCTGCTGGATCCGCCTATGAGAGATATCTATAAAATGATATTCGGCACTATGCAGAGTTAATTTGTTCAAAATGTAAATAGTCATTTTCGCTGTTCAGTCATACCACAATGAGCGTAACAAGCAGCGTGTTCAGTAACAACTGTTAGCGAACGTTATGGGTTCGGGACAACTCAACCCGAAGTCAACTCAACCAGTGGATAACTCAACCCAAAGTTGAGACAACTCGACCCGTTAGTAGTTTTTGAGTTATCTCGGGTTGAGTTGTCTTTAGGTTGAGTTGTTCCGACCCTAACGTTACATACCGTTTTGGAACGTTTGGGGTAACTGAACAGGCTAACGGTGAATGTGTTATCATTTAACATAGTAAATAATTCAAAGTACACAGAGTAAATAGTCAGCAACAATTGTCCATGCTACACGTCTGTTTATCACAATTAACCAATGGCACCATATCTTTAATCCATTTCTCTTTACTGAAAGCGAATTATATCGGAAAACAGATATGGGAGAGCAAATGGTATTGGTGAAAACGTAAGTCAAAAGTTGGCTTCGACAGGTGCGACGAAAAAAACTTACAAAGTTTGTATTTTGTCTAGAGTTGCAGGCTTGATTTTCAGTGTGTCTTATTCCAGATCGAGAGAGTGAATCTCCATTTAAAAGCCATTCTATTCTAGTTTCTGGTACACTGATTGTCTCACAATCGGTAACAAATGTGGTTTTAGATGTAGATGGCATTGACTCCATACTTTTGATAGTAAGAAGTGGCGGAACTGAAATTGTAGTAAAAAAATACATTCAATGTTGCAAATTATTCTTAAATTTTATTGAATAATTACTTGACTAATTTTGAAACTTAAGTGTTAATAATGCGTAAGTCGGATACCTTCCCTTACCGGATTGGCCATCAGTATGGTAATATTCATTTATTATTTATCATTATTTATATATTATTTATCATGGAAGTGCGCATCTCAAGCGATTTTAAGTACATGTACATACACAAAGTCAGTAATTGATTCATGCATCTTTTTTTATTAAACCCATTTAATGCTTTATTTTACTATGAGAATTTTTGCCAATCGGCAGCAAAGCTTACGACATATAGACAAACCCTAGGTTGCTAACAGTGGCAACATGAACATATATTTAGCCGGACTGTTGTCAATCTGGGAGACAAACAGGTCTGAACTTCCCAGTTGCAAAATTATAATTTGTCATCTAAACACATGACGGTTACTTCTAATGACGAATTTTCACTAACTTTTCACATACATTACATATTTCGTACTTACGCTCCATGGAAGCTATATACTAATGCCAAACAACCATTAATTTTAAAGAAGCATATTACAATGTAACCATTAAATGTAACCGTCAAAGTAACTCACATATAAAACACATATTGTACATATTGAAGGTAATTTCAATTATGTTTACTTACAATACATGTAGATATAAGCTGTCTCCTCATGTCCATCAAAACTGCACACCAAGTATTTCATGTTCATCGTGCCTTTCGTAGCAAAAGTGATTGACACATTAACTGAAATATATTATGTAATGATACAGTTATAAGCATTTTTAGTCTTGTCTGTACATGCACTCTCTTAATCACTATTCACTCTGAATCAGCATTTAAGTTATTCTGCAAATCAAGTCTATTCCATCAAAACGTATTGTAAATTTATGATCCTTTTTGACTGTCAATTAGTCTTATGATACATTCTTGGACATACTAATTAACAACTGTCCATAACTCTTAGATGGACAGCTTTGACAAAAGCACGTGAGCAAGTATTGAAACATTGACATCCCCATTGAATAAATTACATACGAAAAGGTACTGGAGTGCTGGGAGAACGATGACCAGATCTTATTTATCAATTTGTTATATACGAGACGTCAATTTTCATTTATTTTGAAAGTTTAGTGAAATGGAAACACTATTTGATTTTTTTCGTCACATTTTGTCCGAGTGTGCGCTTTAGTCATAGATCGGATTGAAACAATGTGAAAGTCTCGTTCAGCCAAAGTATTATACATGTATATAAATGGTATGCTTCTACACTACCCTATAGACCTTTCTTAATATTCTGCTCATGAATAATTCACGAGGTAGTGAAAACGAGGTTTAGATGGGTCAAATGTAAACAAACTGATAAGCCAGCGTAGTTACACTCTGTGTGATATAGAGATCTTGGGGAAAGTATTGATTTGTTCGTCAGGTTGTAACTGAAATATGTTAAATAATAAAAATAAATTTTGAATTGATTTATTTGATATGAAAAACTTTTACCTATTATACCTATCATTAAACAAAAACAACATAAATACTGTGTATATACACTTAGCAATCTATATAGTAATCAGTCTAATATTAGACTGACCAATTGTTTATTTTATCACAGTATGTTGTTGTAGATCTGATCTTATAATAATTACCCTAGCAAATCGAAGGCTATCAGGTTAACATTCCATGCTTTGGAAATTTATTAAGTAAGAGCAATAAAATTATGTAACTATTGATAGTATATTTAGTTGTATGAAGATAAAGTTCGGGTTTACTTTATGGTACTATACTGAACCAAAAAAGAAACTTTCGCAAAGTAAGTGCCAATGGTTCAAGGGTACCACTTAGATGTACACACATATATACATGTAGTAGCTTGTAAAACTGTTGCTCGTGTCAATAATACAGTATTTACAAAATCATAACATTGATTTCATCGACGACTGGCACTCAAAAAGTCCGGATTTGAACCCAATATTGAACATCTTTGGGATAATCTGGATAGACGTGTACGTCGACGTCCGAACCCTCCAAACAACACCAACGACCTTCGAGCTGCATTGCTTGAAGAATGGAATAATATTCCACAGGCTGACATTATCAAACTTGTGCGACGTCGCTGTCAGGCAGTCAGCATCGCCCACGGCGGCCACACACGCTACTGATTGTTAACTTTAGAAATGACCCCTACCTTATTTTAATTCAAAATTCAACAATCAATCTGATCCTTTCCTCCAAAATGACGATTTTTAAAGAACCACAATACATTATTTTACAAAAATGTAAGCTTTCAGCCAAAAGGATTTAAACTGTACTAACATATCTACAATCAAACTTGGCGAAAGTTTCTTTTTTGGTTCAGTATATATCTATTGTATTCAACTTCACTAATGAACCTATAAAATTTGTATGTTATGTCTACAGAGAAAACTGTACTTCTGAAGAGTTTGTATGGGAATGAATGAAAAATAAAACATTTTTTCATTATTTATTTAAAACCCGTATCTGGTGGACATGTCTTTTGTTCACCAATACATGCATGATCTTTAAAATGAGAAATGATACAATCACGACTGACTAATAATTTACTGGCCTACAGAAACCATTCAAATAGATTACTAATAATTCTTTTACTCTTCTGATGACTTCAATGTTTATATGCTATTTGAAATATCATCAGTTCCTTTAAAAATATTTATGTTTTTAATCTAAAGAACAGAACCATGACAAATAATTAGGTAGTGGCTATAATTATGTAGTATTGTCAATTAAATCAAATGAGATTATACATTATTGTTGTTGACTTCATTATAACGAAATATATATTATATCCCTGCCTCTATCATTCCTTTCCGAAATACAAATGTAGTTTCAAACTAAATCATAATGTTGTCTTGTTTTCAAATAGAAACTGCTTAGGTATATTAATATTTTGCCCCTCTTCAGTCGAATCTTGATTATTCCAAATTCCTGAAAATGCTTCATTTTGACTTGTATATACGAAGAATTTTGCTCACACAGTTGTGAATGTGAAGTGTGACCTGATATTGCTAAGTTCTTTTCTATTCTTATGTTTTGTGGTATTCTTGGCTATAGACCAGTCAAACACATTTTGGAAAGTATTAATTTTCTTTTTGGAGGTCCATTTAGTGTGTCCCTGACACACATAAATTGATTTGAACACATTAGTTGATCATGGATTCTGAATATAAATTACATGAATTTTTACGATAATATAGGAACAGTTTTGTACTTTTTCATTGAATAAATTCTACTTATAACCGTATTTTTTACTTTACTAATGTATCAACTGTATTAACTATGAAATCATAAAAAAACTTAAGATATTATATGTGTTGAAAAAAGACAATTTAATAAGCTTAATTTTTTTCAAAAGTACTGTCTAATGAGAAAATAACACCAAATGTTAACTGGAAACACTTGTTAATACATTTGGTCCTTTGACTACGAGTTGAAGATTAAACATGAGTATCAAAATAAAATATCTTCTGTTTAAGTTACAGTCATAAACACATTAGCATTAATTGCTAACCTTGTATTTTCTTATCAATCTACTGACTGATACCTCTAACCTCCTACTGCCGTTTATACTGCTAGGAGAGTTGTTTACATCTGACCCATCTTAACCTCGTTTTGAAATTCATGCATAAATATTGAGAATCCTCTATTGCAAACTCGTTATTGTAATGCTATCTAAACAACTTTCAATTCAAACATTTCCCTTAAATCTCCGAATCGACAAACTCCGTACGATACATCAGAACAGAAGGCGGAGTTTTTAAATGGATAGAAGGCGGAATCGTAATCAGTTAACAGCGCCATCTTGTGAGTTTGACAAACGTCTGATACTGAATCAAAGGGCGATAACGTATGTCAGCATAGTTATAGTAAAATTAGATGTTACGCTTGAACTACGCCTCTTTAACTTTGTTAAGAATTACTAGAGTGTTCTTTTTTACTCTGAAAGGTCGCGCTAATGAATGTGATGCATTTGGTATGAACAAATTCCTCTTAAACTAAAGTTCGGCGCTTTTGGTGCCAGGCATAATTTCAAGAGTGGCAAAGCCATGAGTGAAAGTTTCATTTTCTGAGCTATCGAGTTGAATTAAAAAGACGGTAGACCGTATTTCAAAACTGACAAACATCTTTTTCTTTCATGCATTTTTCGTATTTTGTTAGAATATGCTGTCATTACATTTGTATATTTTCATTAGAATGAAAATACAAGATTTTAAAACCGCGGCCGTGGCGTAGTAGTTAGCATGTCTGACTTCTAATCCGGAGATCACGGCTTCGAGCCCGGTCGCGGTAGGTCATACCCTATACATGAGTTGTCGGCCTCGTTGTAGGGTAAGTTAGTACTGGTGATAGAAAAGTGTCCAGAAAACCTATAGTAGGAAGAGCTGGCCGTCGTATATATGACTTAGATATGTGTTGAATACGACGTTAACCCCCCCCCCAAATAACTCCCAAAAACACCAAAAACAAACCAACAGATTTTACACTTTTACACACTGTAGTATATCTTCATCAAATCTCACAATAATTTACCGTATAAAATGAAAACAAGTTAAATATTTACCATTAAATTTGTTGCCAACAGATTCCACTTTTTTGACCGGTGTCAAGCTTAAACCATTATTAATCTGTTGATCTTGAAATCCGAAAGTAACAGCAGGGTCTGATGGTGCATTAGTTATCATACAAACCAAAGTTTCTGTCGTTTGATACTTTAAAAGAAGACCTGAGGGTGATTCTGGAAGGTCTGGATTTACAATCTTGATATCTTTAAAAAATAAAACAAGCTGTTAGTAAAGTAAATCAAGTATTTCGAAGAGATCCATTTAATTAGGAACAAATATAAAGATTTATCCAAAAATTGAAAATGAATATCTTGCAGCTCGTCTAATGAACATGTGTTCACTCATTATAATATATAATACACAATATTACAGCTGCTCATAAAATGTAATAAACATACATGTAGTTTCCCTCATTATAAAATAGTTCACGCAATTTTTCAGCTGCTCATAAAATATAATGAACATATTTTCACTTCACTTTCACTCAATAAAAAATAGTGCACACAATATAATAGTGGCCTATAAAATACAGTGAACATATTTTCACTCATTATAAAATAGTGCACACAATATAATAGCGGCGTATGAAATACAAAGAACATATTTTCACTCATTATAAAATAGTGCACACAATATCATAGCTGGCTAGCTGCCCATAAAATATAATGACCGAATATTTAAGTGGCATGGACGGTGGATTAGCGAAACGGCCAAGGACGGCTGCGTGAAGGATAATTGACATGAACGTTTATCTGTGTCTCTGTCAATTAAATATTAAGATACAAAACAATTTTATCAGTAAATAATGTTAATGTATTGTAATGTAATTAATTATAAATATATTTTCTTATATTTTGAAACAGGAAGCGTTAATTTTACACTATTTTCCGTTCTTTGTCTTCAAATGGGTTGCCCAAGTGCTACATACAATTACAAATAGTAATTTTTATTTAGTGTTGTTTTTCATTTTTGGATGAATGAAATGTTGGGGGGAAGTTTTTATTCATGGTTTCATTTGTCGACTAGCATAGGTCATGAAATAGTACAATCCATTGTAAAAAGTCTAGATCCGCCCCATTATCAGTTTAATACAATCAACTGCTGAGTATATACATGTAGATTTCCAAGGTGAATGTTTCAATAAGCTTATCTGTATTAATTTGAAAGCAAACCAAAGTTTTGAGATATTATCTAAATTGATGAAGTGGACTGGATTGTTTTATTTTAACGTTAACACTTACACGTAATGTAAGTACACGTACCGTACTGGTTTGAAATTTGCATACGTATAACTACGTAATTTTGCAGATTATATGATATATATATAAATGTGAAACTGCATTGGCACCATTTCCTATCTATTAAAACCCCTCGTGGTATGATTGTTAGAGGTAAGGCATTTGTGGAAAGGAATTCGAATGCAGATGGGCAATTATTTTGAGAAAATTCCAACTAAATAAATTAAATCCCTACTAACCAAATTAACCTATAGAAATTGTGTAACAAAATAGTTACTTCTGTCAATTACATTAGAATAGGATCTAATTTTATTTAACTGATAGTAAATAAATTTAGTATGCCTTCTTACTTTAAATATTTTGAGGGGAATTTAATGAGACAGGAAATAGAGCGCCATGATCGTGCGACCACATGCACGACTCATGCAGATCGGTTCGTCTCCATTCGGAGACAATCACCAAAATCAACAGCGTTATCCAACTCCTAGCAAAACGTTTACAGCTCTGGTAACCAAGCCTTATTTCCATTCTCTATGAAAAAGGAATGGCATGGTGTTTAGGAACGACCAGAGCCAGTCAAATGCTTCGCTTAAAGGAGGCAAACGCTTGGCTATATGTATGACATTTAAGTCAAAATAACGACATACACATTAAAACTGTGATGTTTTCTATCACAAGTTAAATACTAACGAATGAGTTGTCATAGTAAGCAGTTTATTATGTCAATTAAATTCAATTGGTCTCTAATTCTGTCTTACTTAAGCTTGCAGATTCTTTGTTTATTATTTAACTTGATATTTAAATATTATTACAAAAATATATTGAAGACTTATCAAATTAATCAAAAACAAAATTTATACAGTCACGCGTTATATTTTGTATATTTCTATACCCTGTGTTTATAATCATAAACATACCCCCGGGGCGTATATTTAAAATCAAAGTGCTGAAAAGCACTGAAGCAAGACTGTGTTGAAGGCTCAAACAACCATCAATAGTTCAAGCTTTAGTTTCGTCTCATGTATAACCAGTCATTAATTTAGGTATAAATCAAATCTGATGATTAAGAGCTTTTTAAGAAAGATTGGCATACATTTTCTTATAACTCACTGATCAATGGACTTGTATAATTACTAGTTGATGAAGAGCTGTGAGAAGTCTTATTTCCTCATTCAATAGAAATAATGATTTTCAGTAATGTCAACACAATGATTTCATACATCCTGTCTATAATAACAAAATATTGTACTTCAAGTAAAATATCAAAATCATGTTGAACACGTGGAGACAAAATTAAAATCATAATTCACAAGCTAGATGATTCAAAAATGGAAAAAAGAAATTTCAAATAATTCTTGTTTTTGTAATCTTACTTTCATAGCTATCATAAACAGAACAGAACTGTTCTGCTAATAGTAATATGAGTTACTTTTAAGGTATGCTGTAGAAATTTTCATAAATGAAGTTGATAACAATTGTTGGATCAGCCTGCAGTATGTACATTTTTGAAAAAAAGGACAACGCAACAGCATGAGGTAGAGAACAATATCATCAATTGAAATGAAACAATATGAATTGTGAAATACACATTAAAAATAAAAAATGTTTTCATTTTATAGGTATTTTGCCTTAAAGCTGGACCCAATGAAAATATATCTAAATAACTATCGGATGGAATTTACTCAAATTTTGTTTGTGATTTAACTAGCATAGATTTTAACCTCCGCAAATCCAAAAATTCTGAATTTTTTTAAAATTCACAACATACTTTCCATAGACATGCAATGCAAACTTTGAAGCCAAAAGAGGGTTTTATTTAATGGGTACATGCCACAATTAGGGCAGCCATGGATATAGGTATAAATGGTTATCGTTATGAATCCCAGTGTCTTCAACGTGTCGGTATTGACGATGACCATGAAAAAGCGGGTGTTCGGGGACAGTAGCCCCCGATAAAAGACAAAATATCATGAACTTAAAATAAGATCACTTATTTAAACATTGGAGTCGTCAGAATCTGATGGTAGAAGCATTTCATGATTTCTTTTACTTGCGTCCTCCTTTTTTATTTACAAATGCTGACAGAGCTAATTAAATTGTAATAATTTTTAATTTTATAGTACTGCAATAAAAATTCTGCCATTGATGGGCACTTTAAGTGCATTATTTTCATTAATTTATTTCTTAATACATTGCAAAATAGATGCTCTTCTTAATTGAGGTTCATGCTAAAAACCACACGTACTGATATATTTCACGCACGTCTTTGTGAACAGATTTGCTGCATATTTATAAGCGATAGCAATTTATAAGCGATTACTCCAGCTAGGAATTTTGGATCGGGTTTATCGTAAATGAAGCACAAAATGCATGATGTAAAAGTTATAAATTATTTGTACTAGTCTTTAGTAAGTTTTGATACTGTGTCTGCATGCTGAACTTTTAGATATTGTACATGTTTATCTATAACCTGCCATTTAATCATGGAATACTCGCATATTCTGTATTATACCTCTTGTCCCTCTAATCAAACAGGGCTATAGGGTAAATGTTATGGTTATTATTATAGCTGCGTCGGATTGCAATGAAGTTGCAAAAAAAACCCAGAAAATATGCACAGCTAATAAAAGAATATGTTTTCTTTTTTAAAACTCCTTTTTGTTGAAAAAATGCAAACATATCATACCTACTAACGGGCAAATGTATTTATACGGGACAAGATTATCTGTATCCAATCAGCCGAGAGGCGAAACCAGTATCCACTGAGACAGGTTTAAGTCATGCCCCTCATAAACATAGCTGTTAGTTTAACACCCTTCTTATTTATATAGGAATATTTCGGAATATTAGCTCAAAGATTGGGGATAGTCCCTATATGTCAAATAGACAGGAACAGTTCTAGAGTCTACCATAATAATGCTGTTATATGTTCGTAGTCCGAACAAATCCTGGACAACACCTGTTTATTCGGTGTACTTTCATCTGCCCAGAAAGTTCCATAAAATGAATAAAAAAGGTCTAAATGTTAG
The DNA here is from genome assembly GCA_025267735.1 of Mactra quadrangularis. Classification (NCBI taxonomy): domain Eukaryota; kingdom Metazoa; phylum Mollusca; class Bivalvia; order Venerida; family Mactridae; genus Mactra; species Mactra quadrangularis. Next base: position 37,935,171 of record CM046305.1, on the reverse strand, counting down.
GTATCATTCACGTGTCACACAAATCTTGATATTCTCTAAATAGACTCGGCACGGCTTAAAACGTTGAGGGATATTACTTCAATTCATTTACTCCAATTGTAAACAAAGCGTGCTAATTCCTGGAATTCTAAAAATAGACTCAATGGTCTTACATATTATCAGGGCATGTTAAGTCTTGTCTTCTATAAATAAACTTTGGACGGTTTGGATCACAGGTGCCCATCGCATTACAAAACTCCAAATAATTGTTAATTTTTACTTAAACATGCTCTAATTATCATAAAAACATCAAATATAAAAGTTCCAACCAAAAGCCAAAATTTTGTTTTGTTAAAAAATATAAGGTATCCAACTCGATGAAATCGTTCTGAATTTTACTCGGAAGAGATGTGACAGGTCAGCTTTCCCAGACTAAACACCTCTTTTCCAATGGCTTAGCGCTAAAATCGAATACTGACGTGTTAGATAACTTAAAAATGGACTTCCATCATCAATATCAAGTTTCTCGCTCCCTTGCTAAGATTGTAACGATCATTTTACTTGAATCGGTTTTGTTAATCTCCCGAGTCGACCATTTTATTGAATGAGGATGCGCGCGCATCACATTTGACCTTAATTTGGTTACGAGTCATTTTATTGGACAGAATAAAAATACCGTCCAATGAAATGACTCGTAACAAACGTGATGCGCGCGCATCACCATTCACAAAATGGTTGAGCCGGCAGATAAACAATAGCGATTCGAGTAAACTGATCGAAATACAGTCTTGCGGATCATAGCCAGAAGTTTGATATTAACGCTAGTAATACATTTTTTGTTTGTCTAACACGTCCTTATTAGTATTTAGCGCTTAATCGTTCGGGAGTGAGTGTTTAGTCTTGAAAAGCAGACCTGTCACATCTCTTCCGAGTAAAATTCTGAAGGATTTCATCGAGTTGGAGACCTTATATTTTTTAATAAACAAATTTTTGGATTTCCGACGCGACGGACACCTGTGGTCTAAATGTCAGCGTTCCTGTCATGTTTACGTCTAACTCTGGGAATTTATTCCTACGCTGAACAGTCTAAAGGAACTATGTTTTCGTCTAAAAGATTGTTTAGGGGCCAAATCAAAGTATTATAGTCATGGATATATCTGCATTTTATTGTTAAATAGGAATTCTAAGTTATTTTAGTCATTGGTAGATAGTATACTTTCAACGTAAAATAAAACGTTCGAGTTGAAACTTTACCAACGAGTTGTCTTTGTGTTCACCCTTGTGTACCTGGTACGCAGACAATGTTGACAGGAGCATCGAGTGAACTTCAATCGTTGACGCTACCAATTGAACCACAGGTGTAAGAGAACCACTCGACAGGCCTCTCAACCCCGATACCAACCAGTTCACCTCGGAGAAACCTCCACTGACGTAGATCGACTCCGGCGGTATAGATCTAGACGATACATCGTGCATAGATCTATACACGCGTCCACAGTTGTTCGGGGTGAGCTCGTTACAATATTACATTTCAATGTTACGAATATTCGAAGTTTCACTGCGAAGAACAGTAGTAATGAACTTATGAAATATTCGAATTTGCACGGCGAATAGACTACTTCACAACTAGCATATTGTGTCATTCAATATTTGTTTATTTTTTTACACAGAAATAAAACATTTACTCCACTGTTTATATTATTGTGAAATTTCACCGTTCTTACAAATTCAAAGTAAAGCGTTTGATCGAGTCTTTCCAGGTTTATTGAATTGTTAATCACGTGACTATAGTGCTTGATACGGGGACGAGTAAAATATTTTCATTCATAATTTTTCATGAATGAAATCGATGTACATGTATACATCCGCGGTAACCAGTCGAGTTATTACTTTTCTAACATAGTTTAATTGTTCACAAAATTGAAGAGATTTGATGTCGCAATGAATTTTATGAAATATGTGTGAATGCAAGATAAAGGCAGTTATGTATCGAGTTTTTAATATTGAACTATTTGCTGGCATGCGGAAAAATGGACCACTACTCAATATCGCAGTTCTGAAATGCCGCTTATAGCTTCGCCTGTTTCACAGTCTTGCTAATTATCTAATACGATTACATAGGCAAGGGAGTTAAATGGGATCTAAGCACTTGCCATTGTTGCCTCCCTTTGTGCCAATTTAATGTAGTTTTTAATAACAAATAGTAAGACTTATAAGCTTTTTAATTTCTTGATCGTTCTATTTTCTTACTTTTTCTGTATTTTTCTTTTTGTACTTTTTATCTTACATTATTTTTTATGAGAAATATGGTCTAAATTGAATGTTCACAGGTTTACTAGTTATAACAATGTTAGAAAGTAATGAAATATATAAAACAATAACATGTACTTAAACCTAATAGCGCTCTTGGTTAGCTAAAACAGTATTTAGTTCTGTGGTAAAGAATTATTCCTATGACGAATCACCACTGTGATTATTTAAAAAATGATTGTTAATTTGAATCCTTTATAATTATTTAACTGCACATTACGTACATGGGCACATTAATAATATTTACATTCATAAATAACACTATCTAATTGTGTTTATGAGTTTTAATTAGCTTTCGCACGAAATTCACGACTCAAAATTTAATATCGTTTGTTTAAGTTTAAGGCCTACTATATTATTTTGAGTTTTATGTGGCTAAAAGATGGCAATAGTATAAACACGTGGCAAAATAAATGAAAATGGACATTATAAACATATAATTTCATACCCGTTGTCTAAGTCGGATAGAATACTCGTAGCAGTTTGATATAGGATTTATCAACGAGCGAAGCTGCTACTCATTCTCTATCCTATACTGAACATTATTTTCCCTCATTATAAAATATTATTACACCTCAATAAATTTAATAAATATAATGTCCATAAAAAGTATTTATAGCAGCTTATCAAAATAAAGAACATATTATCACAAAGATATAATGCTAAAAGTAATCATTGTCTATAGTCACGTGATCAACAATAACAACCTATATGGTAAACAAAACACAGTTTCGCCGATATCTGTTTCCAGACTAATATTTAAATGACATTAAATAGCGCGATTGGTCATATGAGTTCTGACAGTTAGCTCCAAAATCTTTGCACGAAATTTGAATTGAGCGAAAAATTGATCATGTGCAATAATAATTTGTCCAGAGGATTCAAATCAACTTATTACAACTTACGGGTCAATTTTGCCATTTTTCGATACAGAAATTTAACTATTATTTATGTACGATTGGAATCGTTCCTACATTTTGGCTGCTGTAAAATATTGACGAAATAACCACGTGTTTGTCTAAATTCTGAATATCACATAATTATAAACCCTGATAATATTGCTTTTTAAAAAATTCATTATGTACAATAGTAAAGCGGCTCTATGATCTATAAATCCCTTCCTTACAGCACTTACCTACGTCTTGGGCACAGCAGACTTGCAGTGATGCCACCAACAAAAGACATATCACTGAAAATAGAAAACAAATCATGTACATCCAATAATGAAGGTTTGCATTAAAATGATACCCGTTCATGATTAAAGTAGGATTCTGTCCATATGCGGACGGCACGGTCCCAAGTCAAAATTACTAACATACATGTATAGATCTATGTATATTTGCCTCGGAAACATGCCGGTCGCCTATATATGACCGTGTCCAAGAACTTTGGGGGGATATTTAAATTAATTCGATTTCCTTGTTTTAGTAGTGCAAATAAAACTGGCAGCTATGACGAGGGGAGGTAATTCTAGATCATTGTTTACTAGATATAATACAAATATTACGATGAGTAAAGTAATACTAAACATCGCATGTTTTATTCATATGCCTCAAGGCACCAATTATATTGTCATTTCCATTTATGTACAATTTATAATAGCCAGTATCATTTTGTATGATCTGATAAATGATGAAATTGGTTTTTTACTTGTGAAAGAAGTCAGACAAGAAAAAAAGAAGGCATTGGGCACTCTGTATTGCTCTCCTGAGGACTAGATTCTGAGAGCATCTGAAACAAGATGCTTTGCCCTTTTTTCATCCAGCGCTTTTGAACATATATTCAATATGAATAGAGCGTTATACAAAAATGGTATATGATAATAATACAATAATGAAAATGAACGATATCACTCTGAAACGGGGTCAATTAAGTCCCCAAAAGCATAATTTGGTCAAATTTTGTAGACAACATTAAGGTGATGCCATATTCCAAATATGTAAGCACTATGCCAAACAGCTCGTGGCAAGATTTTGTCTCTTACGGTTGCCACTGCAACCAGAGTTATGTATGAACACTTTTGTCTAGTTTTAGCAACTTTGCTAATGACGCACGACTTACAAAGACTGATAACAAAAGCTCACTTCGTGCTCAGGTGCTCTAAAACAAACACAGCTGCATTTTATAAATGATGATAATGATTTAAGGTTTAACGAAAATCCATTTACTCCGTAGGAATGAAATTATCAAGAAATTAAAACAGTGACCGTGTAGCAGTGACTAGTGGCTTTTGAAGCCATAGTAAAATGATTAATCTCAAACAAATTCAATGCCCATAGCCCTTTCATTAAACTTTCTCCTATATTTAGTGAACTTTTTCGTTGTATTGCCTCCAGAAAATACGCAACATTTTATATTAGGTTAAAAACCTAGATCAAGTAAAGAATGTTACTCGTATATGATTAATTTTATATTGTACTGTATAACCTCTGCACAGGAACCTTCTTCATAACAAATCCTCTGACTAACAACAACTTTTGATATTTCCTCAAGGTGTTATTCTAACCGAACTAAATCTCTGCACAGCAGAGACCTCTAAACAGTAACATAATTAAGTATTTTCCAGTAGGTGCTGTTAAAGAAACGTTGTACTGTAACTTGTACTGTACTTGAGGTTGATATCCTTATGTCACATGTACAGGATACAGTAAAATTTTGAAATCAGCTATCACATGAAACCAGTAAAAGTTTTTTATATATAGTACAAAAACACCACAACTGGCCAGATTTTAGGGCTATATAATATGTAAATGCATGTATTAAAAAGACAGTTCTTTCCAAGATTTCAAGAGTTTGTCATTGTACAATGTATTACTTTCCTAAGAAAATGATAGAAGTAAAAACATGTAAAAGTTATTGATATTTCAAAAACACCACGACTGGCCAGTTTTTAGAGTTTGTTCCATTTTTGCCCTAAGGGTTGAAATATGCAAGTTTAAAACAATCATGTGCCACATGCCTTTGAAGTTTAGTAATCAGTATAGCGTTCCAATGTCCTCTTTTGTCTTTCCTTTTGCCTGAAAACAGGTTAATCATTAAAAATGTTCTTGTTTATACATGCAACCAAAGGAGATCGACACTATCATATATGCAGGTCCATACACAGGAACAGAGTGGGTGCTAGGGGTCCTTCACCCCCTTGTAAGTTTGAAAGTAACGCAATATAGACTAGGCCAGACTTTAGGAAGTTTTCTTACCCAACATCTAAAAATGATTCATATAGAATTATTATAAACATACATGTATGATTGTTTCTTTTTTAAACCTACACTTCCCTCACAGCTGAGTGAATACATATTGAACGAGTGAATATTTCAAACCGATGTATTGGAGAGTATTTTAGACCGTACCCTGTTGTGCTTCTGATTTCAACCCATTGTAAATTTTAACATAGTCAGTCTGCGGTCTAACAGTTTGACTATATCTGCAGCTATTGTACGCATATGCTATGAGACTTGCCTATTTATTATGTTCTAAATAACAAGTGTAGCATTTCTACTCATAATTGCACATGAAAACCAAATTAGCAACTGGCTTGTATTGTTCTTTATTTATCATTAAATTACGATACACTTCAAAATGAACATTCATGCATGTATTATTTTGTTATGATAATAGATCATTTTATGACATATGTACAATGTGTCACCATGCACGAAGAAAAGTTTATCTAACATGTAATGCTAAATATGGTAATGTTAAATTAAATACAATTGATGTTGAAAGATATAAGCTTGGGCTAGTGAATAGGACTGCAACGATTCACTTGAAAGACGATTCGATGCGATTCGATTTTGTCTTTCGGTTTGATTCATTGGATAGTGTATTTTATTCCACATGCTGTTTAATACATTCATTTTAGCACAAAACTTACTAATTTTTATAAGATAAACTTCTTACATAAATTTTCAACATTTATTTTCTAAACACGATCAAAAAAGCATATGCATTTTCATACTGATTTATACATCACTAGTTCATCATTGTAACTAAAAGTATTGAATCTATACAACTGTTATAGACTAGTTCAAAGTCCAGTATCGAATTGAAATCGAATCGGCGCCCTCGAAATCGATTTACGATGTATCGTATCGAATCCTTGCAGCTCTACAAGTAAATAATGTGAATTGGTACATGTACAAATTCGCCATGATATACGTTGATAGCATGCACATTTTGACCTGAGACTGCTAAACTGTTATTTGCTTCAGTGACTACTGTATGGCTAACATATTTAATGTTTATAAATGATTTTTAAACTACAAGATACACATAACATGTATATTTTCATAGTACCCTCACATTGACCCGAGATTAATAAAAATATTACACACTTCAGTAAATGCAATTCTTTTTACTGATTTAATATATGCAAATTATATACAAATTGAATGTATTGTCCCATGTCATTATTACATAAGATGCACTAAGTGAGATCAAAAGTCACGCGGTACGAGTATATACGAGTAGGTCAACGACATGCCTACTATCTTGTTACCGAAATGTCCGAGGCAAAGGCATCCGATTAAAACAGAGTAATATAAGGTGCAATCTGAACTTGAGCGGATTTTTGGTTGACTGGGTCAAATAAAAACCGTATAGGACCAAGTCAAATAAAACCCAAAGTCTGCTTGCGCCAGTAAATTTTTATATAGTTGTCCAAAATTGCATTTCAAACAAATGAAAAAGTGATTGAACAGGATGCTTTACATCAACAGAGCAACTGACTAGTATGACAAGTGTAAAGTTTCTTGGCTTGCCTGTTTACTAACAGAACACGAATCAAGCACATATGCTCTGCAAGCAAGTCCAAGACACTACAACACAGTTGTAGTGGGCAGCTTCACTTTGTGTTAGGAGTAAGAAAGAAGCAATACACGCGCTATTTCAACTTTTATTTCTATAGCTGACTAGCGGTTATCTGAAAGTCATACAAAACAATCAAATAACAAAAGGTACAAAACAAAATTTAAAAACAAAACAAACAAATACTAAGTACAAAACAAATGAATATAGAGTCAAAAGAACATTAACAATTTATCAAATTAACAAAATAGAACATAATATAACAAATAAGGAATCCTGTGGATATGTATTTAATAAACTGACAATTGATTGAAAATTCAGAGTTTTATATATTTATAGTACAGAAGTATGACAAAGATAACGTATTAATTTACTGAAGTAATATAAGTGTAATTATGTTACTTAAACAAAATGATAACTTTAGTATTTGGAACAAAATATTTAAACAAATTATTTTACTGAGCAAAGGTAAAAAATAAAACAAAAGAAAAACTTACTGAACGATTGTATCTTTCCCAAACAAAGTGAAATTGTAGTAATCTAAAATGTTTGTTCTTAACTTTTCGAATACCAAACTCAAACTGCGCAGTAGCAAGGCGGCAAATTTTGCATTTGCATAAAATTAATGTTTCCAGAAACTGTCTTGACCAATCGAAAGGCAGAAAGGACCATTTAACGAACATCTAAGTTCAAATCTTAAACTCTAGATACGGAAAAACAATACCACCCAGCAAGCCAGGACCAGAAGGCTATAAAACTACATTAAGACAGACAGTTGACATGATATAGTGCAATTAAAAACAATGCTACAACATGGAAAGGGGTCAGGGAATAATTAAAACCAGACTAAAACAGACAGTTGACTTGATACAATGCAATCAAAGATCAATATCAAAACATGTCAAAGGGTCACTGTTAATTTAAACTATTATCAACATTCTGAGTCTGCAACAACAAGATCAAAGATAGATAGGTTAAATAGATTTGTCGGCATATTATTTTGAATTTACATGATCATTTTTGTAGAATCAATACTTTAAATAATGATAAAAAAAATAAAGGACAAGTAAGAAGGATTTTAGAATAAACAGTTATCAAGTTTGTGATAAAGGCTGTTCAGTAGGCCTACAAAGTGAAAATGTCTCCAAACTTTTGGTGGGCACTGTATTACTTTGCTATAATAGTAAACCACATATTTGCTTAAAAGTAAATGTTTATATACATATATTCAGAGGCAAATATCCTGAAATGAACTTTCGTGTATGATTTGCATGAGCCGGAGGCCTTATAGTAATACAGTTTGTTGATGTTGTTGATAATGATACCAGTTGTTAACCTTCGTATAAATCAATTTTGTAAACATTGCGTGTTATTGTTATTTTCATTTTTAACTCATTCGTATATTGGGAAACACGAAAATCCGGGATAAGAAGGTTCGTATGGACAGTCCCTGCTCAAAGGATAATTAAGTCGGATGCCTCTGTGGCTGTTGCCAATAGGTTATGTCATGTGAAGATTGTGAAGATTGTACTTTATAAAAGCCCCTTGCAGTAGAATACAGTTAGGTTCCAGGAACAATCATCAAAATCGATGGTCGTATAATTGCGGATCGGTATTTAATATAGGGACATTGTCTTCTCAAATAAAGCACATGGGACTAAAAAAACATTAAAATCGTAAGGTATGGGATAACCACGGTGGTCATTATAGCATAACTTTACTGTGTTTTTCTCCTACATTGTATATGCCAGGTAAACTGAGACACAACTTAAGATAAACGAATGAATAGATTAATTAATGAGGTCTTCTACCTGTAGTCATTATCATAGACCAAAGCTCATTATGACAAATGAATGAATACACATGTATACAGAATGGAGAAGGCCCATCAAACAGAGGAGATTTCAGGATAGAGAGAATATGAGAGATAATCAGACAGGAAGACGCCAGTTTTTATGTGTACGCCTTAGTAGTATGGTTCACTAAATGCCATGGTCGTATACATCGTTTTCAAAACCAGTGCACCTTTTCACAAAAAATCTTACGATAAAAAATATCGTAAGTTGACACATGTTCTGTTAAGTCAACCTGTTGAACATAATTGCCAACTGGTCCGGCAAGTTAATACGTAATATTTCCATGATTTTTGCGTCGTGTTGTATTTCCAACCATTTTTATACGACAATTCTTCAATGAAACACCGAACCAGCAACAAGATTGTATATTATACGTAATTAATCATTGCATTACGCTACACGACGTATTGAACATCCTATAATACTTAATCATTCTAATTGATCTAACATACATGAAAGAGTGACTTATAGTTATGTATAACAATCTTATACCATTACTGGCAATAAAACGGCAATTACAAACTGGCAATTATAAAATCTGAATCTCAGGAAAAACCGAAAACATTATGATAGTGCATAGCGTTAGAAATATGCTATGAATTTTCCATAAAGCTTTCTTACTCCTCCCTACTTTTAAATTACAAGTTTTCAATCACAGGTAAAAAAACATGTCTGCTTGTACTTTGTAAAAAACATAATTATAAAGATCAACAACTTACCTGAGCTTGAAAACATTGTAAAATGTTGGTTTATTCCTTTACTAAAATCCAAGTGTTTATGTTGCTTTTCAATTCAAATTTTAAATACAAAACTGTAGTTTAAGAGTGCAGGTTAACAAGTCAACTAGTCAGATAAATGAAAATCACCAAACCACTTAGGCTAATAGTTAAACAGAGCATGAAGTGAATGTACTTCTCAGTATACGCGACCACTGTAACAAAAACAAGTTATTTTTAATGAGTAAGATCATAGCGGGCGGATGTAGCGAGGGTACAGAGCTCCTGTAGTCTGATATCACCAGCTTTGATTTTTATACTCTTACGAGGAAACTGCACGTACGCACGTTTATCGATATTATTCTGATCTATAAGAGAGAATTTCTGAATATCAGTTTTACATAGTATATCTATTGTTGTCAAGCAAATTTTCACGAAACCATGACAACATGACGTCACTTAAGGATCGTCTATTTCAATATAGGAAAAAATTAAACCCTGAATTAATGTGATTCAAACAGTCAGTGCCCCTGGAAGATTTTAACTCCGCCCCTACATAGAAATTTCTTTATTGATATGTCTAGAATTTCAGGTCAGCATGAAATGTCTGGACTTTACGGAAAAAGGCTTATCCCCTCTTCTCAAACGACGTTCTATGTACGCCACTGCTGCAAAGTAACCTTTATAACTATTCTCACCGGAATTACATGTAAAGTACGCTATTAAAAGTCATTTTTTCAACATTTACAGCGTACAGTAGGCCTAATGGACTATTGCCGCGTAAAGTAAAGTTAAGTGATCAGATATATATCAAATATATATTTTGTAAAGACAAATCAGGTTTCAGGTCAACGTACTCTATAAAAGTACAGTTCATTGACTTCATAGCGTGACCTGATATGACCTTCACCTGTAGGCTCAGACTATTTAGCTTAACAAAGACGCTGATTCGATATAAATGTATGACAACAATTAATCTTGACTTTTGTGCACTTTTTAGGGTTAGGATACGGGCTAAGGGGCGGATCATGAGAGGAGGCTCGAGGGTCAGAACCCCTCAGAAAAATGTAAATGTACGTGTAAAAATATGATTTAATTACTCGGAATAATAGTTTGATAAACTGAGTCTTATAAAAGATATTTCCGTAGCGGAAGAATTTTACCGCTTCTTGTGGAGGGGTAAGCAAACTCTGGTCTGAATAATAGGAAACTGCCCGGGAAAGCTTGTTCGGTGAGACTGTACCAGTTTAATAGAATATATAAACGGACGGTTGGGACGCGGGTAAAATCCAATTTTAGAACAAACAAAAACATGTACACAGAAGTATGGGGGAAAGGAATTTAGCGGTTTCTTTTGGTGATTTACATTTCAAAACTGTGCATAGGAGAGCAAAGAATGGAAAGTGTTCTGGACGGAGAACAAATAAATATTCCGAACACCCTATAAACCAAAACCTAACAATTCAATATTCAATGTATTTGCAACAGAGACCACATGCACATAATTGTGCAAAATGTCAGTAATGGCTCAATGAATATTTATTACAAAATATATACGGAGGTGTACCACGTAACGTAGGTTCATGACGTGGGGCCAATCCCTAGCCCCAGGAGCCAACCACATGATCGTCTGTAAGTACTACCCAAATGTTATTTACATGTAACCCATTCTTAATAAATGCCCATACGAAATCAAACAAGTCAGGGGTTTTAAGTAGTATAATTATATCAGTATAAAATGTTATTTAGAATTGCTTTATTCCATATCGACAATCATTTTGAATGGGTTGTGGCATTATGATATTTGGGGAGAATAGAGAGTCACAATCTCCGTAAACAGATATCCTTTAGAGCATTGTCGTACAGGATCTTTACTGTCTCCGTGGGAGGTCACGTCGAGATGAACTTTGTGTCGACCAATCAATGCGTAGCTTTCATCTAGACGAAACACTATTAATAACATTTTGATTTCGTAATTTCTATTTTAATCCAAGGTTCGCAAGCTAATTTAACAGCGGTTTTATTCACAGTCTGCGATTGGACGGCTGATTTCAAATTGTGTGACATAGACGATGTAAACAAGTTACGTATCATAACAAATTCGTCATTAATTTTATGATGAGAAAAGGTCACCTGAACGTGACCTTCGTTAGAAAAAGGCCAGGTCTAAATTAGCGAGTAGGCGAGCGGAAATTTTAGATCGGGTTTTAATCAGATTGAGAGAGTCACGGAGTAGAGTTTAGTCCCACAGGGATATGTCATGTGACCTGTCTTTGATTTTCAAACATACCGTATACACATGTATATAAATGTATATTTATATATACGGTAAGTTTGAAAATCACAGGAAGGTCACATGACATATTCCTGTTCTTTGTCCCACGCCTATAGACTGTGCAATGTAATAATTCAACACAATTATACAGAAAGAAACGTGCACAGTCGGACAATGCAGATCAGAACGTGGCATTTTAAGGACGTTTTCGTGTCAAACTTTTCCGGCGAATTTATTCATCCGGGTCACTATGAAATTCCCATTCGGAACTCCTCGGCAATTCACTGAATGGTACCGAATTAGACTATTCCAATACATTGAGAGCAAATGTTTTATCTGCCCCTGAAATATCATTCACGTTTATACTTTAGCATTTGGAATAGATTCCATCAGATAATTGGTACACCTCGGTGATATCTGCAATAATAACTCGACAATAAACATTGGCGTCTGTCTGACCTTTAATTTTGTTATAATCTATACACAGAAGAGAAATATAATTTTGAATTTTTATGATATAATATATCAGAGGGGATATCTTTACATGCCGCTGGCTTTTATGCTTTTTATTTCAAGTTATATGCAGCTTGTGCAAATTGACCTGGAATAGTTATACAATTAACATATATATCATTTGCACAGTGAAGCTAAATGTAATGTATAGTAACTCAGGCAAATAATGAATTCATCCGTCTTAAAGTTAAGGTCAAACGTAGGTCAGCACGCTTTTGCACTGGTGATTACAGATCCACCAGCAGCGTCCTCGAAATAATGAAGAAACTCAGCTGGGAATACTTAGAATCCAGACGTCAACAAGCCAAAGCCATCATGATGTACAGGATTGTGAACCACCTGGTTGATCTTGACTCCAGCAGACTACTCATACCTTCAGGGGTTCAGACCTGAGGTCATGCATGTTGTTACCTGGTACCTTTCATCAGTGTCAATGCCTACCGAGCATCTTTCTTCTCAAATGGCATACGAATTTGGAGCAACCTCCCAGAAGTGGTGATCGTCTCCCCATCTATAGATGTCTTCAAGACCAGGATGGGTGAGCTGTACAATCAACTCTAGAGCAATATGTTTTAGCCTGTTTTTAACCTGTTTTTACTTCCCTTCACAAATGTAAATAGTTCACAATTGTGCGACATTGCTCTAGAAGAGTCCAGCACATTACCCGAGAGATAGACATAGTGTGGTTTAAAGTCTGCTTCCATTTGAATGTTCACTGTTCAGCCGACTTTACAATCTTGCAAGATAACCTCTGATCACTGAATCGCCTCCAGACTGGCAATCCCTCTCATTACTCATTTACAACTGGGTGGAGTGGAGCAACGGTAGGTTTATTGTTTGTTCAAGGAAATTAACAGTGTCTCTAGTGGGGACCTCTTGATCCCTAAGCGCGCGTCCTACCGCTAGACCACTGCTCCTACATAGTTCACATAGTTCTGAGCCAGATGTGTAGAACACATAAACTAGGTTTGTTGGGCTCTTGATAGAATAATCCATGACTGATATACTCATACTACATGAGTTAGACTTGTTGACTTCCGGTTATTATATTTGATATTTCACATCACAAAAATGTCAGTAAAGAATATGAAGTATTCCGCATTTGAATTTTTAACAAAATTTCAATGTCAAACATTGATACAGTCATTGAATATTAAAACTATTTACAATTTTATTAACACTTATACACTATATTCATAGTCACATTTTATGCAGATGCTTCTTAATGAATGAATGTCCGATTGATATGAACATGAACCCAACTCAAGTATCAATTTTGATATAAATTTCCAGAAAAAGAAAATTTTTGTGGATGTTGTTTTACCCCTGAGTCTAATAGTATCAGTTTAGGACAAAGTGTAATTATGCTTAGTATAATAAACATTAAACATAAAGTAAAAGACCTAATTATTGATATGTAAACAAGATATGCCTTGATAAAAATACTTATTGTAAACGTTATTATTGGGGTATTCACTTGAGTTTGATGACTAACTTAATTTAACTTTCATTAATTTTCCTGCTGTTCACATTTTGTAGTATATTTTAATTAAGACAGGTGGGGTAGAACTTGTCAATACCTCCAGACCAGTTTTTGTTAAGTCTATTTTTAAATGCATTAGATGAGGGGGCGGTAACAATATCGTTTGATAGTGAGTTCCAGTTATTAACAACCCTCTGGATGAATACATTGGATCTAAAATCTGTTCTTGATCTATCTTTAAATATTTTTTTGTGAATTCCCTCATACGTTATGTAGAGGACGAATGGCCATTTTTAATGCGATATACTTGGACCAGGTCTGCCCTTGTGCGCCTGTATTCCAGACTAGGTAGTCCTTATTCTCTCAATCTCTCACTGTAACCAAGACCTTGTAATCCCTTTAAGAGTATGGTGGCTCTTCTTTGAACTTGTTCGATTTCTCTTTTATCTTTTTTTCAATCTTGGTGTCCAAACTGAAGCAGCGTATTCAAGGTGGGGACGAATTAGTGTCTTGTAAAGATTTAGAAACATGTCTTTAGATAAACATGTAAAATGTTTTGGAAAGATTCCCAGATTTCTGTTGGCTAATTTTACTTTGCTATTAATATGGTTTCTAAATGTCAAACTGTGGTCAAAGATCACACCAAGGTATTTTTCTTCTTCAACCATTTGTATCTTTTCAACTACATCATTTTTATTTTTCATGAAATATTCATTTGTTCCCCTTTACCTATATGCATTGATTTGCATGTCTCAAGTTACAAGTTATATTTCGTAGTGCAGTAGTACTCAGGGGAAGTATCCAGAGTGAAAGGTTAACAGTTTAAGTCTTAACAAAAACTATATTTTATAATTAAAATTATGTTGAAGTAAACTGAAAGCACACAAGTCTACTAATCGAGCGGTAATTGGTTCGATTCCCGTGCGGGGCATACTTTCGTGAGTTTGGTCATGAAATAATTTCTACGGCCATTCTCTCTCCGACCACTGATTCAAAATCAGACTGGGTGGTTGTCATTCACTGACAGAAGTATGTGCTTTGTTACAGGTTGACAATTAACTAAATATATAGATTTAGCCTTTCTGGAAACGGTGAGTAGGTAGACTAACCTCCGTGTTGAAGTTAAAGCGCGGTTTAAAGTCTGCTTCCATATACATGTTCAGCCGACTTTACAATCTTGTATGATAACTTCTGGCCACTAAAATCACCCTCAGGCAGGCGATCCCTCACAGTGCCCATTTACACCTGAGTGGAGTTGAACAATTGTAGGTTAATTTCTTGCTCAAGGAAATTAGCAGTGTCCCTAGTGGGGATTGAACCCGGGACTCCTCGATCCCTAAGCGCGCGTCCTACCACTGGACCACTGCTCCTACTTATGGCATATACAGAATTCCGGATACTTCAGAATAGCATAAATGTAAATAATATAATTATAATTGATAAATATCAAGTTCCGTTCTTTGTTGTGTAAAATAAGAAATAATATACGTAAAGGGAGATTACCGATATTAACATCATGATAGAGCCGTAGATCAGTCGTTAACTAAACATGCAAAAAATTGACCCGGAAGTGTCTTCGTGACGTCATTCCGGTTCCTCCCAGTCTAAGATTTATCGAGATTCTGTTTTTAACAAACAAATAAAACTATGGGGGTTATTGTTCACGAATAGTAAGTGTTTTCATTTCAGATCATTAAAACTTCCCATTAAAAATAATTTCTGACTAGCTGATCGTCCGTTTTTATCATAATTATCGACATTAATGTGCCGGCATATTTCACGTGTGATCAATAATTTCTCTTGGTGGGGTGGATTTGATTAGCAATTAATGATGAGTCAATGTAGACTGTAGTTCGTTAATTGATTACGATACTGTTTCAATTTTGATTGGAAATAGTGAAAAATTTTGTTCATTCATCACTTACTACATCGCTTCAAACTCTTATTCTAAGAAAGTGTATAAAACCAGTGCCATATTTCACTGTTTAATTCTCAAGTATACTTTAAATTGAAAGTCATTATGAATCATAACACTGGTTCAAATATGCAGTAAACACTTTAAAAAGAAAATAAGGCTGTTGTATGATATTTTTCAATACACTAGAATTTAAACTTATTGGTTTTTACAAATTTTACTTTTTCAAAGAACTAAATGTGTACAGAGTAAAATAGTCTTGATCAATTTTAGTCTTGCCAATTTCATCAGTAATGTGTTATTTATAAGACAGTGGTTAGAGTTAGGGTGTCATAACTCTAGACAAGCTACCAGGAGAGGCTAGAGTTACAGCAGTTTCATAACAAAGATATTTTTCAACTTTTAAACTAGAAACTATGTTATAATTCATTATTTTTTAAATCTAGGCATATATAAGTAATTTACTCAATTACTGCCACAACTTAAGCAACTGTCATTACTATTTACATGTCCTGGGTTTAGCCGAAAACTGTCATAACTCAATATAAGAAAAGTCTGAGTTAAGATCGTTTTGCGCTTAACCCTGGATGTGCTATTTTGGATATTGAAAATAAACTGACTAGATGTTAACTACACAGCGGTATAACACTGTTGTCTTTGAAGTCTTTGAACATTTCCTGCATGACTAAAAGCAAAACATCATATTATCTATTTCTGTAAAAATTAAGTTATAATTATGACAACCATGGTAGCTGATCATTAACACCATGTTGCATTTTCAAGACACAATCATAATGATTTGTTGTGCCTTTGCCTGAGAATAAGCAAAAGGAAAACATTTTTATGACAAAACTTTTACCGGCCCTTTTTAATTTTATGATGTGTGTTTGCCTTAATTTTGTTGCATCTTTATGTTTTTGTACTGCACCCCAAAGAAGATAGGACAAAATACTTTTGTAGCCTGACAATTTACTTCCATGCAATATGTCTATACATGTAAATTTTACTTATTGTTGTTATAAATTTCATCTTTTTCAGTCGTGTTGTGCTGCCTATGACAGTAGAAGAGGTTAGTTGATTTTTTAGTATAATTTTTTCTACTTTAGTCAAACTAGTTGTTTAGTTTAAATAAAAAAAAAAATGAAAAGTTTTGGTCCTTGACATTTAAGATTGACCTATTGCCCCTGACAACCTGTATTTGGGTTTGAGCAACCAGTTACTGCTATTAATGATAATGATTGGGCAAGTTAACAATATAGTTGGCTGTCCATTGGAGCAAATTAGTGTCAAGCTTTGTATTTTAGCTATTTCAAGACTTTACTTCATTTTCATAAGGAAAATGTGTTTATTTTGAATCAATAATGTCTTGTATGTCCTGGCTTTTAATTGTGCTGTATACTCTCAAATTTGTGAATATTGCTTGCATATAAAATGATATTATAAAAAACTTCCTATAAAACATTCAAGGTCTATTGTCATGTGATCTACAACAACTAATGAGTATAAAGATAAACTAAAATCAATTTTAAGCTAACCATTTTCAGTTTTCTGTAAATGAGACAATCCTACCTATTACTGGTATATGGCCCTTAAGGCCAGACCTTTTATATTTTTCTTCTTACAAAAATCCTGACCCTAATTTTTCAGAAATTGAAGAAAAAATCTTGACTATTTATTTTTTTATAACCAACCCTACTTATGTTGCATCAAAAAAGAAAAAAAACTGAACCCATCCCAGTACCAATAAGCTCAATGTGTCAGTTATCACACAGTTTGAGAAAATGTCAGTGAATTTCTAAGATAGATATCAATTTCACTTAGAACTTGTACAAAATGGGTTTGAAAGTCAATTGTAGTTGACATCTTTTATCATTTTTTTTATTTCAACCTACCATACTTATTTTTATAAGAAAATTCTCGTAAGACTAAAAATATAAAAAAAAGTGTGGCTTAATTTGGCAAAAAGTTAAACATACATAATCATGTGACTATGTTATATTTTCAGTATCAAGTAGCACAGTTATATTCGGTAGCGGAGGCAAGTAAAGAAAACACTGGAGGCGGTGAAGGTATTGAAGTTCTAGTAAATGAACCATTTGATATGGAAGATCAATGTACATTAAAAGATAGACTTCCTGATCTGCCATTAGCTGCTAATGGAAAAATATACACCAAAGGACAATATACTCATAAAATATATCATTTACAAAGGTAAATATTGATTAGTTGTTTGATATTTATTGTTTCTTCAGGATACAATTCACTAATAGTTTTGATAAGGGGCTTAAACTCTGTAAGTAGGAATTCATTGGAATCACCTTTAGTGATCTATTCAAATATACCTCGAACAATAAGGAACTTTAGTCAGTTATTTTCCCTTGTATACTCTTCAAATAGGTAGGTCCAAATAGTTAGATTACTCGGATTTTACCCTCACTTTTCAATGTCAATTTGCGAATATTAATCTTAAATAACTTTTATGTAAATCATTTTATTTGTTTGAAATTCAAACTAAGTATTTTTAGGGTAATGAACTATCAATATTTCATCACTTCTGTTAATATCTTCATTAACAAGAAATACATAAGATGAAATATTTTGTTATCCTTACATAGGAATTCAATGATAAAATCTGAGGATTCCAACTGTACAGACCTACTTTCCAATTGGATTGCTTCAGATTTTATCTGTAAATCCCTAATTAGAAGTAGTTGCATATAAACTTTAAGCCATTACTGATAATGGTTAATACACAGACCTGCTGCATTGATATTAACAAAGAAAATAGAACACAGGGCTTGACATTGATTTTTAATCTTGAGTGCCTGAATGGACAGTCACAGCCAACTATATTTTTAACTTGCCCAAACCATTATCTTTAATAGCAGTTACAGGTTTCCCAAACCCAAGTATAGGTTGGGGGCAATAGGTAGGGATTTAACAATGATTGATTATAATCGATAATTAATCGTTTTATTAAAGGTGGGAGACAATCGATTATGAAGTCTAATAATCGATTAACGCTAATGTCGGTTTTTCATATTTATTGACAAAAAGACATTCAAGTTTTAACTAATTAATTTTACTAAAGAAAAAAAAATTCATGGGAATATAACTCTTCTTAATTAAAACATGATGGGTACATTTTTACTAATACTTTGATATTGTAAATCATTAAGATCAGTGGTGATACTTTTGGTTGGCGACAAGGAATTCGCCATTATTAGACAATATATAGCCCCTTTCCTCTACTGTATGGGTACTGAAAATGTTGGAAAATTATTTTACAATGTACTATTAAACATGAACAACCACTTAACCACTAATTATAGGTTTATTATGCATGATTAAATATTCTATTATATGAAACCAAAATCACTTAAACCATTGCAACATATTGCCATATATTTTCAGAAATCCCCAATGAATATCCTGAGTAAAATGTTTCAATTATATGATGGATGATTGATAGAAAAGGGTTCTCCGATTATTTCCAATGATCGATTCTGATTTTTTCCAATTTTGAAACACTAGCAACTACATTTAATGTTGAGCCCTGGGGCCCTGAATAATTATACAAAGTGGATTTTTTTATATAAAACCAAATGCATTAAATAATTAATATTTTATTTTCAGTAAAGTACCTGGTTTCATCAGAGCTATAGCACCAAAAGGATCTCTAGAAATACACGAGAGAGCTTGGAATGCTTATCCATATTGTAGAACTATAGTCACTGTAAGTTGGTATTGCATTTTGTATTTAATATTGGCTGATAGGCAGTGGGAGAGTCCAATATTTCAAATCTGGGGGTACTTGATTTGATATCATATTGAGACAGGTTAACTCAGATAAAGAATACATGTTATTTATATCAGGGCTTGAATTTTAGATGGCATACTCGCAAGACGCGAGGGGATTTTGAAAATTGCAAGTAACTTTAATTATAACTTGCAGATTTTCGCTAGTTGAAATCGACGCAAAAATATTACTGTCTGAACTAATGGAGCTCAAATCAGCTTAGAAATTGCCAGAAAGATCGATAGTATCAATTAAAGATTCACCTAAAAGACATGTTCGATACTCTTTGTCTATCCCACGATAACACCCTTGTTCCATGAGAAAAATTGCGAGTCACCTTTTTCATTAGCAAGTTGAAATAAAATCAACTCGCAAAAATTTGCAAGTCCAATTTTTTGTTAAATTTCGAGCCCTGTTTATATTCAAAACTAGTCTATGTCCTTGTTTGGTCACCATGAACGGGGAGGACTGACAGACTAAGCCTGTAAAACTTAGAAGGTCCCTCTAGATCTGCAGATTTCCAGGACCGACTGTGCTGCAAAAAAGGGATCTCATTCACAAGGTTTTCAATTAATCAAAATATGTAAAATGTCTCTGGTCCTGTAAGACTTGGATTGATCGTGTAAAATTTTGAACAGCACAGGACATACAGTCCAGTGGTTAACTATTGAGTTTTGCCGTGTCTGCTTTTTAGCTTGACTTTAGGAAGTAAATGGAGAGCTCTCCTTCTCGCCCTAGTGTCGGCGTCCACTTCCATATTTCTGATTAAAGTTTTTGTGCAGTAAAATATTTTTTACTGTTACTTTTTTATTTCTTAAGGTACAAACTCCAAACTTCAAATATATGTTCCTTACTATCAACCACATCTCATGTGACAAGTTCATGACTCCAAATACATTTTCTCCCCTTGAACTTAGAGATTTCTTTAAAAAATATTTGTTTTTACTGCAACTGTTTTATTTCTTTAGGTATTAACTTCAAACTTTATATATATGTTCCTTATTATCAACCTCATCTCTTGGACAAGGTTCATAACTTCAAATTTTTACTGCAACTGTTTTATTTCCTTATGTTAATATAATGTATTGACTTCAAACTTTTAATGTATGTTCCTTATCAACCACATCTCATGTGACAAGGTTCATAACTCCAAATACAATTTTTTCTAAATTATCCCCCTTGAACTTAGAGAATATTTGTTTTTACTGCATCTGTTTTTATTTCTTTAGGTATTGACTTTAAATATATGTTCCTTATTATCAACCACATCTCATGTGACAAGGTTCATAACTCCAAATGCATTTTTTTTCAAAATTGTCTTCCATGAACTTAAAATTTTCTTTAATTTTTAATATTTTTTTTTTTCGTTAAATTTGTTAAGGTTGTATTTTAAATTATTAAATTTTTTAAAATATGTATGTTCCTTATCATCAACCACGTCTCCTGTGACAAATACTTACCTAGTCGAGCATGCTGTCTCCTCTGACAGCTCTTGCTATAGATGCAGTTAGGACTAACACTAGCTTTTGTTAAACCATCAAAATATTTTGAGTATGCCACTGTCAGATGGTTCTGAGAAAATCTGAATGGTTTATATGTCTGTAAGTCATTATTTATTCTTGTCAGTTATTTATGTAACTGACATTTTTCACATGTACCTGACAACTTCTTCTATAGAAACCCCGATGTTTATGAAAGTATTGTTTTAGAATAAAAAAGATGCATCATTATATGTATGGGAAATTTACTAAACATGTTATAATTTATTTTTATTAAATGATTTAAGATTTAAGAATCCTTGCCTTATAATGGTCACCCAGTCAGTAGAATTTCAGTTGCAATAAAAAGTGGTCAGTTGAAAATTAAAAACTAAGTGCTCTTAAAATCTCGTGTTCAGGGCAACCCCACCCTACCTAGCAAATCCCGCAGATATGTTTGATGATATTTTAATAGAATTAATTTTAACCTATTCAATTTATTGAAGTGTCAACACAACACAATTTAGGTCATTTTACGGCGTCCAGTGCACCTATTGTCTATAACCAGTACTCACCTACCCTTCCACAAAGGCCGGAAACTTCTCCATATTATCTAATCAATGGAGGAAAATTTACATTATTGTCAAATTTTCATGGAAGGGTATAACCTTCCCAGGTGGGATTCAAACCTGCGTCCCCTCGGGCATGAGATTCCAAATCCCGGAGCGCTACCAACTGTGCTATCGACCCGGGTTTTTAACCTATTCAAATATTGACAAGAAGACTATTTGTGAAAAACTTGATTGGCTCTGTTAAAAACTAAAAAATCACAAAAAACTTAGAGCCTATTCTTCCTAACTTCTTTACTGTTGGCCAAAACCCAGGATTATTTTGCCTTAGTGAAAAAGTTAAATATTGTAGTGGTATCATATGGTGTAAAATATCCTGATAAATTCACATGTCATTTAAGGTTTCTGAAGCCATTTTCAATACTTACATAGGACTATCAAAGCATATAACAGTTTTCTCCTAGTTGCCTTTGTTAGGACTTATTGATTTCTGTAGTCTTTGATTTTCTATTATTACCAAGAGAGTCAGAGAAAGAGAGATTCTATGAGAGATTGGAAGGGAGGGGGGACTTTAACAGTCTATTAGTATTAGGAAAGACAATGTGGCAGTTTTTATTGCACAGATTTACTAATGATTTTCTGTCTAGGGATATTATTACAGTAACTATTTAGTACATAGTGTTCAGTATTTAGACATTTTATTTCTAATTAGATATTTTTGGAGTTGATGGTTTAACCAATGTTCAGTAGTTATTGAGTATAGACTATTGTGTAGTCTCTATCTCAATCTCTTATAGATTAGGGGGTGGTCTAGGAAAGTATAATAGTTTAATGTTATGTCTTTTGTGCCAAATGTTGAAATGTGGTATAGTCTGACAACATTAACCTGAGCTTGAACTTTATGCAAGAATATAATTGAACTCAGTTTTTACTGTCTGTTTGTGTCTTTGTTTGTAAATTGCACCTTATCAGAAGCTTCCGGCAAAATACATATACTAAACAATTAATTTTGTTTTCTTAAGAATAAATACTTCAAAAATTGTGCAACAACATTGCAGACTTTCATTTTTTACCATAAACAAATTTTTCCAATATTGAAAGTGCAATAACATGCCATGTTTACAAAATTGATTTATAATCACATAGGTTGCTATAAACACGTGTTTTACTGTATACATGCACACGAAGACTTATGATATAATGTACCCGGTGTAGGAAATGAGTAATTATTATAATAAGGTAGTTCAAGCTCAGGTTAATATTGTTGCACTATATTATTTGGTTAAACTGTATGATAAAAATATAAATTCACAATGATGTCATTTTAGATAATAAATGACGTCATCTCACAGGATAAATGATGTTGTGTTATATTTGCACACAATATCTCTTAACAGAGCACAGAAAAAAGTATGAAACAAAATATTTGTCAATTTTGGAGTTCGATCTTTTTATTTCAACTCTTTTTCTCAGAAAATGAAACTATCTAATGGCCATGCCACTTTCGAAAATATGTTTTATGAGCTCACTCAGTGAAATAAATATGGAACTTACACCAAAATTGACAAATATTCTCTACAGATTTTCTTAAAAAACACTTACACAAGTGAATTTGGGCTGAATTTTTGTGGGTTTTTTTAACTTAAATATTCTTGGGTTTGGTTTTTAGCCGGATTTTTCAACGAAAATATTCAGCTAATAATTTAGCGAAACACGGGCGGTTAGGCGAGCGTCCAGTGTCGTTAACAATTGCGTTAAAGTTTTCAATTTAGCATATATCTCTGCCATTTATTGTCAGATCTTTATAAAACTTCATACAATGATAACATACCATGTGATGAACAGAATTGGAAAGTAACCACGACTCTGCCTGCCTTTATTATGGATTATTTCCCTTTGTATTTTTTTGCATTAAAGTTTTTAAATCCGGCTTTAATGTGGTGTCCACATTACATTTCTTGTTGGTGTAATATTTTAACTTACTGTAATTTAGAAGGTATTCACTTTTAAAAAACTACTCATGTTTACAGGGGTACAATTGATGGACAAATACTTAGTCACATAACTCTAGTTTTGACTGGATTTTGGGTCTTTTATTCTAAGGAATTTATAGTTAGAACTGAAATTAAACAAGCTAATTTTGTCACTTCATCCAAGAAACATCTACATTCAAATTTTACTTATTTCAATTGACATTACGCTGGACCTCCCATTTCTATATATTCATTATCTGTTCATCAATGAATGGATTATCATATTGGAGTTAATTTTCTTCAACTCGGAGCGAAAATTTATTTACCTTGAAATTTTCGGTGACATCACGTCACCTTCTTCAGCTGACTGATTTTTGATCAAATGACCGGTGAAGTGTCACGTGATACGAGGAGACTGTTGTAAACCAATGGTAGCTCCAGTCCCTTTGATAATTATATTCTTTGACAAACATTGCATGTCTTTGGACACAATGTATACTTAACTAATCAAATTAATCACTTGTGTAAAGGGGTGGTTATAGTAGCCTCACTCTGAAACCAAATGGGATTGCATATTAATGATTGATTTGTTTAAATGAGTACCCTAAATAGTCAACCTGGCTGTCTGCAGTCTGCTTTTGTTATGAAAGCCTGCTTGCAGCAACTTGAGCACCTTATGGGAAAATTATACTTAATAATTATTAGCCACGGCCTTGGCGTAGTGGTTAGCATGTCTGACTTCGAATCTGAACATTGGGGGTTCAAGCCCGGTTGCGGTAGGTCATACCCTATACATGAGTTGTTGGCCTCGTGGTAGGGTAAGTTAGTACTGGTGATAGATAAGTGTCCAGGAAACCTATAGTAGGAAGTCAGGAAAAGCTGAGTCGTATATATGACCTAAATATGTGTTGAATACGACGATAAAAAAATAAATATATATATATAATTATAGTTAATAATGTTGTTTTTTATTAATGTTAAATTATCTATGCTTTTTTTATGTCTCAGAATCCTGGCTATATGAAAGATGCATTTTTCATTAAGATTGAAACAATGCATTATGGTGATAGGGGTTTAATGACCAATGTAAGTATACCTTTACTTTACTCTGTGTACTTAGCAAGTTTCTATATGTAGTGTAGGATAGGTACAGATATGAAGATTTTTTAAAAATCAGGAAAAATGAGATTTTTAGGTTTTTATCAAGGAATTTTATAAATTAGTCATGGAAAGATAAAAAAGTATTATTTAAAAATGTGTATTCAAGCATTGAAATGAAAAATTACCAACAGACTAAAATGTCTTTCTTGTGTACAAAATTTCCTTAAACTTGTTGTATCCATGTGGCTGGGTACAAATGTGTTGCTATTTTTATACCCCCGCTTCGAAGAAGAGGGGGGTATACTGTTTTACCCTTGTCCGTGCATGTGTGCGTGCGTGTGTGCGTGCGTGCGTCCGTCCGTTACAAAATTTCCGTCGCAGTTTTCTCAGCAACTATAACATGCAGCAGCCTAATACTTTGCATATTGCTTCATCCCATAGTCCCATGTGGTGTAAAGCGATTTCATGCTCCTTGCTCATCTACTTCCTGTTTGTCGCATATTTTTAGATTTTTGCGGGGATATCACTAGTGAGCATTAGCTCACAGATTTATTTGTCTTTGTAGTCTGCATCATCATAATTAATATCATGATTTATTATCATTATTATTATTATTATCATCATCATTATTATTGTCATTATTATTATCACTATTTTCATTATTATTATTTATTATTATTATTTTCATTATCATTGTTATTATTATTATAATTATAATTATTTTTATCATAATTTTTATTATTAATATTATAATATTTATCATTATTATTATCATTATAGATACATGATTTACAAGGTGAAGATTTACAGAAGAGAAATATAACAACTATAGATATAGCTAATGATCCAATCAGTCCAAAGGTATTGAGAATATTTGTTTATTTCAGTGTAAGATCGATTTTTATTTCATGAGTGAGCTAAGGATGCAATATTTTAACCAGAGTGAAAATATAATATCATAACTCACGAGTGAAATAAGTAGATCTAACACTGAAATAAACAAATTTACTGTTTATTACATGCTTCAAACTTTTTTTAAAATTTAAGTATGATATGTCATCAGAACAGCGCATCCAAACAGTGAAAAATAACAAAGTTATTTTTATTGTTTCAACACAGTGGAACATGGATTTTTATTTCACCAATAAATCCCGGTATTCCACTGGAAAGCATATAATAAATACATTTAATCATTAATATTATAATTGATTGAAATGTTGTCATTTTACTTTACAGCAATAATAAAAAAAAATTAATTTTCAACTTAAAATTTTAATTTTACATTTTAACATGATTTACTACCCAAATTGTTTATACATTAGGGGTGTAACGGTTTTTCCTGAATGGGTTTTGTAGTTATATGCCGTACTGATTGTTTTTATCACAATCCAAAATTTAAATATTTGAATAGATGTTAAAATGTGTTGAAAACTTGAAATAATCGTATTGTGCTTTAAAATGTAGAACATTTCGTCAAATGAGAGAATAATTCTCTTCGAAATTCTGTTTCAAAATATGCATTTTCTAACATATGATCCATTTTACACAAGTCATTCAAATATTTGGATAAGAGATCATTTGAAATTTGTGCACGTGTTAATTCATTCTTCACATGTCTATTAAAAAACTGATTCGTATTGCAACACAGATTTTACCCTATTGTTACAATAAAGCATAAATTATATTGTTATATAATTATGCTGTCTGACTTAATGCATCGACGTCTGCCTCTATATGTGCCTTAATGTATTTATGTCTTTCTGTTGGTAGATTTTAAATTTTATTATATCTTGTTTTAGGATTATAAAAAGGAATGTGACCCTAAATTATTTAAATCAGAAAAAACAGGGCGGGGCCCATTGACCACAAATGATTGGATGGTAAGTCTTAAACTTATTTATTGATTAGTGTGATTGTTTGCTGACTTCTTGTAGCTTGTTTTACAATGGGCATCAGTGTGCCAAGTGGTTTATTGGCATCCAGTTTTATTCCACAGGAATATTGCAGTAAGCTAGAGGCTAAGTCATTACCTATGGTCCGCACAGGTCTTGAAAAGCCCTTGAAAATGATGTCTGTCTTGAAAAACCCTTGAAAATGACATTTAGCCTTAAAAAGTCCTTAAAAATTAAGTCTTCGGAATATAAATGGCCCTTGAATTTAAAATGACCATTTAGACCGCATTGAAATCTTATAAAAGAGGAAACTTATCAATTTGTAATTAAAAATTTTCAAAACTCGGTATCAGCTATCGACCGCAGCATAAATTGGTACGAAATTACTATGGGACGATAATTTACCCTAACACTTGTCACATGATAATCTGTGTTCCTCGAATGCTTGTCTCTGCTGTGCTATTTTCAATAAGCGTCTGGAGATTTTAGTTACGTGACTTCGAGAATTTTCAGTCTGTATAAAAAGTGTAAATGGGAAGTGTGTATTTAACAAGCAGTGGTAATCAATTTGTACTACGTGTGATTTACCCCGGTCCTTAATTTTTAACTTTCAGCCCTTTAAAAAGCCCTTAAATTTTTCCTCAGAACCTGTGTACGAACCATGTTATCTGCTGTTGTGTTCAGGTTATTAAAAAACTCTGTTTAGGGGTTATATAGTCTTACAGGAGTCAGCTTGTTGGCAAAACACGGGTCATATATTCAATATTTCTCTTGACATTTGTAGTTATTTGAATGAAACAAAATTTGATCTTAGACATTTGTAGACAGTCTTTAAAGTAAATCCCTATTTCAGCATGTTTAATTTATAAATTATTTACTATTTGAATACTGTAAATATCCTTATTGCTTAGTTCTAAGGAACTAAGAGTAGGAAGTGCTTTCTAGTTAAGTGTGAATACACACAATGTATTATATACCACATTTGTATAGCGCTCTTTTCATATTGAATATATGTTCAAAAGCGCTTCACAATTATATACTTAATTAGGAAAAACGAGTTTAAATGAAAATGATTAAGGGATGATAGAAATATAAAAAAAACATAAACTGAAGAATAATATAAAACTAAGAATTTGTGATCAATAAAGTGCTCATAGTAGTTAAAAAAAACGACAACAACAACAAAACATGCAAATTTTCAACTGTAAAAAACAGTGAATGAGTGATAATGGATTGTTGGTAAAACGGCAGCCAAATGGTCCATGGGGAATCAGGCCAAATGCCCCGAAAATCCATGATTGCAAGGTGCATAGTTGGATTATTATCCAAGGCTCCTGCCTGAACATCCATCAGCAATGAAGATAAAAAACAATTATTTTGTGGGGGGGGGGGAACTCATAAAAGCTGACACCCTGTGATATAAACTAATGAAAACTGTATCACTTTATATACAGTAGGACATTAATTCAATGATAACATTTAAGTAGAGAAATGATAGATCTGTTGATTTTACTGTTATCTTTGCTAACAAGTTTACAAGTTTGTTTGATTAATGAGCCCAGCATTATTTAACATTAGTATAGTTTATTGGTAAAATCTCCAGTTTAAAGTGGTATG
Organism: Mactra quadrangularis; assembly: GCA_025267735.1. Lineage (NCBI taxonomy): Eukaryota > Metazoa > Mollusca > Bivalvia > Venerida > Mactridae > Mactra > Mactra quadrangularis. The sequence goes on along the minus strand of CM046305.1, from coordinate 37,906,889 downwards.
TCTCTCACCAGTCTGACATAATTAATCTCTTATTACAATCTTTTATCTATCTTACTATCATGTCAAGTTGTATGAACTTTAACCCTTAAACTTCCTGAAACTTTGACCTTGAACTTTGACCTCCTGATGTTCATAGTTAATTAATTTCTTTTTCCTGTTCTTGTCTTAAATGTAAGACTGGATAATTGTGTTAGAAGGTTTGAAAACTGTTGATTAGGGGGGGAGGGGGTATGTCTTAAATTTTAGTGCATAGCCTAGGGGAAAGTTTGTAGGACCAATTATGAGTTTCTGATAATCATAACATAAGTAAGTGTCATCATTAGATGGGGGAGCAATCATTTTACTAGGGAGCAGTCATTAAATCAGAGGAAATAGTTGTGGTCATTCTAAAGAAGGATACCAGGGTGCTGCACCATGCCCATTTTCTTTCCTCCCTGCCCCTTTTTGATCCTGTGTGTGCAGAAACAGTACCTTTGAATAATCAAACCTCTGATGCACCTACCCCCCTTTGAGTAATCAAACCTCTGATGCACCTAGCCCCCTTTTTGCTTCCCTGCCCCTTTTCTAAGTTCCAGAATAATAACTATATAAAATTTTGAAAATTTTGACATTCCAGCTGAGTTGCTACATTTGTATGAATCACTATAATATCAAAAGTACATTGTACTGTGAAATATTTGCTACTTAAGTAAAAGATAATCCCTGAGTGGTTTACACTTAGCAGCTTCTTGAGTGAACCAGCTTAATGGTTGGTTCATCAAAGTCTAAAAGATCAACAACCACTTGATGGTATAGTTGTATTTATAGACAATAAGCTTTAGGCCACAACTTTTTTTCTTCACTCGCTCGCCTCATTTTTCAATGAGGAGACCGCTGCGGTCGTGGCATAGTGGTTAGCATGTCTGACTTCGAATCCGAAGATCATGGATTCGAAACCCGGTTGCGGCAGGTCATACCCTATACATGAATTGTCGGCCTCATGGTAGGGTAAGTTAGTACTGGTGATAGATAAGTGTCCAGGAAACCTATAGTAGGAAGAGCTGGCCGTTGTTTATATGACCTATATATGTGTTGAATACGACGTTAAAAAAAACAAAAACAAAAACAAGTTGATCATGTGTTCTATGGATTCGCTCGCACCATAATTTTGATGTTTTTTACATCAAAAAAATATGTTTTTTTCCTTGCTCACTCATAAAAATTCGGTCAAGCTGCTAGTGCTATATAAAGCAACTGAATAAATACTTTTTTCTTCACTTGCTCGCCCCATTTTTCCCAGAAGAATCCATAGAACATATCATCAACTTGTTGTGGCCGTAAGCATGAAAACGGTGCATATTTATTTAGATAAGTGATATTGACTTAATGAGTTAATTCATTTAATCTTGCTAATTGATAATTTAGCCCTTAACAATAGGATATAATAGATTGGGCTAGTGCTGGTGACAATAAAAACTAAGACTTGTACATTTAGATGTGTTTGATGGCTTGTTTTGGAAGAGTAAGCCAATACTGGCAAAGGAAAATTGTCAAAGAATGCTGGTTTGATGAAACTCGTAACTTGTAAGTTTCTGTAAATAACCAAATTAAAAGTATAAAAATGTTGATAATGCACAGGCTGCCAGCATGAAAGAGCCCCTTCTCCCTTCAAAAAATATATACATTTAGGGGTTTTTTTTGCAGGGGGGGTCGGGGTTAATACTGGCAGCCTGTAAACAAAACGGTGTAAAATGTCCAAATGAAATAATTATTTAAAAAATCAAATGTTTCTTATGTTGATGGATTAGTATAGTATATTGCTTAATAAATTCTATAGTTTACCATGAAATAACCTTTACTAACAGTTATATAGTATTTATTGATTTATTATTACATTAGCTACATTCAATACTTGACAAGGTGTTACCGATAATTATAAACATAAAGCTAATAGTTCACTAGATATTGCAGATTTGTATAAACTTGCCAACTGTCACATATAATATACTGTTAATAACATAATGTAATAATGAAGTAATAGTTGGTCAATCTTTGACTTCATTAAACTTAACTGATAGTTCTAGAAAATGGACAATATCAGGGAGGCTGAAAAGGGGACTAGGGTACTTCAATGGGATACAAGTTTGGATGTAAAAATGAAATTTATGTAAAGGGAGAAGCAAAAATAAGATGGAAAGGAAAGTTGCCATGATGCAGCACCTTTGTTTTTATTATACTCTGAGTCTGACGGTATATAAACTTCTCTATCACAGCTGTGACTACTGGTTATACCCTTCCATGAAAATTTGATATTTAATATATTGGTTTTCCTGCATTGAGTGATTAGTTTTTGGCTTTTTTAATGGTAAGTACCTATGGGTTAAGAAAAATGTCCAGATAAGTTAATATGGTGAGTGGCAACCATGCATGTATATTACCTAAATTAAAGTGTTGGGAAATAGTGTATAACCCAAATTAAAATTAAAATGTCAATAGCTCTGTCAGGCATGGGGTTTTAATGGAAGCTTATTCAACAAACAGAAGCAACACAATAGACCTTTACCTGACCTTAGCCAAATAACATGTACATGTACTTCAATTGCACTAACAGCATATTGTCTGCCTGTTAATTTGTAATGTGGGGCCTGTTGCCATCGCTATGAAAGAAAACTTTCTTGTAGCTATTCTTCATAGGAAACTGCTTGTTATTTTCGTCACAAACCAAGATGGTGTACTGTGCTGGTGTACAGAAAACGATTATTGCAATTGTATGTTTTTAGGGCGATTTTTTTAAAACAAATAAGCAATATCTTGTAGCAAATGGTTTCCTATGATTTTGCTATCTAGCGATACCTAGCAATATGCTTAGGCAACTGGTCCGTGGACTAAATTAATAGTAGTAGTAATAATGCCTTTAATTGCTCATGTGCAGCCTAATGTATTTGTCTGTTGCTGATTTTAATAAGGATCTCCAACAGTCCACTATTTAACATGGAGTAAAGCTCTTGGGAAACGCCATGTAAAAACAATTATACAAATATATATTTTGTTTTGTTTCTTATATGAATATGTTTTTCTAATTTTTGTAGAAAACTGTAGATCCAGTGATGTGTTGTTACAAACTTATTACTATTAAATTTAAATGGTTTGGTCTGCAAGGAAGAGTGGAGTCTTTTATCAATAAAGTAAGTGAACATTTTGAAATACAGAGAAGTTCCACTGTAAATACCATCAAAATTGCCAAATGGTCTTAATATTTGGACCTTTTTTTTCATAAATTAAGCTTTCCATTTTTACAAATAATGAAAAATTGCATGATTTTTGCAAATACCAAGGTGGTCTAAAGCTACAACAACGACATTAAAATCTATGGTCGAAAACGTAAAGTATAGTTTGACCCCTGAAAATTTGATTTTGACACCTGAAAATTTAATTTTGACCCCTGAATAGTTTGACTGAAGGGTCATTGACCCTTGAGTCTGAAAGTCTAGTTCAAGCCCTGGATTTGTTGTGCCTTTCGATATTTAAAAATAATAAAAAAAATTGTATAATTTTTGCAAATACCTGATTGGTTGATTACATCTGCAAATAGGCGGACGTAACATACACTCCACTTGTTGTTAATTTGAGATCTCGATTCAACTATGACTTTTGAAGGCAAAATATACGAGGGTCAAATTGACGTACGGACGGTTTTGATAGAGGGTCAAAAAGGGGTAATTTGGAATTTTCGTGCGTCAAAACCTGAGGTCTCGGGTCTAATTCAAGCCCTGGGTCTATATAGAGGATCTGTACTGTATGATTAGTAAATTGGACTAGAAATTGGCAATATTTTGAACTGAAGGCAAAGCTGATGATCAAAACTGAGACTTGTATTTATATTGATGCTTGTTGGTTTTAGATTCAGATACTCTTAACTTGGACTATATAAGTATATAGAGAGCTATCTTACTCACCTGGACGACCATGTTCAGAATTCTGATAAAAGTTTTGGGCTGTTAAATATTTTTACTATAACTTTTTATACGCCCGTTTTGAAAAAACGGTCGTGTTATGTTATGCTGTTGTCCGTCTGTCCGTCCGTGGACAATTGCTTGTCCGGATGATAACTCAAGAAAGGATGAACCTAGGTTCCTCAAATTTTATGTGTTGATAGCCCTTGGGTGGAGGAGGTTCCCTATTGATTTTGAGACCCCAGGGTTAAAGGTCAAGGTCACTGGGACTTAAAATAGGTAAAACTTGTCCGGACAATATCTGAACCACCAATGTACCTAAGTTCACCAAATTTAATGTAAGAGTAGCCCATGTGTCAAAGATGTTCCCTATCGGTTTTGGGGCCCCTGCGTCAAAGGTCAAGGTCACAGTGGCATCATATGGGAAAATAACTTGTCCTGACAATAACTTAACAACCAATCTACCTAGGATCACCAAATTTTATGTGAGAGAAGCCCATGTGTCAAGGATGTTCCCAATCGGTTTTGGGGCCCCTGGGTCAAAGGTCAAGGTCACAGGGACATCAAATTGAAAAACCGTGTCCGGACCATAACTCAACAACGCCTGTACCTAGGTTCACCAAATTTTATGTAAGAGTAGCCCTTGTGTCAAAGATGCGCCCTATAGGTTTATGGGGCCCCAGGTTCAAAGGTCAAGGTCACAGGGGCATTATATGGAAAAACTTTGTCCGGACAATAAATGAAACACCAATGTACCTAGGTTCACCAAATTTCATGTGAGAGTAGCCCATGTGTCAAGGATATGCACTATTGATTTTGGGGCCCCTGGGTCAAAGGTCAAGGTCACAGTGGCATCATATTGAAAAACATTGTCCGGGTAATAACTCACTAATGACTGTACCTAGGTTCACCAAATTTCATGTGAGAGTAGCCCATGTGTCAAGGATGTACCTTATCAGTTTTGGGAAAACAGGGTTAAATTTAAATCTTAAACCAGAAGATATCAAATTACCAAGCTGTGACTTCAAATGTTCTATCAATATGTTTATAAAGTCAAAATGGCAAACAATGAAACACTTGTCCAGACAATAACTGAACCACCAATGTACCTAGGTTCTCCAAATTTTATGTGAGGGTAGCCCTTGGGTAAAGGTTATGCCCTATTGGTTTTGGGGCTCCTTGGTCAAAGGTCAAGGTCACAGGGGCATCATATTGAAAAACCTTGTTTGGACAATAACTCATCAACGACTGTACCTAAGTTCACAAAATTTTATGTGAATGTAGCCCTTGTGTCAAGGATGTTCCCAATAGGTTTCTGGGCCCCTGGGTCAAAGGTCAAGGTCACAAAGACATCATATGGAAAAACCTTGTCCAGACAATAACTGAACCACCAATGTACCTAGGTTAACTAAATTTTATGTGAGAGTAGCCCATGTGTCAAAGTTATGCCCTATTGGTTTTGGGGCCCCTGGGTCAAAGGTCAAGGTCACAGGGGCATCATATTGAAAAACATTGTCCGTGTAGTAAATCAACAATGACTGCACCTGAGTTCACCAAATTTCATGTGAGAGTAGCCCATGTGTCAAGGATGTGTCTTATCAGTTTTGGGAAAACAGGGTTAAATTTAAATCTTAAACCAGAAGATATCAAATTACCAAGCTGTGACTTCAAATGTTCTATCAATATGTTAATAAAGTCAAAATGGCAAACAATGAAACACTTGTCCAGACAATTACTGAACCACCAATGTACCTAGGTTCATCAAATTCTATGTCAGGGTAGCCCTTGTGTCAAGGATATGCCCTATTGGTTTTGGGGCTCCTGGGTCAAAGGTCAAGGTCACAGGGGCATCATATTGAAAAACCTTGTTTGGACAATTACTCATCAACGACTGTACCTAGCTTCACAAAATTTTATGTGAATGTAGCCCTTGTGTCAAGGATGTTCCCAATAGGTTTTGGGGCCCCAGACCCAAAGGTCAAGGTCACAGAGGCATCATATGGAAAAACCTTGTCCAGACAATAACTGAACAACCAATGTACCTAGGTTCACTAAATTTTACGTGAGAGTAGCGGAAGTGTCAAGGTAATGCTCTATTGGTTTTGGGGCCCCTGGGTCAAAGGTCAAGGTCACAGGGGCATCATATTGAAAAACATTGTCCGGGTAATTACTCAACAATGACTGTACCTAGGTTCACCAAATTTCATGTGAGAGTAGCCCATTTGTCAAGGATGTGCCTTATCAGTTTTTGGGAAACAGGGTCAAGTTTAAACCCTTAACCAGAAGATATCAAATTACCAAGCAGTGACTTCTAATGTTCAATCAATATGTTAACAAAGTCAAAATGGCAAACCATGGAAATAATGCTATATTTAATAAGTAACATGAATTTAGTTCACCAAATTTTATGTGAGGGTAGCCCATGTGTCAAGGATGTTCCCAATTGGTTTTGGGTCAAAACTGGGTCAAAGATTGAGGTCACAGGGGCATCATGTGGACAATCCTTGTCCAGACAATAACTTAATATGTAATGTGTTGATAGCTCTTTGGTATTGGATGTTCTCTTTTGATTTGGAGACCCCAGGGTCAAAAGTCAAGGTCACAGGGACTTAATTCATATTGAAACATTTTTGGGACAGTAACTCAATAATGATTGTACCTACATTGTAGGTTTTCCAAATTTTATTTAAGGGGAGCCTTAATGTCTAGCATATGCCCCTTTTGTTTTAGGTCCCTGGGTTAAAGGTCAAAGTCACAAGAAAAATCATGAGGAAAAACCTTGTCCAACAACCAACTTTACCTAAGATCACCAAATTTTATGTATCAATACTCTTTGGGTCAAGGGCGAGAACTTTTGGTTCTTAGGCCCCAGGGTCAAGATCACTGGAAGTTTGTATGGAAAAACTTTGTGTCGGTGATAACTCAACCATGGCTGTACCTAGGTTCTCAAAATCTTTGCTTTGGATAGCCCTCCAGGTAAGGATGGGACCTATTCTGAGATCCCAGGGTCATTGGTCAAGGTCACAGGGACTTCATATGAGATAGAACACAGCATGGACTGCACACGGGCGTATAATGCCCCGCCCAGCGGAGCTCTTGTTTATATTTCTTATGGTATCAACTATGGCAATGTGTTAGAGTGTTTGCTTACAACTTGAGAGGTTGTGGGTTCGAATCTCTGTTTGGTCCATGGACTTATACCGGGTTACATTTGCGCCCAACGTAAATAACCCACTAGGAATTTTGTGATAGTACTCTTAGGCTGTTCCACAGGCAATGAAGCTATAAGAATTGAGTAGGAGAATTCTGTTAAGGAGGGGTGTATGTAGCATGGGTATAATACAGCACTTGTACTTCCTTGTTTTTATGTTAGATTCTATGGTGACATGGTAGAGTGTCGCTTACAACCTGAGAGGTTGTGCGATCAAATCTTGGTTCATTCTATGAATTTTATTGAGTAATGTCATTTACAACTTTCCATAGACGGGCATGGTAATTGGTATGACAATAGGTGATGTAAATTATTAAAAATGCATATGGTTATATTTACAGCAAGAGCATAGATTATTTACAACTTTCCATAGACAAGTATTTTGTTGGACAGATAAATGGCATGGTATGACCATGGATGATATAAGAGCAATAGAAGATAAAACTAAACAAGAATTAGATGAGGTAAATGAAGATTTTATTGTTAATTTTAAGTCTGCTTCTATATGCAATGAAATAAAATAAGGAATTTTAGAATGTCGGAACAGACTGATCAGAGGGTTAAACTGAACCTTGTTTAAAAAGTGACTTGCTGTTAGCGTCCAATGTGGCCACTTCCCATTACTGGCGTAATGAAATCAATAAAAATAGGTTACAGGTCAGTCATTTTGATACACATTTAAAGTCGTTGTCAGTTCAAATTGTTGGGTGGGGGTTAAACTGGGTTCTGTATAAAAAAATTGTTCTAAAATTGATTACAATGTCTACTTAAGCATTTCTAACGCTCGGCTAGCTCAGAGGGTAGCATGCAAGTCTACTGATCAAGGGGTTGTGGGTTTGATTCCCGGGCGGGGCATACTTTCGTGGAGCTTGGTCATGAAATTATTTCTACGGCCATTCTCCCTCCTACCAGTGATATTTAATTATGTAGGACAGTTGTCAGTCACTGACGAAAATATGCGCTTAGTAGTTGGTTAACAGCTAAATCCAGAGATTTAGCCTTTCCAGGAGCAGTGAGTAGGTTGACTGACCGCCGTTATATGACCTATACAATGTGTTGCTACACATTAAACCCAACAAACAAACAAACTACTGATGTATTTAGTTAACCCAATTATCCCTTTTCTGTCCTATTAATGTCTTAAGAGGAAATAACGCAATATATCATCAATATTTACTAATGTATTTAATACATATAAAGTTTTTAAATCATCAAGTTTTGCTTATTTAGTGACCTTATATAAAGAATAATTAAATTATTATAACAATTGTGATTGATTTTAATAATAACAAGTGTTGGTAAAGAGGGTTAAACCAAAAATCAAATTATTGTATCGATATATTGAAAGGCAAGTATTGATGCGAATCAATATCAGATCGTCTGTTAAGAATCGGTGATACATAATCGGTGGTACAGTCAGATCTCGATACAAGACATCGTTTGTTTCTAAGAAATGTGTCGTTATAACGCATATGTCAGTATAATGAATTCTTCCGACCATGTACATGTTGGTATTGGTTTCCATAAAATATGTCAGTATAACGAGAATGTTGTTGTAACGGATGTTGTTGTATTGAGATCTGACTGTACATTAATATCATGATTTCAGATGACAGCCCTACTAATTAGATCATTTTTTTTATTCTTTCAGCAAAGAAAAACTGGTGAAATACGAGGAATGAAAGCTGAAGATTGATTATAGTTTATAAATTTAGGGGGCAGCATGTTGAAATAAAACAAAAATACAGAAATTCAATAAAATGTGTCATCATTTTTAATGTATAGATATTATACATAAGACATCATGTGAAAAGTTATGACCTGTGATATAATAATGCTTAAAGTTTACATTGGTACCTTCATCATTGTGTAATATCTGTTTTAACCAATACAGATAATATATCAAGTACTTGACTCATTACAAAAATCTTATAAAACTGATTATGTTGCCAATTTCATATTTGTATGATGTTTTTAATTTACGTTTGTTGAACATTTTTTTGTTTGTTTTTCATTACCTCTCCTTGTATCCATTTCAATTACTGAGCTTGATTCATTTTGAGCTCTAACAGTAGTCAGAGTGTTTAAATGGGTAAAAGTTTTTAGGACTGACCCTTAAATTTAGGAATTTTGGGAAAAAGGAAGGTATTTCTTTTCTTATAGTAAAAAAATTTAAAATCATGAAATTCAAAACTTTTCAGGATAATTTTGGGATAGTTTGAATTTTTTGAAAATTTTGACCTATGTACTATGTACTCTAAGGAAATGAGAAAGGAGCCTTTTTCCTAAAGTAAAAGATCCTACAGTCATAAAATTCAAGAATTTTCAGGAAAATTTTGGAATTTTTGAAAAAAATTGACCTTTCACCCATTTATTGTGAGGAATTATGGGTACAATGATATACTGTGTGCTAGATTATTATTATTATTTTGACAATAGCTCATATTTATTATTTTTATTAATAAGTTTATACTGTGTATAATCATGCATGCTTAGTTAATGTTTCTATTTATAAATGACTCCCCTCTATGACCTTATGTTACAATCTATTTTATATTCATGTATGCTAAAGATAATCTTTTTATGTTAGTGGAATATTTTGTGCTGACCAAATAGTGCATTTTAGAAATATTTTTGATTGTTAGTTTTCCTGTGGTCACAATTTTTCCAGTGCCATAGATACAGGATATGATTAGATTTTTGAAATGGATTTTCATCCTAAGAAGGAAAAGTTGTTCCCCCTCTTGGAAGTGTAAATGAGAACTGATGATAATATGATATACGTTTATTATTTTAAACATGGAGTTGTTCTAATAACATTTGATTCTTGTAAAGTCTCCCTCTAATTTTCAATTAGACCATGCCATACCAGAATTTTGTTAAGCGTCCACGTGCGCGTAGGTTTAAAGTCCTCAATTAAAAAAAAAGTTGTTGAATTTCTTAAATCTTTGCTCCGGGATTCGATAACTAATTTGTCTTAGGAAAATACTGATAGTTCCTTGTTTCTGTGTATTTGATTAATGAAAATGTACATGTGTATGTTGTTCATACTTTTTTATAGAATTACTTTAATCTCACATTAATGTTATAAACATTCATGTACTACCAAGTTCTTAATTGTGTGAGTACTAGCTAGAATGAACATGTTTTCAGTTTGTATGTTTTTGTGAATAGGTGCCTAGGTTTGTCAAACTTGAGTTGAGGCTTAACAAAATTCCAATTTGGCATGGCCTTATTGATATAAAGTATAACTAAGATATATAGAAGTATAGCTATGTCACACTATAGAATTGACATTACGCTGAGGACACTATAACCATGTCTTTAGTCTAGTGACTAATTTGTATAACAAACTTTGTGTCCAAAGACATGTGACTATGTTTGTTCAAGAATATGCAAATCTTTTCATTGGTGAACAGACTTTCAATATTTAAAAATGGGAGATCCGGCGTAATGTCAATGTTGCTAACAGTAACACTTTATGTAGTACAGAGTTAGTTGTTGATGTCTATTTAGATAGATGTTGGTAGTTAACTTTCTTTTGTGTCCTGTTAAGTGCAGTTCTTTCTGTTAAATAGTACATCTTTTTTTACTAAAATTTAAAGACAAAAAAGATCGTAAGTCATAATTAGAAAAAAAACATGAAATGTTAAAAGGAGTTAACCTAGATAGTGTATTTTAATTGTTTGAAAAATACAAGCTTTTGACTTACCGTAACTGCAACTGAAAAGGATCCACTGTAATTTTAATCGTTTGAAAAATTTAAAAACATTGATCTTTCGACTTTTATGCAACCATTTCATGAAAGGGATCAGCCCTAATTTTTAATTGTTTGAAAAAATATGAACATCGATCAATTGACTTATCTGCAAATATTTCATGCAAGGGATCAGCAATGTGTTTCTTACAACAAATCCTTGTGTTGTAAATTCGGTGGAACGTAGAAATATTTGTACTTTTAAGGTCTTTCTTCTGCCTACCTCTGAATAAAGTAAGTCTGTTTTTAGGCACTATAGAAGAATATGTGCACGGTGTTTAGTTAAATGTTTTAGTCCATTTACTAGGCCTATCAAGAAAATGGGGACAAATGACCTCATAAATGTATCTGAAAAGTTTTGAAATGCAGTGTTAAGTACTATACATAATGTTTCATTAATTGGACTTACTCAGTGTACCAAGATATTTTTTCTGATTAACCATTAAAATTGTTAAAGATGGCAACTTCTAATATATACTAGTAATATCAACTAAATAACCAAGCTGTTATGATTGTTTTTGTAAGGATATTACTGTTGTGGTTCAATAAATATTAGCTGAAATATTTGTTAGGATAGAAAAACTTAGTTTCTTATACAATCTCATTGAAATCAGATATAAAGAAGGTTTCTACTGTACAATTTATTAGTTCTACATTCACTCGCATGGCACTGGAATATATTGAAAATTGGTTTTAGCCAAATATGTTATTCATATTAAATAAAGTTGTTGTTATATCAGGTGTGAGAAACGCCAGGCGTGCAGCAAGCCAACTACCTGGAAGGGGGCCCACTGACGTGGATAATGCCCCCACACCTGCACGTTAATCAAAAGTTCAATGAGGATGAGGATGATGATGTTATTATTATTATAGTAAAACTGTATATTTACATGACCAATCTTGAGACTATTTCACTTGGCTGTTAGTTATGTCATAGTCACCTAAGCCTGACAAAAAAAAAAAACATCAAGAAAACAGTTACTATTTAGTGGCTGATTTTATTGAGGTTCAGTTTGGCTATATTCACAGTCTACAATGATAATGTGAATTCTAAGCCCCACTTATGTGTCTGTATCAATACAGATAATACTTGTTATGTTAAGATATACATCAAATGCCTGAGGACTTCAAAACTCCATAGAAAATGCGAAATACAGACATTGTGAAATTAAAGCGCTTTAGTATTAAATGCTATCTATAATCATGTTGATGGAATCTGAGGCTAATAAATGTGAATTCCACAATTTTTACTTCAAAGCTTTTCATTGGTTGAAGGCTATGTGAGATCACTGCTTATAATTGTGTGAAAGGTGAGATGTAGATGATTTATAAAGAACGTTCAGATCTACTGTAGGGAAAATACAGTGGAGTCTTTTTTATCTGATTTTAATAAGATTGTTTACAATGTGTGTGTAAGGTAATATCGTATAAGTAAAATTGTTAGTGTTAACATACATGTGTTCACGTATTTGTCATTCTGTATACATGTAAGTGACTATTTATACATGAGATAGTGTATAATTGAATAAGTTCACACAAAACTGTTGTATCTTCACATGATATGTGTATCAGATACAACAGTCTGGCTGTTATATAGTTATTTTGATCTCTCACTGTTTTTCCTATCTTGATTTTGATTTTTTTTGCATACTTGAACTTATTTTTTTTCATTTTTAAACGATTACTGTACTTGTAGGAGTAATGAATTAATGTACATGCATTAGGTTTATTATTGTTGAAATCAATAAAAAGGGGAGAAAGAATTAAGAGTTTCCATTTTGTATTTGTTCAATTCCTGAACCAATCAGAGACTTGCTTTCAATTCATGAACCAATCAGAGACTTGCTTTCAATTCATGAACCAATCAGAGGCTTGCTTACAACTCATGAACCAATCAGAGGCTTGCTTACATTTTCTGAACCAATCAAAGGCTTGCTTACAATTCCTAGTCAGAAAAAGGCTTGCTTTCAAGATTTTTCTATTGTGACATAAGTTGGTATACTTAACAATTTCATTTTGAAAAAAAAATGCCAAATGAAATGTGATTTATGACTGTTTTTAGAGTTTTAGTGGATTTTTTTGGAAACTGAAAATTTGAAACAGAATTTATGATGTCATCTGCAGGTCTACCATTGATACGGAAATCAATTGCTTAGTCAAATTGTATTCATGTTTATTTAGTGGAATCTCAGAAAACCTAACCTTTTGTTTAGTCCAAATGGTGTTTAGTTTTTTCGAGGTTCCACTGTACTCTATATAAATAAATCTATCAAGACTTGTAACAAGGTTGACTCTATCATTGTTATCAATTATACTTAATGTATCAAATGTACTCATTGTACTATTATATGATTATTTATTTTATTTGACTTTGTTGTGACACTTTAAGGGTAATTGTTCATGTCATCCAAAGAATGGCTTTGTTTCACATGTTAAAATAGCTTTTTCTTCAGCCAAATAAAGTAAAAAATGGTCACTTTCATAATTGATAAAAGTTCTTTATAATGAGTAGCTGTTAAATTTATTTTGTGACAAGAGTCCCTTTATATTTTATGTTTTTTTATCATCAAATATTTTAATCATGTCAATTTTACTATCTAGAACTCCTATTTAAAGGAAGACACTTCAAATTAAACATATTTCTCAGGTCTCATATTGCTGTATTGTATTACATAAATTCACCATGAAATTATACTTTAAATAATAAATTCATGTTGTAGTTTATTTGCTACCATTCTATTCCTTTGAATATTAATGCTTTTTAAAAGATGATAGAATTAAGGGTCAGCTATGATAGAATTAAGGGTCAGCTGGTTATCTGGACTCCTTAATAATACTTGTATATTTAGCGACTTGCATTTAGTTTGTGTACATTACATGTGAGACTAAAACTCTTGTGTTAGAAATTGTCTGTTAATCATGCTTTCGAGAATGAAATACCATAAATGTGCTACATTTGTTAATTAACAGTGCCAATCAAAAGTTTTGAGACATTGTCCCTTTGTTGACATACGAAATAGCTTTTATGAAAAATTCATATAAGTTTTTTTGTTGTTTTTATATATTTTGTTATGATATAGTTGAGACAACAAAAGAATGTCATGAATAAAAATACATTGTTCATAATTTTGAAGGCTTTGGGATGTCAGATGTTTAATCTTATAAATGTGATGCATTCATGAAATTTGTTTTTACCATATCTCAAACGAGACTAAATATATATAAAATAATGGTTCTACAAAAACTATCATTGAAATTTTTAACTGAAACTTTTTCATTTGATTAAACATCTATTTCTATATTACATATTTATGGAGTTGTACAAAAGATTATTAATAGCAATAATAAATTAGTAAGTAAGAATTTTAGTTAATTTTCTATGTCTGCAAACTTTTGTTTGGCTCTGTATATTTGTATGACCATATTTATATAATTTATCATGTAACCAATGCTGTGTGCTAGTTGACTTAATACATTGTATTTATGTATTTTGGCTCAGTTGTTAAACAAGTTCTTTCAATTCATGTTTGTCATTCTAAAAGCCCTTTTCTGACCTCTATGTACTTGTAGCTATTAGGGCTGCAATTATTCAAAACTTTACTTAGAAAATTGATTGCAAAGGCGCCGATTCGATTTCGATTGTGGCCTGTGATTTTCAATTCAATACCAGCCTTTTAACGTGTCTATAAAAGTTATAAAGCCGAAACATAGTCTCTTTCAATACTTGGTTACAATTATAAACTAGTATGTCTTATGAATTATTATAAATCGGTGTGAAAGTTCATTTGCTTCATTGATCTTATTCTGAAATAAATGTTGATAATTTTAGTAACATTTTTATTTTATCAACATTAGTTAGCCTTAAGCTCAAATAAATGTATTGATATATATTTGGTATAAACAATGCTATTCAAAGAATTGAATTGAAAAAAATAAAAGCGAATGAAAAAAATGGAATCGCATTGAATTGATTTTCTGGTGAATCGTTGCTGCCCAAGTAGCTATCAGTATCAAGTTTCTTGGTCAAAGAAACAAATGGTGGGCTTTAGATAGGATACAAACCTACTTGGAGCTGGTTATCTAATGATTGCTACTCCTATGTTGTGATTACTTGGCCAAACCAGGGGCCTGTTTTATCAAGCGTCTTACGTCTGATTTTAGTCGTAAATCCTTCTATATTGTATTGTTAAATTATCGTATGATTTTGATAATATGCTACCCTGGGCAGCATATTATCAAAAATCTTACTATAATTTAACAATACAAGAAAGAAGAATTTACAACTAAAATTTGTCGTAAGACGCTTGATAATATGGGTCCCAGCTTTTTACTCAATACTTTTTAAGTGCTGAATTGACATTAACGCTGAGGCTACTGTAACCTCTTCTTTAGACAAGTGGCTCATTTGTTCAAGAAAGTAATTCTTTATGTCCAAAAACATGTGACCTTTTTCCAAGAATTCGCTTATCCTTTCATGGCTGAATGGATTATTAATATTGTAGTTGTTGGAACAAAACCTAGTAGCTTCAATTCCAAAAAGTTAAGTTACAAGGATTTAACTCAACAGCGATGATATTCTGACCTGGGAGGTCCGGCGTAATGTCAATTGTAGTTATATGTATATTGTATGTATAATTTGACAGTAACTTTATATGCATAATTTAAGTTAAAATGTAGCAGGGTGTTTATTTAATAGTTTGTACAAATTGATCGAAGAGAGATTGATGAATAACATGCCCCTTTTTTGGTTGGGTTAAACACTGTTACAACTCATTGAATAGGTCATATCATGGCTGTCAGTTAACCTTTTCACTGTTCCTGGAAATGCTAAATCTCTAGATGTAGCTGTTAACTAGTTACTAGTTGCATACAATTGCAGTGACTAACTGTAGGAGGGAGATAGACTGTAGAAACCAATCTATGATAAAGCTCCAGAAAATCTTGCCCTGCCCTGAAATCGAACCCAAGACCTCTTGACAAGCAGACTTGTGCACTACCGACTGAGAAAGCTGGGTGGTCTATTACATGCTTCAAATAATATTTACAGTATATTTATTGTACTAAGTCATTGATACAGTAAGGTGAGCAAGGCTCTGTTCACATAGCCTCTGGACAATGTGTACAGGCTTAGTTAGGTGAGCTAGGCTTTGTTCTCATAGCCTCTGGTCAATGTGTACAGGCTTAGTTAGGTGAGCTAGGCTTTGTTCTCATAGCCTCTGGTCAATGTGTACAGGCTTAGTTAGGTGAGCTAGGCTCTGTTCTCATAGCCTCTGGTCAATGTGTACAGGCTTAGTTAGGTGAGCTAGGCTCTGTTCTCATAGACTCTGGTCAATGTGTACAGGCTTAGTGGGGTGAGCTAGGCTCATAGTCTCTGGTCAGCTTGTACAAGCTATATAAACAATGTTAAATGTATGTAACATAGCTCATTGTATAACTCATTAAGTTTTATTTTGTTAATCAATTATTTAATGAACGACCCATCCCCCGACATTGTTCAACAATATATATATCTGTAGAACACTATATTATGTCTATATATATGTATAGATGTTATGTAAGATTTACTGTAACTCAGTTTATTGTCTTACTTGATTTGTGCATTGTTTATGTTATTATGAAATAAAGATCACCAATTCTCTAATCTGTCTTTTCTCTGTTCTATTATATAACTCAATATACTGGTACTTATACATGTTCCCGTAAAAGTTACTTCACAGTACAATGTACAATTAATTGAATTGCTACCCTTTTCAAGTTAGAATCTCAAGAGATTTATTTACAAATAGGCAAATATACTCAGCGTCAATGAAAACTTACCACCCTACCAACCCTCGCTTTATGATAATAGAATTGAAGTGCAGTAAAAACTTATCTCATACACATTTTTGGCATACACATGTAGTCATTGCTGCCAAAAAGAATCTAAAATCCATTTAAGATGTTCGAGTCCCGGACTGTACGTGCAAAATAAGATTTTTTGTAAGGATGACATGTATCCAGTACTTTGTGTAAATCATTGGTCTCTTACGAGTGGTAGTCGACAGGCTAAGAAAAAACCCTCGTATTTGCAACTATTGATATTCAAATGCCATGTTTAGGAGACTCTCGATGTCACCAATCTCTCGGCATTGCTGACAAAATAAGGCAGCTATGTAGCTTAAAATGTATTAAGGTCAATGTTTCACATATTCTTGTGAAAATATCTAGATGACATTTATATTTCAGTTTAGTTGTATATATTTTGGTTGTACATAATTATATTAATTTAGCTTATTTTACTTCCAGTTTATCTGTATATTGCTTATCTTTAAAGGTGTATGTATGGCTTAAATTGTTTTAATGAATTTTGCTCAATTTTTATACACAATTAAGTTTTTTGTGTTAAATATGTACTTCTTTCTGTGTTAAAGTTGACTAAACTTTTGCATGAACTTATAAAGCTGAAAAACAAGATACGAAATGAACCAACTTATTACAAAGTTATCAAACTAATTACAAAGTTATCCAACTAATTACAAAGTTATCCAACTAATTATAAAGATATCCAACTAATTATAAAGTTATCCAACTAATTACAAAGTTATCCAACTAATTATAAAGTTATCCAACTAATTACAAAGTTATCCAACTAATTACATAGTTATCCAACTAATTATAAAGTTATCCAACTAATTACAAAGTTATCCAACTAATTACATAGTTATCCAACTAATTACAAAGTTGTCCAACTTATTACAAAGTTATCCAACTAATTACAAAGTTATCCAACTAATTACAAAGTTATCCAACTAATTACATAGTTATCCAACTAATTACAAAGTTATCCAACTTACTACAGTTATCCAACTAATTATAAAGTTATCCAACTTCCTACAAAGTTATCCAACTTACTACAAAGTTAACCAACTAATTACAAAGTTATCCAACTTACTACAAAGTTAACCAACTAATTACAAAGTTAACCAACTTACTACAAAGTTAACCAACTAATTACAAAGTTATCCAACTTACTACCAAGTTAACCAACTTATTATAAAATGATTACAAATGTAACCAACAAGGCACATAAATATTAGCTGTATGATTTTACCAGATATAACTGTAACTCTTGATAATTATAGATACAACAAAAAATTATAAAATTACACCATATCCTACAACACTTTTATTAGCTCCATTTATTTTTTTGTGTTTTTGTTCATATACTGACATTCCTGTGTTTCCCTCTTCTCATTAAAATATTTCAAATATTATCACTGCTTTAGATTGAGTTGCTTTAAGGTTTAGGTGTGTTATATGTTTCTGTTATATTTATGTTTTATTGCCTCAAAGCTATTCTTGTTTACCAAAGCTTATCTTAATACTAAATCGATTTTTCCAAGAGCCGTTGGTCCCTATTTTACAGTGCCAATAAATTGCCCCATATTTAATTCAATAATAATTGAATTCTGGTGTATAAATGTAATGTTTTTTTTAATATTATTAATTACATGTATGTATTTCACATGCAAGTAATTAATTCTATTTAATTTAGCTATCAATACTATGTGATGCCTAAATTATGTTGATATACCCCATAAGTGAAGGAATCTCCATTTAATGTGAGTGGAGTTATTTCCCTTGGTAGCAATATGTTTGGAATACATGAATGTACTTGCATGCGACTGATTTAGCTTTGTCACTAGTCAATATAATTATTTGTATTACATGCTAGTTTATTGTCATCACACAATTGATATATAATGTACTTGTTTGGTACATGTATCGTGTATATCATTAAATAATGTCACATCAGTTGCTATGGTTATGTTGTTTTTATATTAACTACATTTTATATTCCCCTCCGCACATTGGCATGAAGAGTCACACATTTAACATATAGTTATGTGATGAAATCTAAAAAAATCTTTTCTAAAAATATAAGGCATGGAGGCTGCAGGGTAGCATCATATAATGGTTTCTTTGCAACAGAGATTGCTCAAATTATGTTTTGTAATGTGAAATGACTTTGCCACAAAATTGAGAGCTTAACATGGAGGAAGCCTTTACACACCATCTGTTCTTGCAGCTGTGAGGCCAATGTCTCCAGTAAGTAGTTTAAGGTGTTTGATGTGTATTTATAAAGTGCAGCAAAATTTACCAGGTTTTTAAAGTCATTTCACTGCAGTAGAGCAGATCTACTTTTGTCCATTCTATAAATAGACGGTGAAGATATCACCTCTATACTAAGACGCATAACGACCTACCAATCATCCGCAATTTACTTCCGCGTCAAGTAGTTCCGCGTATGAATACAAGAAATATCAAAGAAAATCGTTATTTTGAATTACTGTGTAGTCATTTTTTCGCCAAATGAAAAATAATGACCGCTTATAGCTACAGGAAAATTAATCGATATATACTAAGTACTTTTAAACCTCTGTAGGTATAGGTACACTACAATATATAGTGTACTCTACTTTAGATTTCAAATTATTGTGTAAAGAATGACAGATGTAAACACGTTATGATGAAGGTTTAACTTCCAGTTAAAAAGTTTGATTTGATGAGGATAGTTGGTTGGATTGTCAAATTTTATTGAGTAGACACAAAATTCATACTCTATTTGTTCAGTTTACTTGAAGGGGGGAAATTGTCAGAATGTAAACATTGCCACGTGCTTTCAGGTAAATAAACAGTTTACCCGTGATGCGCGGCGTCTCCGTACAAAGGTCAGTCAGACCGTTTGTGTACAGAATGACTTTTGTCACAATGAAAATTCTAGAAATACAATTTTTCTGTCTAAAAAAACAGTGATAGCATTTTCATATAAAATATTTGATTATTCATCAGGAATTGAACAGCTGAAACCCATGGTTTGATTTGGGCTATTTTTGTCCCCTTTTTTACTAGCATTAACAAAAGCCTCACAGATGCATATAAATCATTATATGACACAATGCTGGTCATCTAATGATACTAAAATACATGTAGATTTGTTTGAATCATCTACTCGTGTTTCCTCTTAATGTTACTGTGATATAAGGGAGGGAATTCAGTATATGTATAGTAAAATTTCAAATATTAGTTGTCTCCCTTTGTTACTATTGTAACGTGTATCCGAGCGGTCAACTATATATAAATGTATTTTCCTCGAGCTCCTTAGCTTAATGATTGGTAAAATGAAATATAAAAGGTATATGTACAGGGCATGAACTATAAGACAAATTTAACAACAGCAACTATACAATATATCTATAAATACAATAACATACATGATTACGAAGAGCATCACAAAGCATGATATCAATAAAAGACCTAAAGTAATACACATTAAACAACATCATCAAATATATACACAAGACAACGAAGCAAGAGTGATGCTAAATAGACAATATTATACAAGATTATCAACTATTGTTGACAAACAAACTATCCATATATAACAAACGGTAAAACTAAGTATGATACAACATATAGTAACGACATAAGACAATCAAATGAAGACAAATGCATGGACAATTATACACATTGCAAAATGACATAGATAACTATGATAGACGAGAGCTTCTCCGAAGCTCGTCCTTGTTATCAAATGAACGGGCGATCAGAGCTACCTGTCTCTGTCGCCGAACTATATATATGACAAAACATGATGGCTAGGAAAGTACAAGGGATGGGACAAACAGGAATGATTCCAAATATGCTACATAAGTTGAGCTATCAGCTCGTCTTAAAATCATCTATGGACGGCCGAACAACATTCGCAGCCGTCATCTAACTATAAAATTACAAAGAGATGGGCACTGGTATACATAAGACGGGATTACAATACTGATGAGCTATAATATCTACATAAGCTCGTGCATATATCAAGTTGACGAGCGACAAGAGTGGACCATCTCTGTCGCTGAGTTACTAACAATATATTCGATAACCAGTATCAAACATACACATAAAGTGGGTTTGGGATGTATAAAATACGCCAAGTACCAAATGCTTCTCACCAAAATAATCAATGCTATACCCAATAGCTAATCTCTATTACTGGCTCTTCGACAAATAATCACTAAAGCACAAACTAAAATCCACAGTGTCTCCAGCCTTTCAACATAATACATTATTCAACTAGTATTAAACTCCGCTGGCAACCACTAAAACTCTACAATAGTTTTAGGTATATATCTAACACGGCTTTAGGCCCTAGCCAGCAACTATGTTTCGGCTCTCAGCCTTATCAATATTCACAAACAACAACTATGGAACAATACTGCGAGCCGCGCGTTACTCCAGCTGTATACCACTCTGGGGAAGCGAGGCTTCGGCAGAGTTGCGGTAAACAACAATGAGGGTTGGCTTCGGTCCTCCCAGGTACTTCCCATAGTGTTGTTTCACTAACAATCATATTATTCAACTAGTATAACATTAAGCTGGCAACCACAGAAACTCTACAATAGTTTCATTTATAGACACATATCTAACACAAGAGATCCAAGCCAGCAACTCTGTTTCGGCTCTCAGCCTCTACAATATTCACAAACAACAACCATAGAACACTACTGCGAGCCGGGCGTTTCTCCAGTTGCATACCACTCTGGGGAAGCGAGGCTTCGGCAGAGTTGCGGTAAACAACAAGGAGGACAATTGACTTCGGGTATCCCAGGTTATTCTTATGGCGTTGTCTCTCCAACCATCACATACGCGTACCCACTATAACATCAAACAATTTCAGTAAAACATATAACCGGAAGTAGATAAATATTTATTAATTAATTCTGGGGCTCAGAGTGTCGGACGTGCGAGTCTGCTGCCAACTGCAGACTGATCAAAATTGACTAATTTTCTCCTTTTATACTCTTCGTAACAACTATATTCAATGAGCGTCTTAAAACAAAGACGTACTAATGCATCTTTTGACCCAGATGAACTGACCTCAATTTGGACAATGTTAAAACCCGTATCTCCGTACCTATAATCGTCACATTACTCTCTCCTCCGTTTTTAAGCGTCTCGCTTAAACAGTCTGACAATTTTACACAAGACAGCAAAGCTTTGACCATCACACATATACTTAGATAAAATAGACAGAACCGCAACAGTTAAACAAGAATGTTGATAAGCCATTAGATAAACGAAAATTGAAAATAAAGATAATGGTCATGACTAGTGGGGAAGTTAACCTACACAGAGGTTAATTCAATCCCACCGCTGCCACCAATTTTGTAACGTGTATCCGAGCGGTCAACTATATATAAATGTATTTTCCTCGAGCTCCTTAGCTTAATGATTGGTAAAATGAAATAAAAAAGGTATATGTACAGGGCATGAACTATAAGACAAATTTAACAACAGCAACTATACAATATATCTATAAATACAATAACATACATGATTACGAAGAGCATCACAAAGCATGATATCAATAAAAGACCTAAAGTAATACACATTAAACAACATCATCAAATATATACACAAGACAACGAAGCAAGAGTGATGCTAAATAGACAATATTATACAAGATTATCAACTATTGTTGACAAACAAACTATCCATATATAACAAACGGTAAAACTAAGTATGATACAACATATAGTAACGACATAAGACAATCAAATGAAGACAAATGCATGGACAATTATACACATTGCAAAATGACATAGATAACTATGATAGACGAGAGCTTCTCCGAAGCTCGTCCTTGTTATCAAATGAACGGGCGATCAGAGCTACCTGTCTCTGTCGCCGAACTATATATATGACAAAACATGATGGCTAGGAAAGTACAAGGGATGGGACAAACAGGAATGATTCCAAATATGCTACATAAGTTGAGCTATCAGCTCGTCTTAAAATCATCTATGGACGGCCGAACAACATTCGCAGCCGTCATCTAACTATAAAATTACAAAGAGATGGGCACTGGTATACATAAGACGGGATTACAATACTGATGAGCTATAATATCTACATAAGCTCGTGCATATATCAAGTTGACGAGCGACAAGAGTGGACCATCTCTGTCGCTGAGTTACTAACAATATATTCGATAACCAGTATCAAACATACACATAAAGTGGGTTTGGGATGTATAAAATACGCCAAGTACCAAATGCTTCTCACCAAAATAATCAATGCTATACCCAATAGCTAATCTCTATTACTGGCTCTTCGACAAATAATCACTAAAGCACAAACTAAAATCCACAGTGTCTCCAGCCTTTCAACATAATACATTATTCAACTAGTATTAAACTCCGCTGGCAACCACTAAAACTCTACAATAGTTTTAGGTATATATCTAACACGGCTTTAGGCCCTAGCCAGCAACTATGTTTCGGCTCTCAGCCTTATCAATATTCACAAACAACAACTATGGAACAATACTGCGAGCCGCGCGTTACTCCAGCTGTATACCACTCTGGGGAAGCGAGGCTTCGGCAGAGTTGCGGTAAACAACAATGAGGGTTGGCTTCGGTCCTCCCAGGTACTTCCCATAGTGTTGTTTCACTAACAATCATATTATTCAACTAGTATAACATTAAGCTGGCAACCACAGAAACTCTACAATAGTTTCATTTATAGACACATATCTAACACAAGAGATCCAAGCCAGCAACTCTGTTTCGGCTCTCAGCCTCTACAATATTCACAAACAACAACCATAGAACACTACTGCGAGCCGGGCGTTTCTCCAGTTGCATACCACTCTGGGGAAGCGAGGCTTCGGCAGAGTTGCGGTAAACAACAAGGAGGACAATTGACTTCGGGTATCCCAGGTTATTCTTATGGCGTTGTCTCTCCAACCATCACATACGCGTACCCACTATAACATCAAACAATTTCAGTAAAACATATAACCGGAAGTAGATAAATATTTATTAATTAATTCTGGGGCTCAGAGTGTCGGACGTGCGAGTCTGCTGCCAACTGCAGACTGATCAAAATTGACTAATTTTCTCCTTTTATACTCTTCGTAACAACTATATTCAATGAGCGTCTTAAAACAAAGACGTACTAATGCATCTTTTGACCCAGATGAACTGACCTCAATTTGGACAATGTTAAAACCCGTATCTCCGTACCTATAATCGTCACACTATTCATAACGATACCGATATGCTGTTAATTTGATATATAAAACTTAATTTAGCGATTAGATTTTTAGAGATTAGATATTTCTATAATTTGAACGCTTTGAATGTATTTTTGAAATAATCTGTCACGGATTTCTTTGTAAAGCATACAAGATGCTTTATTGTTACACTTGTGCTCTGTTGTAAAAAAAACTTTCTTAGATGGTGACTTGGAACATTCATGAGTTAAAGTTTGCACTGGAACTAGTCCTGAAGTCCAGGATTTTTTGGGGGAGGGGGGACTGCAAGGAGGTTTTTTGTTTTTAAAGGCCCGAAAATAATAAAAAACTTTTTTTTCATACGCACCAAGAGTGTTGATAAGTGAAAGAAGCATAAACGTATTATCTCTGTTTTTAAGAAGACGGTTTGTGAATTTGCTTAACGTTTTATCAGTTGGGCTTTCATGAAAAATTTCTACGGCGAAAAACAGCTTAAGCAATTACGGTTATTGAACATGGTATTTTGTTATCAGAACAAAATGGTTCACATTGATCGTCGCTCACCTATCATTGATCCAGGGTACACACGACATCTCATTTACAGCTGTTACCAAACATAGTCAATAATGAGTTAATTCTATGGGCTTTCCTAATAATCGTGTTACGTGTCCATATCTACTGGTTGCATACGATAGTTTGGTCCTTCATTACTACTTTACGGAAATGCATTTGATTTGTTTCAAATCTTAAATTCACACATGAATTATAAAAGTAGGCCTACAACTATTTATATAGATTAGTCCATTATTTTTAGCTTTAGATATAATATATATATAAATATAAATAAACAGAAAATATTTGCATCATAGGCGGATCCAGCGGGGGGGAGGGGGAGGTGTCAGGGGGGGGGGTCCGGACCCCCCCCCCTAAAATTTGGAAAATGTACTTGTCCATCAGTGTATTTCTTGACTGTAAGTCATTTTTTAAGTATCATGAAGCAATTTTTCTCGGTGATTAATTTAGATTTAAAAGTTGTGTAGTTTTTATTATTAATATATTGCATTTTTTTCTGCAAAATGTGTAGTATGTGGTTTGGTTCGAAAGTTCGGACCCCCCCCCCTAGACCGCCCCTGTGCATACATATTTTCACATATATTAGTATATATGTATTATTTTCTAGATTTAATGAAACGGCTACTGTAAAAGCACAGAATTTTACATAAAGCCAAAGAACAAAAACTCTTTTTCAAGGGCGAGTCATTTTCGTA
This sequence comes from Mactra quadrangularis, assembly GCA_025267735.1. Classification (NCBI taxonomy): domain Eukaryota; kingdom Metazoa; phylum Mollusca; class Bivalvia; order Venerida; family Mactridae; genus Mactra; species Mactra quadrangularis. The sequence continues at coordinate 37,881,670 of CM046305.1, read as the reverse complement.
CCCAGAGGCTATCAAGATTTTCTATCTGGTATCAAGAATCTAGATAGCCTCTGGGAACGAGAATGGGGGCGAGTATGATGAGATATCTTATGACCGCGGAACAGCACAAAACTACTGTCATTACAAAAAATATTATCTAAAGATCATTAACTAAATAATTTTAGGTCTGTAAGAAATGTGTTAGAACAACATTTACTTCAATCAGGCATGTTTCCAATATTATCAATTGTGTCTTTTTTATGTAAATAACATAGACTTTCTCATATGGCGTGTTGCTAAAAAGTACTACGATGGCTGAATATATATATTGATAATCCATCACTTATTAATTAAAAAACTTGCGTTTTGTACCAGGTGTGGAGTTTGGAAAACCACGCGGGTGATTCCGTAAACTGACAATCAAAGTGTGTTACGCAGTAATCGCCGAGGTAGTTTCGAATTCAGATGTGGATGTTCGTCTGGGCATGCGCAAACATCTTTTTCCGGTTATCACTTACCATATTCTCTGCCGGAAACATTAGTTTTTGGCATGGAACGTCCACGTAGTTAAAACCACGTTTGTCTCGTCATTATTTTGTACCAGAACTTAATAAATATTAACATAATGGGATTATAATAATTAATGCATCTCAATTTAGAATTTAATTAATTAATTTTTATATTCCACAAGAAAGCTGGTTCTAGCGCGTTTATTAAAATTATCAAAATGAAAATTTCAAAAATATTTATATTTTGTTTAATGTGTGTATGGATAGAAATAGGACTAAGTAAATTGTACCTGACACAATTTGAAATAAATAAAATTTTAAAAACTGAACGAGAAATATGGACAAGTTTGACTGGATATATAAGCAGGCAAGAAAAACGTGGAATTAGTTATGAACCACAAGTTAAAGAGTAAGTTTTATTGTTGATATTAAACGTGGACGAGACTGGTTGATTCTAATATCTGTGTCATTTGATAATTTCTGATTTATATGAATCACTTCAGAGGGATTTTCTTAAAACATATTTTATTCACCCTTTATACCAAACATTTCGGCCAAAGGCTTTATCCATGATCTCTACCATTTTTACTTTTGGTTTAAATTTAATCTTTATATAATATGTATAGAATATGATAAGTTACATTTAAATGAATAAATCAAAAGTCTGTTTCTTCAACACAAATATAGCCTATTTAATGGTCCGTATAACTGAATATTTCAAAGTACACATATGTATGCAATGTTAATCATGTGAGGACGAATGCATATTAATGCATATTAATTCCTGTTTCGCTTCTTTACGCTAAAACAAGTAACGTATATTTATATTGCAATATGGGGGTTTGGGTATTGCAATATATAGCAATAAAGTTTTACCGCATCGTTACACCCCTAGTAACGATTGGGGTCGCTGACGTATTATTGGCACGAGAGTATCATTCACCAAAAATAATTGCAGTATAGTGATAACTAATCACTGGCATCTATCGAAACAAATGTTGCTTATTACGAATCGTGCCTGGTATCATATGTTTAATAGTATAATGTTACTATAAAGCTCTATTGTGAAACAAGTTCATACAACTTATATTAATAACTTTCGAGTTCGCTTTCTGGTACTGAGCTAGTAGGATAAAGTTTCTTGCTCAAGGAAACAACGGGATAGATTTTGAATGGGATTCCAACCAACGCGGAGCGGGCTATTCAATGATAACCAGTCAAACGTCGAAACCACTCGACCACGACCACTTCTACACTATAGCACATCGTCATAAAAGCTAGATTGGAGACAAGGGGGTACAATTGCAGTATTATATCAATACTATATTTTTACTAACATATATTTGTATATATTTCAGATTTTTAGATTACATTGACCAGGCAAACAATGCATCTACAGAAACCAATGGTGCAGACAACCCACTGTCTGTGTTCTATATCCTATATCGTACTGTTATTGAATGGGAACAATTTTCTAAGACAATGTCGTGTGACCCGGAAGTAGAAGAATGTCCTATACTGACAGGAGAAGAGGGTGAGAACCAGTAGTCATTTTCACAATAAAATCTTACGAAAGAAATGTCGTTAGTCAAATTAAAAAAAATAAAGTTCAAAGCCTAAAAATATGATATCATAATGATATTAATTTCAGAAAGTATTTACTATTCCACATAATGAAAGCATATTATTGAGAATGACGGTGTAATGAATGTTGCCTGCTTTTAACTTACGATGAATTGTATCGAAATTTCTTTTGTGAAAATGACTACTGTTAATTTATTTACGCATAAACTTAATAAAGTACTGGTAGGCACAGTTTAGACTGAGTTTTTTTCTCGGAACCATGCCGGCCGTTATTGGGTTGAAATACAGTCAAACCTGCCTTAGCGACCCTCTGTATAATGTGACTATCTGTCAATTGCGACCTAATTTGGTGTCTCCCGTGACATTTTCCTATATATTAAACCTGTATATTACAATCCTCTGTCTAATGTGACAAGTGACCTATGAAATTGAGGCTGAAAATGCATCCGACTCTGTGTATTAGGACCGTGTCAAGGGAGAGGAGAGAGCCAAATTCCTGTTCCAACAACATCTGAAGCAGTAGACTTAGCATCCAAACTTAAGGTGGGTCGGTACCTTACTCAGAGGGAAAAACGAAAAAAATATTATGTTCACCGATTATAATAAAAGTTGGCAGGCAGATACCTTCATGCTTCTTGATTGTTTTTCTGGTAACCTTAGCGACGTTGTCCTTTATTTTCACGACGTCACGGACGTCACAATGGTTCGCGCTAAAAACAGGCATGCAACTACATTAAACCAATATATTTAAAGTATTGAATGTCCGAGGACAAAGATTATTACACCGAAATGTTTCTGAAATGTTGTTGCATACAATCATTTTGTTCCGATTATCTAAATATCACGTCAGTCGTAAAGATTGTACATATCATTACTAAATTTAGGGTTTTCACGTCTAAAAGGTTTCACCAATTGCCGAGTTATAACGTTTATTTTCAAATTAAAGCAGAACGGTGGTCAAATTCTTATCGCGATTTTTGAAAACTACACACTTTTTGTGTCATTTTAATGAAATAAAAAAGGAAAGTGAACGTTCTCAGTTTTTCACAATATCGCTTTCAAAGTAAAATTACCTTCAAAACAACGACGTTGATATTACATTGCGATGACGTTGTGATTTTTGGTTATGTATGTAATTTCCTTGTAAATTCAATTTTGTAGTTTCTTTCCAGTTCTTAATTAATTTCTTGTGACACTCAGCATCTAATCTGATCAAAATAAATTTAACATAAGTCAATCAAAATCCGCTTCTACTTATCTTTACAACAAATGCAAATCACAACGCCAAAGTAACGTTATATTAACGTCGTTGTAATGAAGGTACTTTTACTTCGATAGCGATATTGTGAAAAACTGAGAACGTTCACTTCCCTTTTTTATTTTACTAAAATGACACAAAAAGTGCGTAGATTTCAAAAATCGCGATAAGAAGTTGACCACCGTTCTGCTTTAATTTGAAAATAACCATTATAACTCGGCAATTGGTGAAACCTTTTAGACGTGAAAACCCTAAATTCAGTGATGAAATGTACAATCTTTACGAATGACATGATATTTGGATAATCGGAACAAAATGATTGTATGCAACAATATTTCAGAAACATTTCGGTATAATAATCTTTGTCCTCGGACATTCAATACTTTAAATATATGGGTTTAATGAAGTTGCATGCCTGTTTTAGCGCGAACCATTGTGACGTCCGTGACGTCGTGAAAAAAACAACCGACAACGTCGCTAAGGTTACCAGAAAAACAAACAAGAAGCATGAAGGTATCTGCCTGCCAACTTTTATTATAATCGGTGAACAAAATATTTTTTCGTTTTTCCCTCCGAGAAAGGTACCGACCCACCTTAAATTATATTCCCAAAATACAGGAAATGTTGAACTAATGGATTTAGCCACCAGTGTGAGTGACAAATTAGTAGAACTGTCGTTAGTGAAACGCAAACAGCAAAAATTAGTGACTTTTTCTCAAGCAGGACCTCCTGATTGCCACAAAAACTTGATAAACACTTGTTTTCTTAGGGCAACATGTACTTTTTAGGTTTTATAGATTTTATACATTTTACAGATTTTATAGATTTTAAACATTTTTAACATTAACCTTTGTGTTGGATACATTGTACTTCTGAATAGTGTACACAAAACTTGAGTTGTATTTGTACCCTGCGTATTGTGACCCTCTGTATAATGTGACTTTTTTTGGCTATCTCCGAATGAAGGTCACAATACACAGGTTTGACTGTATACATTTCAGGCTTACAAAGTGTATGTACACTTGCATATTTATTTGTTCGACTCTTTCTTTAAAGAGTTGAATACTCTGCCCCCTGGCTGGGATCTGCCTTTCTTATCGATTTACCTCAGTATTCTACGGAGTTAAATCGATTTTTGTGTTCGACTCTGTCGAGTTGAATACCAGCTCCCCTGGGTGAGACATTTTAAGGGTATTCTTCCCTTGCTGTGGGTTGTAATGTTGATCGATTTAAAACGGTGCATGTGTTTTGCAAAAGCAATTCGTATTGCAATGTATTGCTATACGGTTTTTACCATATTGTTATGTCCCTATTTGATGATTATTATGTAAGTTAATAAAATCGTTATTCTTAAAACATTTTAATATGTTTTTATATGTTATGTCAATTTATACATAGCCAAGATAATGTTGATTAATTAATTATCATTTTGTCACGTTAAACCAGGGAATTTATGTCTCTGGTTAAACTGTATGTATTGAATCACAGAGACATGTTTATAAAAAAAATGATATACGCTGTGATCATTCGAGAACGGGAGACCTCAGACGCTAAAGCTCATGATTTGTTTAGTTTATGTTGGCATATTTCGTAAGTTATATAGATTTATACCCTTAAGTACTTAAAAAGTTCTCATATTTTCAGAAAGGACAAATAGCATGAAATTATAAAAAAGTCATGGTACTAGGGCTGTCACGATACGCCACAAGCGTACCGCGATATATTGCAATACGCTGGCATCGTATTGCGATACGCACTCACGATATATTGTGGGCTTTTAGATTCGTTGTGCCTCCGCTGTATTTAACAGAAACATTGCAAATCTTATATATATGCAGCTACTGATAGAATCTAGCCTCTTTAAGTATTTACAGGCATTTAGGACTAAGACGCGCCCCAGTCGGTTAAATTCTTTAACTTAGGTTAGATGGAATGAACAATGGAAAAACTGATGTTTTATAATTTATATCGCGAAGGGGAGAATTTTCCAATGAAGTAAACAATATCGCCAAATACCGGTACATTAAAATCGTACCGCGGTACGTATTGCTGCATTGCGTATATTGCAATATACCGGTATACCGTGACAGTCCTGGTACTTACCTGTTCACATTATGGAGAGAAGGATATGTAAGCGGTCAAAAAATTAACTTGGAGAGCATTTGTTTTGTAAGCGGAGATTCTGGGTTAAAAACTGGCCAGGCTGCATATTTTCTCACCCTGTTACAAAAACGTTGTAAAATCAGTGAGCTTTAGAAGCTCCAATAACTTAGCACAACATTCGACGTTCGATATTCGATATTCAATATCGAATATCGAACCAGTTCGACGTTCGACATTTGCATAATGTGCCAATATCGAACAGAAGTTGAATATCGAACCAGCTCGACGTTCGACATTCATTAATAATAGTCCGAATGTAGTTCTGAGGTTGAATATCGAACCAGCTCGACGTTCGACATTCATTAATAATACTAATGGGAATGTAGTTCTGAGGTTGAATATCGAACCAGTTCGACGTTCGACATTCATTAATAATAGTCCGAATGTAGTTTTGAGGTTGAATATCGAACCAGTTCGACGTTCGACATTCATTAATAATAGTCCGAATGTAGTTCTAAGGTTGAATATCGAACCAGCTCGACGTTCGACATTCATTAATAATAGTCCGAATGTAGTTCTAAGGTTGAATATCGAACCAGTTCGACGTTCGACATTCATTAATGATTATGATGCGAATGTAGTTCTGAGATTAAATATCGAACCAGCTCGACGTTCGACATTCATAAAAGATAGTCCGAATGTAGTTCTGATGTTGAATATCGAACCAGTTCGACGTTCGACATTCATTACTAATAGTCCGAATGTAGTTCTGAGGTTGAATATCGAACCAGCTCGACGTTCGACATTCATTAATAATAGTCCGAATGTAGTTCTGAGGTTGAATATCGAACCAGCTCGACGTTCGACATTCATTAATAATAGTCCGAATGTAGTTCTGAGGTTGAATATCGAACCAGCTCGACGTTCGACATTCATTAATAATACTAATGCGAATGTAGTTCTGAGGTTGAATATCGAACCAGTTCGACGTTCGACATTCATTAATAATAGTCTGAATGTAGTTTTGAGGTTGAATATCGAACCAGTTCGACGTTCGACATTCATTAATAATAGTCCGAATGTAGTTCTAAGGTTGAATATCGAACCAGTGCGACGTTCGACATTCATTAATAATAGTCCGAATGTAGTTCTAAGGTTGAATATCGAACCAGTTCGACGTTCGACATTCATTAATGATAATGATGCGAATGTAGTTCGAGATTGAATATCGAACCAGCTCGACGTTCGACATTCATAAAAGATAGTCCGAATGTAGTTCTGAGGTTGAATATCGAACCAGTTCGACGTTCGACATTCATTAATAATAGTCCGAATGTAGTTCTGAGGTTGAATATTGAACCAGCTCGACGTTCGACATTCATTAATAAAAGTCTGAATGTAGTTCTGAAGTTGAATATCGAACCAGCTCGACGTTCGACATTCATTAATAATAGTCCGAATGTAGTTCTGATGTTGAATATCGAACCAGTTCGACGTTCGACATTCATTAATTATAGTCCGAATGTAGTTTTGAAGTTGAATATCGAACCAGCTCGACGTTCGACATTCATTAACAATAGTCCGAAGGTAGCTCTAAGGTTGAATATCGAACCAGTTCGACGTTCGACATTCATTAATGATTTTGATGCGAATGTAGTTCTGAGATTGAATATCGAACCAGCTCGACGTTCGACATTCATTAATAATAGTCCGAATGTAGTTCTGAGGTTGAATATCGAACCAGCTCGACGTTCGACATTCATTAATAATAGTCCGAATGTAGTTCTGTGGTTGAACATCGAACCAGTCTGACGTTCGGACGACTTGTTTCAGCGGGGATACCTCGATTGGGCCCTTGGCCGCGCTTGAATCAGTGGAGCACGGCCTGTTTCTGCGGGGAAACCTCGGCTTGGCCCTGGGCGGCGCTGGAATCAGCGGCATGCGGCTTGGATCAGCGGGGGAACCTCGGCTGGGCACTCGGACGGGGCTTCAGTTGGCTCTGTGGGCTCTGTGGGCCTTCTACCGGGGTCTACGCGGCCTGCCGCTAATACCTGCCTGGTTGGCTTGATTTTAGCGGAGGCAAGCAAGGGACACCGGGGTTTACCTCGGCTGCAAGCTAGGCGCGCTTGTATCAGCGGCGGACGGCTTGATTCGGCGGGGAAACATCGGCTGGGCCCTTGGTCGCACTTGAATCAGCGGAGCACGGCTTGTTTCAGCGGGGAATGCCCGGCTAGACCTTCGGCCGCGCTTGAATCAGCGGCGGACGGATTGTTTCAGCGGGGAAACCTCGGCAGGACCCTTGGCCGCGCTTGAATCAGCGGAGCACGGCCTGTTTCAGCGGGGGAACCTCGGCTGGGCCCTGGGCGGCGCTGGAATCAGCGGCAGGCGGTTTGGATCAGCGGGGAATCTCGGCTGGGCTCTGCTCGACGTTGATGCGAATGTAGTTCTGAAGCTGTATATCGAACCAGCACGACGTTCGACATTCATTAATAATAGTCCGAATGTAGTTCTGAGGTTGAATATCGAACCAGCTCGACATGTGACATTCATTAATATTAGTCCGAATGTAGTTCTGAGGTTGAATATCGAACCAGCTCGACGTTTGACATTCATTCATTATAGTCCGAATTTAGTTCTGAAGTTGAATATCGAACCAGCTCGACGTTCGACATTCATTAATAATAGTCCGAATCTAGTTTTGAGGTTGAATATCGAACCAGCTCGACGTTCTACATTCATTAATAATAGTCCGAATGTAGTTCTGAAGTTGAATATCGAACCAGCTCGACGTTCGACATTCATTAATAATAATCCGATTGTTGTTCTGAGATTGAATATCGAACCAGCTCGACGTTCGACATTCATTAATAATAGTCCGAATTTAGTTCTGAAGTTGAATATCGAACCAGCTCGACGTTCGACATTCATTAATAATAGTCCGAATGTAGTTCTGAAGTTGAATATCGAACCAGCTCGACGTTTGACATTCATTAATAATAATAATGAGAATGTAGTTCTGAGGTTGAATATCGAACCAGTTCGACGTTCGACATTCATTCATGATAGTCCGAATGTAGTTCTAAGGTTCAATATCGTACCAGCTCGATATTTGACATTCGTTAATAATATTAGACGTATGTATTTTTTTCAATATTTAGCACATTGGTTGTTGACTTAATTTCTTTGGATCGAAGTACTTTTATTCATGCAATATTTGTTTTTAATATTTTTGTTCACACAATATTAAGACATCTAGCTAACAAATTATATAGTCAATCACATGAATAGACTATATCCGGAATTCAAATTTTTGGGGTTTTATTGTCCGTTTTTTCTCAACTGTCAAAGCATGAATAATTTCACGGTGACTGAATGCATTGTTTTTGTACTGGCGGCCTAATTGTTATTAAAAATATCTCGACTAAAACATATCATACGGCATAAACAGCTTAACTTGATCATAATACACGCTTTCGGAAACTCATGGATGTTTTACAAAAATGATTTTAATAAACGCATTCACCGTGAAATTATTCATGTTCTGACAGTTGAGAAAAAACGAACAATACTTGTGGTACAAACAAATTTTTGTGTTAGTTGCGTGTTCGTTTTGTTGGATTAAACGCCGCAGCAACACATTGTATAGGTCATATCATGGCAGTCAGTCAACCTACTCACCGTTCCTGGAAAGCCTTAATCTCTGGATTTAGCTGTTAACCAGTTACTAGGCGCTACTTCCGTCAGTGACTGACAACTGCCGTACATGATTTTGAATCAGTGGTAGAAGGGAGAATGACAATAGAAATTATTTCATGACCAAGCTTCACGACAGTATGCCCCGCCCATGAATCGAACTCACGACACCTCGATCAGAAGACTTGTTCGCTACCGACTGAGCTAGCCGGGCGGGCGAACTAACTTTTATCGTTACAATGAAAGTATGTACAGAGAACAATTTGATTTATTCCGATTTTGTACCGCCTGTGCACGAAACCCATAATTTGGAGTTCCGTAAAAAGCCTATTTATATGAAGCGTCGCTGTGCTGCACGAGAGCGATCATCAATCGTGCATCAATGGTGTTAATAAAAGAACAATGAATAATTAACTGCACTTTTTAAGTCGCCGTAACGGGTTGCGACCAACAGAGGAGGTATATTCGGTGTCCCGTGCTTAACCCCGCTTAAATCAAGCGAGCCAGGCCAATATCAGCGACAATCCGCGTAGACCCCAGTAACGGACCCGCAAAGCCCGATGAAGCCCCGGCCGAGTACCCAGCCGATGTTCCCCCGTTGATCCAAGCCGCCTGCCGCTGGTTCAAGCGCGGCCAAGGGCCCAGCCGAGGTTTACCCGCTGAAAGAGGCCGTGCTCCGCTGATTCAAGCGCGGCCAAGGGCCCAGCCGATGTTTCCCCGCTGAAACAAGCCGTCTGATGCTGATTCAAGCGCCCCTGGCTTGCAGCCGAGGTAAACCCTGGTGTCCCGTCCTTGCCTCCGCTGAAATCAAACGCGCCAGACCGATATCGGTAGCAGGCCGCATAGACCCTCGTTAAAGGCCCGCGGAGCCCGATAAAGCCCGGCAGAGTGCCCAGCCGAGGTTTCCCCGCTGATCGAAGCCGCCTGCCTTTGATTTAAGCACGGCCAAGGGCCCATCCGAGGTTTCCCCGCTGGAATAAGCCGTCCGCCGCGGATTCAAGAGCGCCTGGCGCTGATTAAACGCGGCCAAGGGCCCAGCCGAGGTTTCCCCGCTGATCCAAGCCGTCCGCCGCTGATTCAAGCGCTGCCAAGGGACAAGCTGGGCTTTCCCCGCTGAAACAAGCCGTGCTCCGCTGATTCAAGCGCGGCCAAGGATCCAGCCGAGGTATCCCCGCTGAAACAAGCAGTCCGTCGCTGATTCAAGCGCGGCCGAATGCCCAGCCGGGCTTTCCCCGCTGAAACAAGCCGTGCTCCGCTGATTCAAGCGCGACCAAGGCCCAAGCCGATGTTTCCCCGCCAAATCAAGCCGTCCGCCGCTGATTCAAGCGCGCCTGGCTTGCAGCCGAGGTAAACCCCGGTGTCCCTTGCTTGCCTCTGCTGAAATCAAGCCAGACAGGCGCGTATCATCGGCAGGCCGCGTAGACCCCGGTAGAAGCCCGCAGAGCCCGCTGAAGTCCCGACCGGGTGCCCAGCCGAGGTTCCTTCGCTTATCCAGGCCGCCTGCCGCTGATTCTAGCGCCGCCCAGGGCACAGCCGAGGTTTTCTCGCTGAAACAAGCCGTGCTCCGCTGATTCATGCGCGGCCTAGTGCCCAGTATAGGCTTCGCATCATTATTGTTAATGAATGTCGAACGTCGAACTGGTTCGATATTCAACCTCAGAACTATATTCGGACTATAATTAATTAATGTCGAACATCAAGCTGGTTCGATATTGAACTTCAGAACTACTTTCTGACTATTATTAATGAATGTCGAACGTCGTGCTGGTTCGATATTCAACCTCAAAACTACATTCGGACTATTATTTTTGAATGTCGAACGTCGAACTGGTTCGATATTCAACATCAGAACTACATTCGGACTATTATTAATGAATGTCGAACGTCGAGCTGGTTCGATAATTAACTTCAGAACTACATTCAGACTTTTATTAATGAATGTCGAACGTCGAGTTGGTTCGATATTCAACCTCAGAACTACATTCGGACTATTATTAATGTGTGTCGAACGTCGAGCTAGTTCGATATTCAACTTCAGAACTACATTCGGACTATTATTAATGAATGTCGAACGTCGAGCTGGTTCGATATTCAACCTCAGAACTACATTCGGACTATTATTAATGAATGTCGAACGTCGAACTGGTTCGATATTCAACTTCAGAACTACATTCGGACTATAATTAATGAATGTCGAACGTCGAGCTGGTTCGATATTCAACCTCAGAACTACATTCGGACTATAATTAATGAATGTCGAACGTCGAGCTGGTTCGATATTCAACCTCAGAACTACATTCGGACTATAATTAATGAATGTCGAACGTCGAGCTGGATCGATATTCAACCTTAGAACTACATTCGGACTATTATTAATGAATGTCCAACGTCGAACTGGTTCGATATTCAACCTCAAAACTACATTCGGACAATTATAAATGAATGTCGAACGTCGAACTGGTTCGATATTCAACCTCAGAACTACATTCGCATTAGTATTATTAATGAATGTCGAACGTCGAGCTGGTTCGATATTCAACCTCAGAACTACATTCGGATTATTATTAATGAATGTCGAACGTCGAGCTGGTTCGATATTCAACTTCAGAACTACATTCGCATAACGTCGAGCAGAGCCCAGCCGAGATTCCCCGCTGATCCAAGCCGCCTGCCGCTGATTCCAGCGCCGCCCAGGGCCCAGCCGAGTTTTCCCCTCTGAAACAGGCCGTGCTCCGCTGATTCAAGCGCGGCCAAGGGTCCAGCCGAGGTTTCCCCGCTGAAACATGCCGTCCGCCGCTGATTCAAGCGCGGCCGAAGGTCTAGCCGGGTTTTCCCCGCTTAAACAAGCCGTGCTCCGCTGATTCAAGTGCGATCAAGGGCCCAGCCGATGTTTCCCCGCCGAATCAAGCCGTCCGCCGCTGATACAAGCGCGCCTGGCTTGCAGCCGAGGTAAACCCCGGTGTCCCTTGCTTGCCTCCGCTAAAATCAAGCCAACAAGGCAGGTATTAGCGGCAGGCCGCGTAGACCCCGGTAGAAGACCCACAGAGCCAGCTGAAGCCCCGTCCGAGTGCCCAGCCGAGGTTCCTTCGCTGATCCAAGCCGCATGCCGCTGATTCCAGCGCCGCCCAGGGCCAAGCCGAGGTTTTCCCCGCAGAAACAGGCCGTGCTCCACTGATTCAAGCGCGGCCAAGGGCCCAATCGAGGTATCCCTGCTGAAACAAGTCGTCCGAACGTCAAACTGGTTCGATATTCAACCACAGAACTACATTTGGACTATTATTAATGAATGTCGAACGTCGAGTTGGTTCGATATTCAACCTCAGAACTACATTCGGACTATTATTAATGAATGTCGAACGTCGAGCTGGTTCGATATTCAATCTCAGAACTACACTCGCATCAAAATCATTAATGAATGTCGAACGTCGAACTGGTTCGATATTCAACCTTAGAACTACATTCGGACTATTATTAATGAATGTCGAACGTCGTGCTGGTTCGATATTCAACCTCAAAACTACATTCGGACTATTATTTTTGAATGTCGAACGTCGAACTGGTTCGATATTCAACATCAGAACTACATTCGGACTATTATTAATGAATGTCGAACGTCGAGCTGGTTCGATATTCAACTTCAGAACTACATTCAGACTTTTATTAATGAATGTCGAACGTCGAGCTGGTTCGATATTCAACCTCAGAACTACATTCGGACTATTATTAATGAATGTCGAACGTCGAACTTGCTCGATATTCAACCTCAGAACTACATTCGGACTATCTTTTATGAATGTCGAACGTCGAGCTGGTTCGATATTCAATCTCGAACTACATTCGCATCATTATCATTAATGAATGTCGAACGTCGAACTGGTTCGATATTCAACCTTAGAACTACATTCGGACTATTATCAATGAATGTCGAACGTCGAACTGGTTCGATATTCAACCTTAGAACTACATTCGGACTATTATTAATGAATGTCGAACGTCGAACTGGTTCGATATTCAACCTCAAAACTACATTCGTACAATTATTAATGAATGTCGAACGTCGAGCTGGTTCGATATTCAACCTTAGAACTACATTCGGACTATTATTAATGAATGTCGAACGTCGAGTTGGTTCGATATTCAACCTCAGAACTACATTCGGACTATTATTAATGAATGTCGAACGTCGAACTGGCTCGATATTCAACCTCAGAACTACATTCGGACTATCTTTTATGAATGTCGAACGTCGAGCTGGTTCGATATTCAATCTCGAACTACATTCGCATCATTATCATTAATGAATGTCGAACGTCGAACTGGTTCGATATTCAACCTTAGAACTACATTCGGACTATTATCAATGAATGTCGAACGTCGAACTGGTTCGATATTCAACCTTAGAACTACATTCGGACTATTATTAATGAATGTCGAACGTCGAACTGGTTCGATATTCAACCTCAAAACTACATTCGTACAATTATTAATGAATGTCGAACGTCGAGCTGGTTCGATATTCAACCTTAGAACTACATTCGGACTATTATTAATGAATGTCGAACGTCGAGCTGGTTCGATATTCAACCACAGAACTACATTCGGGCTATTATTAATGAATGTCGAACGTCGAGCTGGTTCGATATTCAAACACAGAACTACATTCGGGCTATTATCAATGAATGTCGAACGTTGAGCTGGTTCGATATTCAACCTCAGAACTACATTCAGACTATTATTAATGAATGTCGAACGTCGAGCTGGTTCGATATTCAACCACAGAACGACATTCGCATTATTGTTAATAATGAATGTCGAACGTCGAGCTGGTTCGATATTCAACCTCAGTACTACATTCGGGCTATTATAAATGAATGTCGAACGTCGAACTGGTTCGATATTCCATTTCATTTCGATATTCGAATGTCGAACGTCGAGCTGGTTCGATATTCAACCTCAGAACTACATTCGGGCTATTATAAATGAATGTCGAACGTCGAACTGGTTCGATATTCCATTTCATTTCGATATTCGAATGTCGAACGTCGAGCTGGTTCGATATTCAATCTCAGTTCGATATTTGGATAATTTTGGCGAATGTCGAACGTCGAGCTGGTTCGATATTCAATTTCAGTTCGATATTCGCACATTATGCTAATGTCGAACGTCGAACTGGTTCGATGTTCGATATTGAATATCGAATATCGAACATCGAATGTTGTGCCAAGTTATTGGACCTAACTTAGATATCATGTATTCAATTTGAATGCTAAATTATGACATCTGTGTATTCAATATTGATTCAAGTTAGATACGATACCCTATATCAACTTGCTGGAAACAGATGGTTGCATTATTGTTAATCTGAAAGAGACTTTAGATTTCTGAGTTGTTGTCCATTGTGAATTGACTCACAAATCCATATAAGACGATCTTTACAAAATACGGTTCAGCTGTAAAAACACATTTAGATAATTGACGATTTGTCTGTCACAAATGGTAAATTTGTGAAGAAAATGTTCCCTTTATATGTATTAAGGCTATTCCGCTATTAAGACCGCCGATTGTGATAGTCCTAATATGGAATTTTTATTGTAGTAGATGTACGATATGTTTTATTTTTCCACAGTCATGTCTATATACTTGATGCATCTCTTACAAAATATATCAAGATTTTCAGAAATTTATGGATAATTTTAATATATAGTTATATACCCCACCAACTTTATACAGAACATGTAGTGTTTTTCAATTCATATGATACGCCCTTAAAGTAATATAATCGATCCTGATGTACTGTCCTATTTGTGTATGTCGTATTTAGCTCAACTCATGATGGAAACTGATTATACCAGATCCGGACAGATTTTAGAAGGGGCCGTCGCTAGGTCCGAAAAAAAGCAGCGCAACAATCGGTTCCACTTACATTTTCATTGAAACAGCAACAAAACTTCCTTTTTATTCATGATTTTTTCAGTTATAAAGGTCGTGAAAAGACGTCAGAAATCACCATGGCCAATAGAACGTGATGTCAAATTTGCTGCACAAGCTCTACTCAATGTTTGGACAGTATACGACCTTGACCTTGAAAATGTAGTCAAAGGTAACCTTGGTAACGTATCAGAGAAACCACTGTCAGGTGATCAGATATTCTTCATTGCCAATGCTGCAAGGGATGCTGGGATGTTGTATGAAGCGATCACGTGGTATGAGTACTTGCTGAGTAAAATGGATACTTATGATGACGTCACATTTAAAACGTCAGTTCTGAATAGAAGACTTGGTATGAGCTACCACGAGGTGAGACTCCTGATTTAAAAAAGGGTCATCCATATTAAATCTGGGTTAGGGTGTAATAATGTATAGGGAATTTCAAACTTTGATTATTGATACTGTGTGCATTGTTACAGGAGTATACGGTCAAGTATTTTTCAGAATGTAAACAAGCTCTTGCTCTTCAATTTTTAGGTCAAATTTAAGTTCCATTCAGAATTTGTCATCACTCTCATTTTCTACATAGATAAAACTAAATGTCGTATGCTGAGTGTAATAAAATTTTAGTAAACCTTGACATGAAACGAGCCATAGCACCCATACTATGGTTTGAACCGAACCGTAACGTTGGCAAAGCACGACAGTCTTAACATTAGGCTTACTGACAGCAAATAAACCTTAATAAGAGCATCGATTTGTATCATTTATAATGTTTTAACGATTTATTTCAGTTTGGTATGACAGAAAAGGCTAAAGATATTATAACAAAATTGTACAAAATAGGTAGGTAAACCTAAAACAATAAGATTTTATACATTTATTGAATGCTTAACTTATCATTTTAATAACTAATACTAAATGTACTCAAATCATTAAATTCCTACGGCATCGGGCAACCGCTCAAAACACTATCCCCTCAACCTCGGACCAACAATTTGGCTGTTCTCAAATCACGTATGGAATAACTATAAATTATTGTAACAGTCTACGAAATTAGGATATAAAAGTGTTCACCGAACAGATTGATTTAGCTTCAAGCACTATCTCTTGCTTTTAGAAATTTGGTTGGCCCAAAAAAAATTTTGGTTGCCCTAACTACAAAGTGGTTGCTCCTGGCAACCGGCCACCCACTAATTCAGTAGACTGCAAATCAAATTATTTATGATACAGTACAACCTCTCTTAAAGAACACTCACTGGGAGAGACTTAAGTATGTTGCTGTTTAGAGGTTGTTGCACTGCAGAGGTTAAATTCAATTAAAATTACACCCAAGGGAACTATTAAAAGCTGTTGTTGTGCAGAGAATTTGTTTTGGAGAGTGCTGCTCTGCAAAAGTTATACTGTAATGTATTTTGATTGAATTTGTTGTTTATATATATTAGATCCAGAAGACAGAGGTGTTAAACAAGACTTTGAATATTTAGAATCTAGAGACAATGATAATGGTGAGACTGAGCTAGTACGATATCAGATCAATGATACATCTAAGTCAACTATTATACGACAAGAATATGAGAGATTATGTAGAACTACTGCTCTAGTAAGTGATATATGAACTTATTATAACCTCATTGTTTTAATATACTGATTACTACCTTGAGAAACTGCATGTACATTGTTTTAACATACGGATTGTCACAATGAAAGAAACCCGGTGATTTTGCTGAATTTGAAACAAACGCTATGCGCTATTGACCGACTGTCTCTCCATGAACAGTGAGGAGATAGACTGCTGTGACATGGCTTAGAAATAAGTGAAAGCACGAATTTTAACGTCCAATTGTGTTCCGTTTAGAACCGTGATCACATGACTCGATATGAGTGTTCTGAACACTTGCAATTATTGTTTCTCGGCCACATTGGAACAACCCCATTACTAGTTTGGTTCAAGTAAGCCTGTCACTATATTATTTTGAGTTAGAGAAGTTTGTTTTGTATGAGGTTTAGAGGAAAAAGTCCGAGTTTTACCGTTGGAGTGATTTTACGAGGGTTAATTTGTTATTGTAGAACCATTATTAAGAACGTACTATATGAGCTAGTCTGAGAGAATGCTTGCAGAAAGCAGAAACTTTTATAGTAATTTCTTTTGAGGAATGGCGTTGGCCTAATGGTTAAATGATGCTTGAATTGTAATCATTTGATAACCAGGTCAATGTTAGTTCCAATCACATTCGAAATCCCTTCGTTGTGTCCTTGAGCAAGAAACAGAAACTTCACCCACTAGCTCATTAATAGGGGACCAGGAAGCAGGCTAGAAAGTGAATAATTTAAGTTAAATAAACTTGTGTCATGATTGCGCTATAAATAATAAATAAGGGACCTTAGTCAGTTATTTCCCCTTGTATACTGTTCAAATAGGTAGGTCTAGATAGTTGGATTGCTCGGATTTTACCCTGACTTTTCAATGTCAATTTGCCAAAACTAATCTTAAAAAACTTTTTGTAAATCATTAAATTTGTTTGAAATTCAAGCTAAGTATTGTTAGAGTAAAGAAATATATAAATTTCATCACTTCTGTTAATATTTTCATTAACAAGGAAGTTATAAGACGAAATATTTTGTTATCCTTACATGGAAATTCAATAATAAAATCCGAGGATTCCAACTGAAAGGACCTACTTACCAATTGGATTGCTTCAGATTTCATCAGGAAAAGATAACTGACTAAAATCCTTAATTAGTGTAAACTAATTGCTCAAATCTAGTTGCCATTGACAGGATGTGAGCCGATTTTTACATGTTTTCATGTTTTTTTCAGGGTGAACTACATTTTAACTGGAATCTTACATGTTTTCTGGTTCCGTTTACAAAATGGTATGGTACAGTCAAAGTGGAGTTAATTTCCAAGCGTCCAAGGATAGAGATTGTTCATGACGTCATGTCACCTGAAGAATGTGATACAGTGATTTCATACTCTGACCATTTTGTAAGTGATAATATATGTGATGTGTTAATAAATGAATTTGTTAAATGTTTTCCAGCATTCTTGTACCCAGAGATGACAAAGAATCTCGATCTAGGAACGAGAATGGTTTTCCACTGGAGTAGCGGGATTTATCGATGAAATAAAAATCGATTTTTCAGTTGATTTTTTTTCTTATTTTCACTGTTTGGATGCGCCGTTCTGAAGGCACATCAGACTTAAACTATAAATACTGTCCGTTTTTTTCTCAACTGTCAAAGCTTGAATAATTTCACGGTGACTGATTGCAATGATTTTGTACTGGCGGCCTAATTGTTTTTAAAAATATCTTGAATAAAACATATCATACAGCATAAGAAGCTTTACTCAATCATAATACACACTTTCGGAAACTCATGGGTGTATTACGACAATGATTTTAACAAACGCATTCACTGTGAAATTATTCATGTTTTGACAGTTGAGAAAAAACGAACAATAACGCGAGTTTGAAGCATATACTTGTAATAAACAGAACATTATTTTACTGGTTTCATATCAGGGGTTACAGGTCAAAGTATTCGAAACACCTCTTACTTTTAAATTGTTTGATGGAAATATGTAGAATTTAAAATCTGGTGTTTCTATTTCAAGCCAAACTTCAAACAAAAATTGTTGTGATATACATGTACATGTAATACAATATCTTGTCTACACTAAGAATATTTGTAAGAAAACATATCATGTCATTCTTATGTGCTTCTGTATTGTAATGGCGACATACATCATGTGTGTTTATGCTGTTCATAATAAATTAAGTTCTGTTATGTGCTTTCATTTTGAATATTTATTTCAGTTTAGAAGAGCAGAAATAATAAAAGGTCAAGAAAAGCTGATTAGGTAATATACTGTATAATCAATTAGTAAAGAAAATATGAAAATATACTCAGAATACGTACCTGAGACAATATTAGTACAAATATAGAATGATTCGTTTTTTTGTCTGTAAAACATACATTTCGATGCTATATAATATCAATATAGCACAAGCAATTCACCTATTTTAGATTTTTTCAAATATTTGTATTTAAAATATACATGTACTTGTAAGAATAAAGTTAAAGTGTGCTTTTTTCGTGGTATACTGCCTTTTACAAAATGATGGATCATTGAGTACGCCGCTCGCCGTTGAAATGATCAACTAGTCGCTTTATAACATGTACATTTTATTATTTCCGAAGTATTAAATGAACATAGATTAAACATAATTTATATATATATTAAGGTGACACAACTGTTCAAAGTTATATATGATTGTACATTGATTTTAACATCAGCCATTTTTCATAAATAAGTCCTATCTATATATTATGTTCTTTCCTTATTCCAGTTCAGCAATGTGTGATCATAATACAAAATCCCCATTTGTTAGAACTTTAACTAAACGTCTGGCAAGGATGACTAGATTTCAGTTATATCAGAAAAGTAGAATTACCAGCAGTCAATGTTATCAGGTAAACTATAAATCTAATATATTCACTGCAGTGAAAATATTATTACATTATATTTTCACTACTGTAAAATATAAGATATAGAACTATTTAATCATAACCGCAGAGAAAATATGGCAAGCTTTGAAATCCACTGTATGTATTAACGATTTTGAACTTGTTAATTAAAATATGTTTTCTGTTTTTCACTAAGAATAGGAGGTACATTTTGAGCAATTAAAACTCATGAGGGTAAACCGCAACAACTCTGCGTATCTCACAATATTTTGCTTCTTTACATATATTTATCTAAGGGCACGTTCCGCGAGGCGATTGCTAGCTAGCGCTTGTTGAAAGCGATTTATTGTAGCATAAGAGGTCTACGGAACGGGTTGCTTCAAACTTGCAAATCCAAGATGGCGACTTTCGAAAACAAGAGGTTTAGAATTGCCACAAATGAAAAATATTCAAATCAATTATCGCCATGATTATTCTATTTAACCGCTTTGACGAAATATATGCATTACATGAAATGCATATCAGTATTTCTTTAAAAGAAAGACATTCCCACAGGGGACAGCCATTTTGAAAAAAGCAGAAACGTTTCGAATGATACGGCTAGCAAGAAAAAAAACTTGCTACGTTTCGCTAGCTAGCGATTCAATATGCTCGATCGTAGCAAAACGTTCTGTAGGAAATCGCTACAAAGCACTAGCTAGCGATCGCCTTGCGGAACGTGCCCTTTAATTGTGTATAAAATTATTGTTAGCTTAGAGTAATAAAATATATATTTGTCTCCTCGTCTATAATTTGGACCTTTATTAAAGCTATAGCATATTTTTATTATTTCAGCTAATGAATGAAGGAGTAGGTACAATATCAAATCCAACCACTGATTTTTGGGTAGGTGCACGTACATTATCATTGAACGTATTGTCAAATGAACTCTTCATATTAAGTGAATGTAGATCGTTAGATACTTTATTCAATAAACATAAGGCATGACGCCCAACAGTTTACAAGTTATGCAAGTATTACAACATAAATACAACGCATGCAGAAGTAAATATATATATGGTATGAATATGCTAAATGTTATAAATCGGTAATGGCGTATAAGTATAAATACAAATACAGTTATGATGAGAAAAGTGCAAAACACAATTTAACTATGATCAGATAGAGAAGATTATTGAGAAATATTTAGACATATACAATGTTCAGTGTCTCGTAATTTAAAACTTTTGTAAATATAAACAGCTAAGTAACTCTGAGCTTTATTCTACGAGTAAAGGACCGAACTGGAAAAAATGACCCTTGCTGATACTTGAAAATGCAAAAAATCACTTTTTAAATTAATAGGATTCAACAAAACATCATGAGCGTAATAATTATATTTTGCAAAAGAATATCACAATATTAAGTTATTCCAGCATTGGTAACACTACATGTATTTAGAATACCACTCGCTATAATGCGAGAACGGTTTGAGCAATCTACTTAATGATTGCTAGTTTAAAATAGCAATTGTGGTTCCATTAAAAGTAGCAAATGATATAATAATATCATGTGGAAATATTGTTTTAGATTTTAATGGCTAACTGGGATAACATTACATGTATATTTTATTTTTGTATTCCAGCCAGACGATTTTCGACCATACCCGTTTGCTGGTAACAAACTAGCGACCATACATATGCAGGTAGGATTAATGTTTCATTATTACTTGAAATCACTCTGTGAAATCATATTTCCTCTGATTGCTGAATTGCAACCCATTTTTGGTCCATTTTTGTATTATCACATAGTAATACAGTCATCCTAGGAGAAAATATCGTTCTTGTTTTAAACTAAGATATGAAGAAAAATGGTAAAATTGAGATAGTTTTTCACTCATATACTCTAATACTTTGTTAGATTTTCAGTCAAAGTAAAGGATTATTAATGAACATTATTCAAGATCGAATGTGGCCAATTGTCATTTAAAAGTAAGGGTAAAATCAAAGTAATCCAAATGTTGGACAAGTCTATTTTAAGAGTATACAAGGGGAAATAACTGACTTATGTTACTTAAGTTTGTGTCAATCACTCTAAGAATTTTTTTACCAGTCTATTTGAAGAATATGCAAGGGGAAATTACTCACTAATGATTCTAAAATTTGTGGCAATCCCTCGAAGAAAAAGCATAACTAGAATGATACATTAAACCCGCATGTTTACGTGCGATAAGTACACGGTGCCAAAAAACACACTTAAATATCATTTGAATCACAGTTCATGCAATAATCACAGCAAGTCACTTAGTTTACAACCAAAATGAATATTCTTTCAAATTATTTTCTTACATACACCATTTTACCTTTAATTAGTGTTTGATTAATACCACGTGTAAAATGATATCATGTTTGTTAATTGCTTAGTTGGCTGAAGATATCATGGTTGTATTTTGTACCTGGTTGTACCTGGCATGTTTGTAATGTTTAGATGCACTTCGTATTTAATTTATGAATAAACCAGCAATAAATAGTTTGAAGTAAAAATGTTTAGGGAATGAATGTTAACGTATCGTGTGATTGCGATCATCAGAATATGGTTATGAGTGCAAGTGAGTTGTAATACGTGTATTGTCCAATTTTATTAACCTGCCCTATACATACATTAACGAGAGGTTAATCAGTGCTATTTATAGCTTAGCCGATCGAGCAGAACTTATATGACGTAGGCGATGGAATTCCGCTATACATCTGTATCGGTGACATGGATTTATTTGATTGTTATGTGCGTCTGCAATGTGGCACGGTGGATGCGAGTTGCCCTCCGGTACCAGAGATACGTGGTTCGAATCTCATTAGAACCACTATTTTTTTACCATTCAAAATGGTAGTTTACACATTTTCAAAATTTCAATAGATCTCTTTTTTGTACACAATCGTTTATAATACTACACAATATACATGCAGAGTTTGTCGCGTTGTGAAGTGTGAAGGTGTGCGTACTCAGGCCGTCTACTGAATAGACATGAGTGAAGACTCCATAGTTGGAGCACTTGGCTCTAATGCCAAGCGCATTGTCCTCAACGTTTTGAGGTATTTCACTGCCCCACCTACACCGTGAGGCTGAATGATTGTCTTTGAATTGTTTTTTGAATTGTTGAATTTATATATGAAACATGTAATAAAATATTAACAAAATAAAAAGATAATATGAAAAGAGACAATGGAAAAAATATATCAAAGAGAATTTTTTTAAAAAAAATATTTAAAAAAAAATAAACAATACTAAAACCCACATTCAGTAGGATTCGAACTCACAGCTAAAAAAATAATCAGTTATATCGAGAATGTTTGTGTTACGACTTTACCGATTATACTACGACGGCATATGGCAATTCAATTCAAATTGTTATACTTAGCTCTGATAACTGTCGATCTGTGCGCATTAGAGCATATCGAGGGAATACTCCGGCTTTAAATAGTATCTCATTATGACGTGTATGCATGCAGACCGGGCAGGTTAATAAAATTGGACAATATAATCGTGAGGATTGAGTCATTATTTGTCTTACAGACGTCATAGTTGCTTTAATAGCTTAAAAGCTAAGACCATTCAATCTTAACGTTTGTCTTAATTTAAGATTTACACCAGAGCAAGTTTAAAGTCTCTAAATACAATATAAACTATGAAGTCTTCCAGACGTTTCAATGTTTATTGTTGAATTAACAGCAGTAAACTTTGTTATACAGTATTCTGTCTATTTCATATTCATTTACTAGGAGTATGTAATAAGTAACCGAGCTAAAACATGCATAATGATAATATAGTAAACAAGTATATCCAACGCTATAGTAAGCTGTAATACCATTGTGTATGTTCAAACAGAACCGTTTCTTTATTTAGTAGTAAGCCGCCCGGCTAGCTCAGTTGGTAGCACGCAAGTCTACTGATCAAGGGGTCGTGGGTTCGATTCCCTGGCGGGGCATACTTTCGTGGAGTTTGGTCATGAAATTATTTCTACGGCCATTCTCTCTCCTACCAATGATTTATAATTATGTAGGGCAGTTGTTAGTCACTGACGAAAGTATGTGCTTAGTAGTTGGTTAACAGCTAAATCCAGAGATTTAGCCTTTCCAGGAGGAGTGAGTAGGTTGACTGACCGCCGTTATATGACCTATAAAATGTGTTGCTACGGCTTTAAACCCAACAAAACAAACAAACAAACTTCTTTATTTAGTAAAACTCCGTAAGTCTCTACATCGGTCACATCCATTTGTGGAAAGAATAACGCAGTGAAAGTCAGACTTCTCACCAAACTAGGATGCGTCAAAAAGGGAAGTAAGCACCGAGAAGAATTTGAGTAAAAGAAGAAACGAGAGTCACGTTCCTGGCGCGATAACTTTGGTATTTATTATAATTAATGTTGAAAGAAAATTAGGCACCTATCTATGGTGGCATATTTTTGCCACCAGATAACCACATGACGTAAAAAAATAATTAAATGGTTGTCTAGTGGCAGAAATATGCCACCATACCTGTTGTTTGTTTAAAAAATTAAATTAATGCACTTGATACCAGGGATCAAATCTTAAGTGCATTTTGTTAACACATGTAATTATTCTCTGTAACCAATTAATCTAGATAAAAAAAACTAAACCTGAGTATATACGCCAAACATGCTTTAATACAAACATTTATGTAATTGTCTCTTTGATGGTTAACCTCAGCTAACCGTCCTACGAAAGAAGAGCCTGATGAGTGAATGAATGTGGGATCAATAGGACATGCTTGATTTGAAACATGCGACGCAAACTATGAACTTTTAGACGTAGTACTTTAAACATCATTGGCCCGTTTCCAAAGGATTTCCTGGTTAGCGCTTCGCCTCCTGGCACCATAAATTTGATATCACATACTTATTACTTATGGTGTTCAAACGGTGCTAGCTAGCGATATTCTGTTGAAACCAAACACATATTATTTAAAATTGTAATGGAGTTTATCGTATGGTGTAAACTTTACATTGAAGCCAGCCATACCAAACGGCAAACACGCTCTTTGTACGACTTCTTGATGGGGTGAACTTTTTTTTAAAGTTTCATCAAACTTCTTCGTGGTGTTAAAAATTTACAAGGCGATGTCGATTTGACTTGCATCCGCCAGCCATATGTCAATCTAATAACCAGAATTATCAAAATTGAAAACCTTGTTAAAGCCAGAAATATTCATTTACAGTAGACAAAAAACTTTCCTCAAAATATAACCTGTATTACAGACATAATAACCATTTCAAACCATCTTGCTTTTTAAGTTAAAGTTTAAAGGTACTAGTTCACAGAATTGGTTAACATTTTTCTATCTTTTCAAAATACCATTAGTGTCAATAACTGTGTCAAAAAATGAGTACTTAATATTTTAGGACAAACTGACCCATAGGACGCAAGAAATATACAATGAAAGAAACAAAAATGCACCAACATTGTCTATACCGTGACATACGGGGTAGATATTTACCACTTGACACACCAACATTTGCAGTTGTTTGTCAATTTGCACTTAATTTGTCATTATCAAATGGCTAATTTTCTGCTTCAAAAATATTCTCATACAATTTTGATAGTTTCAGAAAAGTTGATATTTAAGTTGAAATCTGTGAATGAGTTCCTTTAACAATATGGGTACTAGTATGACACACGGAGTCTTTTATCTTGTCTAGTGGCTTGGGGCAGATTTAAAGGAGGAACTGTTTATGTATATACATGTACAGGGTGTCCAAAAAGAAAGTTTACAGTTTTGATGCTAATTTATAACATGTTAATACTCTTCTAGATTATCACAAACTTGTACATGTTTAGACAATAGGTGTAAGTTTTATCCCTGTCATTTATAATATATTTGGTCTAATACTTTACATGAAAACTCCAATTTACTAAAATTACAATTTTTTGTGGTTGACGTCAAATTAGTAATTGATAACGTTTTCCACATGTTGTTCTTTCTGACACTTCACTTTCCTCACGCCCTCCTTGAAATTGTCAAAAACTTTAACACAAGTGTCTACAAATTTATGGGGCTGTGCAGCTGACCAAAATTTCATAATTTACTTGCAAACATGTCCTTACAAAAGTAAACTCATCCATAAACCAAACATCTTGAAATGTGTCGGCGTAATTTTCAACAACATCAGAGGCTCAGTTACAAAATGCAAATCTATCCACTTGATCAGTTATTGATAAGCTTTGCATAATTTATATTTGATAAGGAAACAGTTCTTATTTTTGTTATAATATTATGCACAGATGTTTTGGAGACATTCATCTCTGATGATACGCTTTGAACATATTTTTATGGACTTTGTTGAAGCATGTCTTTGAGCGCACTGACATTTTCTTCACTTCTGTCGGTCAAAGGACCCCACTTTGGTGCATCTTTTACAGTTCGAAGTTGTTCAAACTTCCAGACAATTTTGAATATAAGCGTTCTACCCATGCTTATGCCTTTATACATATTTTTTAACTTTCGTTGCGCATCTGCTACACTTTAACTTTCGTAAAAATGTTTTATGATAAAAACAGTTAACACGCTGATCAGACGTCAGACGCATCATCTTGAAAATAACAAGTTTTTACCCGATGTCATTTTATGGCGATGTCAAACATTCTAGCGTGTCGATAAAATGTGCATTTAAAACTTGAGCATATGCACTTTAAAATGGTATATTTTTCATTAATATAACGTAACAATTGATAAAATGACGAAGGTGTGAAACTGTAAACTTTCTTTTTGGACACCCTGTACCTACAATACTTTGATTGGAAGCAGCTGGTTTTTGTATAATTATTACGTGCAGACTGTACGTATGTCATATTTTATATTCCGAGGATATAAAATACTCGAAGAGAAAGTTCAATAATTTAGGGCAACATTTGCGTCTTTGGACTTTTATCCCCAATTTTATTACATTGACTTACGATAATTTCTTTGACTAAGTGTTTTGTTTTAGGAAAATGGCCATTGTTCTTTAAATTGTTTCAATGATGGCATCATTGGCAACCACGGTACTTTCTTTCGTTACACTCCAAATGTACCGTGGGCAATTTGACTGGCGAAATCTCGTTTTCATGGATATGCATGAGGCCAGGGAGACCAGTCTCCTTCCAATGAAATCGCATGTTATAAATCAAATACTCTTCAATAACAATGACGCCATACTGGGATTTTCTTCTCCCGCTTTAGATCCCTCATGAAGGCTGCCATTTTGAATGGTAAACCAAATCATAGATATAAAACGTAATTTCATTGGCTAGTTTTCCGCAGTGGTTTCCTTCCGGAACCTATGAAACTGCCTTCTTGATTATTAATGCTTACGAGATTTTCCTGACCAAATGACCCACGGTACATAACGCAGCATAACGGAGTAATGTATCGTGGGATTACCGACGATGCAATGATGGCGGATTCTCTGGATCACTTTCTTCAGCATTATCAAAAATAACAGAATCTGTGAACGAGTAGCTTTAAATTACATTAAATACCAAGCCTGGATCAACATTCCAATATCTGTATTTACTAAAGAAAAGACCCTCGGGTATTGTATATAGAGTTCTCTTGAACTCGCATCTTGTTTTGTTATTTTTTAATCTTTCTTGATGAAAAAATCATACTTGAGAATTAACTGAATGTTGAATGGTTTGTTTAAAGGTAAATAATTAATCAAGTTAACGTTTCTGATGGAATCCACCATGGCGGCACTATGACTCTAATACAGGTTTCTTGTATTACCAATTTTTGCAAAGTTTTTCTCGAGTGTTCAAAAACACGTGGTTAGAAATGGCGATTTTTTAGGCGAATCAAAGCACTGAATGTACGATTAATTAACAGTTTGCTACACTTAATTCAGGACAGACAATTGACCTTACGCCAGGTTTTGATTGACAGCTCCTATTAACCAAATTTAGCACAAGTTTTCACATTTTAATCGTAACTACATCTGCTGAAAGCTCTGGCGTTCTGTCTCCGCCCTAAACAAGACACATACGATAAAAATAGCCTTCAAAATTGGCTGGAATCAAACTTTAGTTACTGTCTAAAGCAATTTTAAAAAACCCTATGTCGGACAATTAATTACTTCCGCGTAACGCGACTCAGTGGGCGGAGCATCGGTAATACTGCCGTAAGGTCAATAGGCTCTGGTCGAGTTTATCCAACTGCAAATATGAGGAACAAAACCGCGGGCGAACAATTGTTGAAGAATGATAATGGAGTGGATAGTCACATCGCACTCTTGATATCGTTTATTAAAATAATTTAGTTTTAGACGTGGTTCTCCATATTTTAGCATACATATTATACTGATACAGTCATTTTTGTAGGTTAAACCATTTGATGATACGCTCTAACAGTCAAGTGAAAGCCAAGCACTTCGTTTCCCGTATAGTAAACAAAGCATTTCAGAGTGCGTACGTAAAGTTTGACAAATCGCAGACAGTATTTATATTGAAAATACGAGTAAATCATTTGAAAAGGACTATATTAAATCACTAAAATATAGGGGTATAAGTATCACAAAAAGTAACCAAAATCCTTAATTCCTCTGTCAATCGAATTGTTAATTTATTGTTACAGCTGACAGACATACAGTATGGAGGTGCCTTGATATTTCCTAGAGCCAACATAACAGTTTCATTACAAAAGGTAAAGTCATTTATAAAGTCACTGAATATTATTTCTTATTTAGTTTCTAGCCGCAAACTTTCTTAAAGCCACATTATATAGATAAATGCATTACCAGTAGATATAAAAACAGTCTTAATGCATTGAATTTACAAAAGATATTAGTCTACCTTCATTAGAGGCACAATAAACATTTCAAACCATCTTGCTTTCTGAGTTGAACATTGACAGTGTGCCCAAATTTCTTAAAAAAAAGGGGGAGCCCTTTTTATAAGAGGTCGCCAATTTTTGTTTATTTACACATACATGTACCAGATTATTAGTCGTAATGTATATTGTATATGTTCTCTTTACATAAAATTATGTGTGTATTATTTGTAATATATTTTGTACTTTAAATATTTTATGTCCTTAACTTCATAATGTTGTCTTTCGTAAAATATATACATTGTGTTCTTAGTTTCACTGTATCTGTTTATTTATTGTCATGTAATTTACAAATCTACTTTTGTTGTCGTTGTTGTAAACTTTGCACTATTCTAATGTCATGAAATGTATATGTAAATCCTTTCTAAAAAAGGGAAATAAAATGTATACATTATATATCACAATATATCATTTTATACACACAGTACTCAAAACTATCATTTAAAATATTGGCAACAAAATTCTACTTTCTGTTTCGATCTACTTTTACTTAAAAATGCAATAAATTACATAAACATATAAATTCAAACGATAATGAAATTCTGTAAATGTACGATTTAGATAATTTAAACAAGAAAACATTCGGATGCCAAGCATCAACGTTCGCAAAAATTCAGAACATGGTAGTACTGTTACGGTGGCATAGAGGTGACATGGAGAAATATTTAAAATTTACGTGCGCACGCAATAACGTTTACGTGGCCACGTAATAGCTTTACGTGCGCACGCAGTAGCTATTACGTGCGCACGCAATAACGTTTACGTGGCCACGCAATAGCTATATGTGTGCACACCCAACAAAATGGCCGCCAATTTCGACAACTCTCATTGGTCAATCATAATGTGCGCACGTAAAGCTATTGCGTGGCCACGTAAACGTTATTGTGTGCGCACGTAAATTTTAAATATTTCTCCATGTCACCTCTATGCCACCGTATACTGTTTAGTTTAAATTAAGATTTTAAAAGCATGCGCTCAGTAAGCAATATATGTTTATTGTCTAAATAGATATATCAGACAGCATAGCCTTTTGTTGTAGGGATCAGCTGTAGTCTGGTGGAACCTACAAAGAAATGGTAAACCCAGTATACGTTCAACATATCATAATTGTCCAATAGTACAAGGATCACAATGGGGTAATGTATTTATTATATCAATTTTTCGACACAGAGCTGTCTAAGCAAACTTACGACCCATATTTTAACCAATACATTTCACTCTACCATACCTTTTGTTCAGTGAAATTCTCTTCCGGAATAGAGAAATGGATAAAATATATGGTACCATTGGTTATTTGTGATAAACAGGTGCATAGCATAGACAGTAGTTGCTGACCATGTAGTCTGTGTAATATGGGTGACTCACTATGCTAATTCATTATACATTCGCAGTGGTACGCTCCTGGCAGCATGACTGAACAGAGAATATGACTATTAATACTTAAAACAAAATGAAACCCTGCATAGCGCCGAATATCTTTTCAAAGATATTTCTTGTTTCTTTTACCTCTAATGCAATGTGATTTGTAGTAAGTGTTTAACTGATTTAAAACTTCTTCTCTTCAACAACAACATATTTATTATCAATATTATGTACACTTGTTTTAGTACCATCGTGAAACAAGTTCTTGAACCGCGGCCGTGGCGTAGTGGTTAGCATGTCTGACTTCGAATCCGGAGATCGAGGGTTCGAACCTGGTCGCGGTAGATCATACCCTATACATAAGTAGTCGGCCTCGTGGGAGGGTAAGTTAGTACTGGTGATAGAAATGTGTCAAGGAAACCTATAGTATGAAGAGCTTGCCGCCGTATATATATCCTTAATTTGTGTTGAATAGGACGTTAAAAAAAGAAACAAGTTCTTAAATTTGAATTAATCACTCTCCAGACCGATTTCTGATTCCCATATACATAACACACTAAGCAGTAAAGATTTAGTTTCTTGCTCATGGAAATTACAAGGCAGGTTTTGAATTTCATTAAAAACAACTCGGATCTGACTTTCTTGTGACTACCAGTCCAATTTCGTAACCACTCAATCACACATGCTTCTGAATAGAACGGAGTTGTATTTAAATCAATCAATATTTTTTATCTAATTACAGCATTGGTTAAAGGTGTTCTGTACACCAATCAGATGTTTGCAAGAAACTGTGAAATATGAACAAACTAGTGTATATGAGAATAGATTTAGTATATGTGCTTAGTTTTAGTTAAGAATGTTTTAGACAAAATAATGTTATGAAATTATTCACGTTTTTTTATAATTCTGTTTAATTTATTGTTCAACAGAAGTGTATGCAAATTATATATACAAATGTAATTTCATTCCAGCTTGATTGTGGACAAGTGATAAAATTTTAAAAAAAAACCTGTTTCAGTGCCGTTGATACATGTATGTGTCTCATGGCAACCATTTAGTATATTTTTCTCAAACTGTTTAGATTTCAAACTACCTAATAGTGTTTGGAGTTTTTTGAAAAGTTTATACTTAAGTTTAGGCCATGCCGTATCGGAATTTTGTTAAGCGTCCGATTGCGCCTGGGTTTTAATGTCCTCAATAAAAAATAAAATAAAAATGTTGGTGAAATTTTATTTAATAATTCCGATGTTGCAGGATTCGATACGACAATTTAATTCAGGGGAAACTGTGTTCGGCAATGACGTTATTCATCGTAAGCAATTTATCAAAACCGCATCATTAATACAATATATATTTTCGTGAAAAAAAACCACTAGTCATTTTATATCAAATAAAGACCATTGTTTCATATTATGAGGAAGTTATTCCATTGAAAATATATATATATATAATGCATTGTTTTTTGTCGTAAAACATATAACATATTTGTGTTTTCGTTTTCGGTTTGTGTGTTTTTGTGAATAGGTACCTAGGTTTGTCAAATTTGAGTTGACGCTTAACAGAATTCCAATTTGGCATGGCCTAACTCTGTGAACGAGCAACTTTATAATTCTATTATAGATGTCTTTATGGTAATGTGAGTTGAATGTGAAAATGTAAACTGTATATTATATTATACATGTATTTAGATAGATAAATTAAACTTTACAATTATTATAGGGTCTTGTTTTTCTATGAATCACCTTATATATGGACTTGCATGAGAATGTAAATGAGGCGAAGTTCCTTTTATTCCACTTATCTTTATGTAAACCAAGTTTTGGTCTGATACGTTCTAGTCAATTTTATTCCTTTAGAATGAAGGCTCTTGCTCTATAACGCAACAATGATGGTCACTGGTGGTCAATATGCATCAGATTTAAACTAGGTTGTGACCAAAGTGCCTGTTAACAAAAGGTAATTGCACGTAAGTGAATTTTTAAGATAGATATAGATAGTGTATGTTTTGTTATCTAAGTTGCATTTCATTGTAGTTTATATGAGCGTAATGTTTTTATCAGACTCGTTTAAATAAATTGTCTACTAATCTGTTAGAAGGCATTATACGATATTAGCTCTTTAAATGGAAAATATAATACTGGAATTGGACACCAGTTTATTTGTGCTAAGTTATACAAATCAAGAAAAGAAATGCGATGTTTATACATTTAGTTATAATCAAAATTCTGTTAAAAAAAGCAAAAATGGCTTATTTTTGACTCATCACATTATATAGGTTATCACGGCGGTCAGTCCACCTACTCAGTCTCAAAAATGACTTCTAAAGGCTATCTATAGCGTTATGACAGAGGTGGCACAAGTGGGCGAATTTGTTTGACATTTGATATTACATGATATTTATTGTTTCAGCGCAAAACTAGTCTACTAGTCTTATTTACATGTAGTTAAACTAGTTTTGCACTGAACTATAGAAATACCTTCTACAAATATATAGTGTCGACTGAAAACATTATTCAGCAGTCACACTAGACTTTGGTCACTTGTCAACTATCATTATGCCTTGATGTATATCATTCTATTCATCAGAGAATAATCTGCTGTCTTCACACGTCATGTTAATTTGATTAGTACAAATTGTATGGTATATCTGCATGAAATATGTTGTATTCAAGTGTATCAAATAACCAGATGAACTGAAGGTATTAACATACAATGTAGCTATCAAGGAGCAGATGGCTTCAGATATGAGATTTTGAAAGATGAGACAGGGCTGATAGGACCACTGGTGAATCAAGGGCAGCGTCGTGGCCAGGGAGTCGGGGGCCATCGAAATCTCCCGGAAATTTATGACATATAGCTATTGGAAACCCTCCCATGAATCTCTACAAGCTTTAATATTTTGACTCGCTACTATAACGTATTCAATATACATGTAAATGGCTATTTGTG
Source organism: Mactra quadrangularis (assembly GCA_025267735.1). Lineage (NCBI taxonomy): Eukaryota > Metazoa > Mollusca > Bivalvia > Venerida > Mactridae > Mactra > Mactra quadrangularis. Next base: position 37,848,976 of record CM046305.1, on the reverse strand, counting down.
AAGTAACCGTCTAACTGAGAATGCAAAGCAAAAGCGCTGCCCTAATGCCTACTAAGACAGATAGAGGACGAGCTGTTGAACTAAGAGCACAGCATATCTGCACGGCCCTCAGTTCGCACAGTGCCCACGGTTTTGATCACGCAACGTTGTTGAGTTGACTTAGAGTAAATATAGTTTGTACTGCAAAGTTTACTAGTTATATTATCAGAGTACACAAATATATTTTGCGTCTTCTGTTCGCAGCTATGACAACCACCTATAGACTTTACATGGTGTTCATGATCTCTTCCACTGAATCGCTAAATGAACCACTGTCTCCGTATTGTAAAGAGTTTAAAACAATGCTTCCACATCTTTGCTTTCTGATATAATAAAAAGAAGAAATAGCTTTTTTTATTGTTTATTTGCATGTTACTACATTACATGAATGGATTTCAACAGTGCTGCATGCAGTTGGCAGATGCTCGCGTGAATATTTAACTAGCAACTTCGAAATGATTCAGAAATTAAACACTAGAAACCTTTTAACGATTAAGTTATTTCATGAAAGCAGTAATTAATACATAAATTCCTTTTTACATTTTCCTTTAAACATTACATTAGGCTCAGAAAATCACACATAAAACTAGCATGCCCAGTATTAAAATTCTTTACCTTTTCGTTTAAAAGTCCCAATAGGCATATAAAAACAAAACAAAAATTAGACATACCAATCCCAAAAGTAAAAGTTGCTATATTTGACAGTTATTTCTAAATTCTTCCATTAAATTATACGCTACTAGTATTTGGCACAACATAGTCCCTCTAAATATTAGAAAGACAGCAAAATAATGATAAGCTTTCACATCTCAAGTTGTTGTTATACTTGATGTCCACTAATCCACGAACGAATCATTACATTTATCGTCGTTGTCATGCATGCTATTAAAGTACATGCACATTAAAACGCACTGTTTTTCAATATAAAAGAGAATAAATGATGAAAATGTTGAAAAGCAATGATAAATGTATTCAAATTATGTGGAATGCTGAAAATTAAACTTTAGAAAAAGTACGAATACAAGTTTGACCTCCTCCTGTTAAAGTCTGAAATAAACAAGAGAGAGAGAGAGAGAGAATTAAAATTTACCACAATTCAAAACAACCACACGGCGATACTAAACAAAGTCTCTCGTTACATTCTTAGTCGCGGTGGGTTATACTCTTACATGGAAATTCCAGAAAGGGGGAAATTGCCATCTCATTGTAAAAGGGTATAAGCGAGTACTTGTAAAGAAAAGTTTCTAGGAAAGTTGGTTAGGTCAATGTTCGCCGTACTTTAGCAAATAAAAAGAGTTGACAAACGACGGAAATCCATTAAATTACAATGAAACGCAACATTTTTTTTGAACTTGAAATTACTAGTATGTAATGTTTTAAATTATGAACTACTCGTTCCCAACAGAACTGTTTAATATAAGCCATTTATTCGATTTTGCTTCAAATTCAACACAAGAAATACAATGTATTGTAAACTAAACTTGTTGACCTTGTACTTGCATCTAAACATTAGTTTATTGATGGTTTTAAAATTCAATTATAGTAAAGTTCAGCTATAAAGACCACCTTGGTTACTGCAAAATCATGTGACTTCGAAGTACCATTATATATACGGTATGTTTGAAAATCAAACAAATGTCACAATGACATATACCTGTGGTCCCATATGATTAAATTTAAAAAAGGTTCCTATTTAATACTGTTCCGCTATTAAGACCAGGCCTTTTTCCCTTATATATCAAGGGCCGTTAACAGGCACCTTCCCCACTTGAAATTTCTTGAAAATCATGCAGTTTTCCCCAAATTAGGAGTTATCTCGGATATTTTGTTTCCCTTCCTATGAAATTGCGATAACATTTCCCCAGATGTTCTATACATAAAAGGCCCTAGGCCCCTTCCCCTAGTACTGAAAAAAACTTCTGAAGACAAACGAATGGTCTCAAAAGAGGAACCTCACTGTACTTGTGTACAACATGTACATACCATTGTAAGAGTATTTCCGCTGCCTTTTCTTACATGTGTACACTCAAAACCATCACCTTTTTGTTTCTCTACCAAACTGTCTCCATCAACACTAAATGTAACCTGTCATATAGAATATACAATTATCATCATACTGTAGAAGTTAAAAAAAACGCAAAGTCGAATGTTCGTGACAAAAATGTCGAGCTAACCATATGTTCGACATATCCGGATTCCACACACGCGGCGCCTTTTGCTTCTTATTTGTTTTCATGGGCTATTACGTAGATAAGAAAATGAAATAGGTTGTCGTCAAGTGAAACACTCGACTCAAAGTTATTTTTCAAGATAACTGATTCCTAGTCATTCAAATTTTACTGTGTATGCAATTTAAGTTAAAAAGATACAATTTCATAATTTAGGGGGAGGGTTCTCAAATAATTTTGGTAGCAACAAGGTTATATGTTTGAATACAAAACTCTCTTTAAAGTTTCAATAACGCTCGAATTTCTCGTTGATTATAGAATAGCAATAACGTCTATATATTCGAAACAAACTTTAACTACGTGCTCATTTTTACAAGGTGTGCTGTACTGGAAAACACGTTTTGTGAAAAATGAGGTTCAACTAACGTTAATATAGAGCTTTTTAAAAACATTGAATTTATATCATATAATGACTGTTCAAAGTGAGTAGTGTTATTTATAATATATTTGATTATTAGGGTTATTGCATGGAATAATCATCAAAATCTGCTGCTTAATTTTTAGGCATTCTCGTTTCCGGAGGTTATCAAGATTCTCGGTCTAACTAGCTAGATCAAGAATCCTGACAGCCTCTGAGTACGAGAATGAACTTTGGGGAGAAATTAGTAAGTATTCCTTCAAAATATTAATAAGGTGGACTCGTGGTTTTTATTCAGTAGTAAATTCCATGTTTAATGAAACACTCAAACTCTAAATAATACGATGTTTAACAAACTCTAAATAATACGATGTTTAACAAAGCTGATTGTTTGAACCGAAGTAAAACGGGTTTGATCCAAAACTTAAATGCCGCATCTGATGAAAATCAAAATGTTAAAAAAGCGGCTTATAAAGTCTTGGAAGGCAATTCAGGGGAAACGTGGCAACATAACCAAAACCACGAGGACCAACACGCCATGAGGTGCAGATAGAATTCAAGAACGTTGTGTTATCCAAAGTTACACATACTATATACAAGATATTAACAAACCACAGTTTAGAAGAGAAGCTATTAATTTCTTGGAGAAATTCTTATTAAAGATCATTTATTATTGCTAAACAAAACAAATGAAATGTTGACAAAACACGTCAGATAAATAAATGCTTTAACTTAAAATTTCTCGTCTAGCTGTCTTGCCACATAAAGTACGTACGCTTTATAGACTAACCTTTGCTTACTTCAATGGCGGCCTCCATGAGCGAGTTAGACAGTAATTAGTCAGTAACAGCCGAAAAGACCCGCATGCACAGGCATATTCAAAACGCGTTCCATATAAGAGCGCACACTTCGGTGTGCACTCAATAATAGTGATACATTAACTAAATGGTCACTTTTGAAGAAAATTGAAGATATTCTCACCTTAATTGCTCTACCATCTAATGTCATGGAATCCATTTCTTTACCCAATGTGAAAGGGAAAGATTTTTCACCGGCTGCTGTTATCGTTGTCAACGTCCAATTATCACCGTCAGCACTGAACTCTTGGGTCATGTTAGATCCTGTTGATAAAAACTTGTGAGCTGTTGCCCTTTTTTCATCATCGATTCCTGGAAATATAAAATTTGTATGTACAGAGAAGTGTGGTGTGTACAATTGATTTATCAGAATATCTGATTCAGAGACTAAGCAGCACTCACACCAAACAACATACATTGACGATGTATCCCAGTGAAAAAGAGCTTATCTGCTAACGATAATTAACTCTGATGGGTTTGGCATTTTCGTTGTAGTGCTTTAGTCTATAGGGAACCTACTGATCAAACTTATTGAACTCTGACAGACGGACGCACAAACAATCTAAAATGTCAAATTTGGATTGGCCAATCTGCATGCAGTTTGCGGTCATGCTATAATATCATAATCATCATTGCTGTTATCATCATTATTAGTATGACATAATCATCACCATTACTTAGCGTGTCTACAATATTTTTCAACTCAATCAGATCTATTTTTAGCATTATTTATATTTTATGTACAACAAAGTAAAACATACATTCAATACCCATGATAGCCATAACAAAACGTGTTCCTAATAACTGAAAGTAATATGATTGTATGTTAAGTAAAATAAATAGTTTTTTCCAGTAAATACTACATCAGTATTATTGAGTTACAATATTATCTATTTTTTCGCACCCAATAAAAACGCTACAACGTACTTTCCAGAAGCTGTAAAACTGTTAATGGAATTGTAGGTCTGTTTTTGTGAACTTTTTTTCTTTCTCATAAATATTTCATGTTTTATTACTAAGTGTGGTCATAACTACACAATATAGATCATCATTATGATATCTCCTGCGGTATGTAGAAATCCTGATGTTTTGTTCTTTTTGTTAGAATTTCCAGAGCTTTTTCAGTACTTGGGGAAGGGGCCTGTGGCCTTTTTATATATAGAACATTTGGGGAATTGTTATCGCAATTTCATTGAAAGGGGAACAAAATATCCAAGGTAAACTCAAAACTGCATGATTTTAAAGAAATTTCAAGAGGGGAAGGCGCCTGTTAACGGTCGCTGTTATATAAGGAAAAAGGCCTGATTTCTGTTGCTCTAGAGTTTCTATTGATTCAATATTATCCCAAAGTTACACGGTTCAAATCCAACAGCAGTGCATATAGTTAAATAGAATATGTATAACACTTAATATTAAACTCATTTAGTTAAGTATTCTAGAATAGGTCCTAGAACAGGACGCTGTTATGACCATCGGATAGGCTGCTCCGTGTTGGTTCAAAACTTGTTTTCTTGAACAAGAAACTTTATCCTACTGTAGCGTTGTACTAGTGGAGCAGGAGACAGACTTGTTAGTTATTAATTAATCTAAATTGTACGATCTCAACTCACGATCGAACTAAATCAATGTATTAGTATAAGTAGAAATCATAAATATAGTCCAACAGAATTAACCTGAGCTTGAACTACCTAATTATAATAATTACACACTCCACTTACATTAAATCGTGAGTTTCCGTATGTTTGTATACGGTTATACACGTGTTTTTACAACCGATGTGACTATAAATCAATTTATTAAAAGTGGCGTGTTATTGTACTTTTAATTTTGGACGCATTCGTTTTAGGGGCGAACAAGTAAGTCAGCAATGTTATGGCACAGTTTCAAAGTAATTATTCCTATGAAAACAACATTAATTGTTCAGTATGTGTATTTTGCCGAAAGCTTCCGATAAAGCGCGATTTACAAACGGAGACAAGAATAGACTGTAAATACTGAGTTTAATATATTCTTTCATAAAGGTCAAGCTCAGGTTAATTCTGTTGGACTATACAAGTCTAGGACATATATCTTGACTATGAGCTTATGTCGCAAAACTCTACATTATACCTTAATTTTAGGAAGGGCTTCTTGTACAAAAAAGGTAAATGTTAGTCTTTTTATAATTAATAAAAATTCCAATGAAATAATTAAAGAAAAAAGCTGTCGGCATGATCTTGGTCCTTTGATTTGTACTTTTATAATATTTAATAATACAATGGAATAACAAACATTTGAATCATGGATTTATTCTCAACTTTATTAGCTAAGATAAATCCCAGGGATTCTAGAGATCAGTTAAACCAGATATATATTTCAATCAGCAGAATTATGCAAGTTATGCTAAACATTTCCTATCAGCACTCACTATCTTATTCCAGTAGCTTTCACTTGTATTTACGCACAGCAATACCACAGGTGTCTGTATCAAAATACAATTACCCTGATACAGTCAAATGATACCACAGGAGCTTGACATTTTATATCATACTACGAAAATTTCCCTCTTATATATAATAATTATATGTAAGAGGGGAATTTTCGTAGTATGATATAAAATGTCAAGCTCCTGTGAATGATACACTACAATGATAAAGGTAAAAAATGTCTCTATTTGCCAAAGATTGTTGAACATATATTATTCACCATTCTGCGGTAACTATCATTTTTTTATCTAGAAATCAGTTGTTTAAAGTTTTATGTATGTAAATAATAACTTCAATAACGGTGGCGGTGTATGTGATGCACATAATTATATTGTTAAATTCATGGCAGATTTTGTAACTGTTTGGACGTTTTATTTATCTAATATATAAGTAATAACTTCAGAAATGATGACCAGGGGTGGATCCAGGATTTTTTTCTAGGGGGGGGGGGGACTTTTCTAGGGGGTCCGAACTTTTCTAGGAAGGGGGGCCAAACTTTCGAACCACATTTACATTATACATTATTTGCAGAATAATGCAACATATTGATAATAAAAACTACGTAACCATTAAATCTATATCAATCACCGAGAAAAATTGCTTCATGATACTTAAAAATGACTTACAGTCAAGAAATACACTAATAGACAGGTACGTTTTCCAAATTCTAGGAGGGGGTGGGTCCGGACCCCCTGACCCCCCCGCTGGATCCGCCTATGGATAGTGAATGCAAGTAGGTAGGACATGTAGGTCTATGTACATACATTGTAATAAAAAGGTTCATTTTAAATGATCTGAGAAAATGAAAAATGAACTTTTTTTGTTTGATGTTTTCCAAAGTTCATTTTTCATTTTCTCAGATCATTTGAACACTCTAAACCATGAAAAGTGTTTAATCATTTAAAAAAGGAGAAGAACTATCTAAGAATTTTCTTTCGTTCTAATCCTCTCAAGGAATATCTTATTTGTACATTTGTAAAAGTTGTATATTCTTGTAATTTTGTGATATTCTGAGAATAAATATGTTTAAACTATACATTGTAATACATATGAAAATGGCAAAATCAGCATTTGTTAAGTTTCAGCTTTGAGTTAAAGTTCTGTTTTTACACGAATAGAACTATTTATGTTAAGAAAAACGCTCAAATCAATTCCTAGTCTGATTCCTATTTAATTCAAAATCTGGAGAAAATTGAATTCCGATTTTTTTTTACAAATACATGTACATGTAAACAGGGATAATAGTAATAGTATTTAGCTATAAGGTTATAGGCAAGCTTTCTAATGCACATTCTGTACAATAACCTGTGAACAATATCTCATGCCAGAAAAGAATGCGAGCAAGTCATATAATTTGTCTATTTAGAAAGAAAATATATCAATAAGTTAGAATAACAAATGTTATTTATCATTCTTGTTAAACATACTATCTTCATGTTTATATAAATTTGTAACACGAGCCTTGGAATGCGTTCAACAGTAGCTCACAATGTAGAACGAAGCGTACCGTATCGTAACGTGTCATAAAAGCGTTAACTGAGCGGTATGTTAGCCGCTACCACAAGCTGTTCATGGCTGACAGTTTTACTCTGAACTTCACTGTCTTCATGGTATCGTAACATATTATACAAGGGTTACATGAACGGAATCAAATTTCACACAGCGGTTATTTCCCTTTATTGCTAAATACCAAAAAAATAAAGTTAAAGTAGCAACGCGTGACGTAACCGCTGTGAGGAGTTGGAAACCAACTGATAGCCGTTTTCACAGGCTGTTCATGGAAAAAGAAGAGAAGTTCCGACTAGTGTAGCTTTAAATAGAGAAAGGAAACAGCTTCGTTTACCGAACCAATGAGAATCGGTAGTCCAGTGATTCTGGATTGAGAGGTCCCGGGTTCTAACCCAACTAGGGGCACTGCTAAATTACCTTCAGTAGTTCAACTCCACATTTGTGTAAAATAGTCCTGTAAGGGTCACCTGTCTGAATATGATTTCAATGATAAGGGGTTATGGTGCTAAATTGTAAAGTTGACTGAAAATGTATATGTATATGGGAGTAGACTTTGAGTAGATGGAAGCATACTTTTAACCGCATTTTAACTTTTTAATCTTTAATCAATGATTTCCCCGCTTTCAAGAAGAGTTACCATTTCCCCCCAGGTAGTCTTTATCAAACGCAACCTTTGTGTAGTCCAGATGGTTACAATTTGTTTACCATTTATTTATTTGTTATAAGACAGGTAGGAAGAAAAAATATTTAGAAAATGTAAAGTTTTTTTTTGCAATTATTTATTCCACAAATAACATGTGCATTACACAATATAGATAATGCATTGCATTGTATAAATTTAGCGTACATTGTAAAATAGAGAAATGATTTCGCGAAGTTTCACCATTATATAAAAAATTGTAGATTATGCAGTGCAGGGTTATAAAAATTCTGTGTATATCATAAACTTGAGAAATGACTTCACGAAAGTTCTCTATTATAACAAATCAAAATTTATTGAACTTCATTCATTAGACCTATATACCACTGGTCTAAATAGAGTGAATCAATCTAACAGTTATAACGACCAACGGTGTACTACTGTAGCGAAAATACAATGGAGTTTTAAGAAAATTTAGTTTCAATGAGATCTGTTTCGTATCAATACTAAAGTGGCGTTAGTGGAAGCCACACAACTCAGCATCATGTCAAAGAAACCATTCAATGCCTTACAATATTGATTATTTGTCAACTCACAGACAACATAAAGTCTTTGATATGGAGCAAAACCATACCACATCATATACTGGTTTGAAATCTTTATACTTTTCTGTTTTAAAGGTTTCATGACAAACAGTCTTAAAACTGGAACAATGTTATATTCTATATGATGGCAACAAGTAAATTAAGCGGTTTATTAGTTCAATAACTAGTTAACTATTTATTAGTAATGCCTCAGTCCCATAAAATCGTGGCTTGTTGCGGACCCGTGCGTACAGACAGTCGTAGGCCGTGGGAAGCCTTGCGTATTAAGGTGACAGTACGCACATGGTATAAAACAACACACCCGTACGGAGCCGTAGCTGGAAGATATGCATGTTTAATCCATACTCGGCCACGATTTTGTTCACGATTTGACTCTGAAACTGATACGTGTATCCAGGGCTCACCTCACGAACCCTGGTAATAACGTAACAGTCCGTTCAGAGTCCGTAACAGAGTTCGTACGGGTCCGTACGGAGCTTGATTGCACGGCGCCCATGCAGTGTCCTCAAGGCTATGTTTATGTTTATGGGATTCTAGCCTAAGTGATCTTAGATCACTTGTAAATTTTCAGATAGTTTCTTACTAGTTAACCATACCATTTAATTGTTAAATAAGTTAAAACACAACTGTTCTGTTCTGTACTGTTAAATAAGTGATCAACTGACCACGTATCTAAACTACTAACCAGTAAGCGATTTTATATAAGAGTCCAGTGATTAACTTGTTACATAACTAGTTAAACCACATAATTAACTTGTTAGTAGGAGTAGGAGCAGTAGTCCAATGGTAGAACGCGCGCTTAGGGATCGAGAGGTCCTGAGTTCGAATCCCACTAAGGGCACTGCTAATTCTTTGAGCAAGAAATTTACCTGCGGTTGCTTCACTCCATCTAGGTATAAATGGGTACCTGTCAGGGTAAGGCACTCTATGCGTTGGCTGCAATCTGCGACGTATGTTAACAGTTGGTGTGTGACTCGATGATCGGGGAAGTTAATGTCAAGAGTAGATTTCGTAAACTTTAAAAACCTTGCTTTAACTTTAACTTAAGTGATAAAGTTACAATGTATCTGTAGCGTGTTCAATTACACAAAACGTTACAGAACGTTACATAACGATACATTCGGAACTCCTCGGCCATTCGCTGCGAATTATTTAATCTAACACTCAATTATGCGATCGTTAAGGCAATGAGTGATGTTTCAAAATTTACGGACTAAAAACGAAACATCGCTCAATGCCTAAACGAACATATATTTGATCACTTCAACACCGGTAGTTTCAAAACAGCGTCTAAATATGTCCGAGATTATTAGCAGCAAATGGCCGAGGAGCTCCGAATGTATCGTTACGGAACGTTTTGTAACGTTCGCAGTAACTGAACTCCCTACTGGTATGCAACCATACATCATAGATTGGTTTAAAATATTTATAGTTTCTGTTTTTAAAGATTTACAACAAACATTCTTGATTCTGGTACAAGGTTCTATTCTGGCATTGTTTGTAAAACCATGTAAAATACCTGCTTAGACGTTGTTAATAATGTTATACTATGCTGTTTATCTGTAAATTCCTGGCTTTCATCTTGCCAAACAATGCATTAAACATAATAAAATAAGCATTATGATTCTAGATTATATCAAACCGATCATGAAACACCGGTTAGTCCCGTAGGAGAATCGTGTTTATCATAATCAGCGCTTTGTATACCACAGGCTTTCGGCATAAAAAAGTCCCCCGACAAAAAGAATTGTCTATATATATTTGTAATTAATAATAAAAATAACAATTGGGACTGATTCATGCCGACAGCCTGTGCTGTGTTTTTTAAAAAAAAATATTAGTTTTTGTAATACAATAAGTTCTACTATCAAGTAAGAATGATATCGAAGAATTCCAAAGAATTCCAAAGCTTCATAACTCGATGGGTGTGTCAAAGTTAGTCTAAATTAGGGCTGCCACGATACGCCACAAGCGTATCGCGATATATTGCAATACGCTGGCATCGTATCGCGATACTTACTCACAAAATATTGTGGGCTTTTAGATTCGTTGTGCCTCCTCTGTATTTAACAGAAACATTGCAAATCTTATATATATGCAGCTACTGATAGAATCTAGCCTCTTTAAGTATTTACGGGCATTTCGGACTGAGACGCGCCCAAGTCGGTTAAATTCTTGTAACTTATGGTTAGATGGAATGAACAATGGAAAAACTGACTTTTCGCTAATTTTATTTCGCGATGGGAAGAATTTTCCAATGAAGTAAACAATATCGCCAAATACCGGTACATTAAAATCGTACCGCGGTACGTATTGCTCCATCTGCGTATTGCAAAATACCGGTATACCGGTATATCGTGACAGCCCTAGTCTAAATACATATACATATAAATTATTAAGGATATAGACTAGCTATGCTATATTCCATCGAAATTACATTTATCTTTATAACGTGAAACGGAAGGAAGCAGCTCAGTTGCCGACGATGTAAGAATGCAAAAAGAATTACTATGCACAGAATGGTAAACATTCTACGAATCGAGAATTACGTTTCTCTCTGACATGTTAATTCATTTTTTGTCATGGAAAAAATATTTTCTACGTAAACTATGGCAATAGACAACTAATTCAGCTAATGATATACTTGCTCATGGCATTTTACGAGTTTTTCTATTGAACGTTCGTGTTTCTGACATATTTGTAATTGATATAATTATGAGAGAGTTAATTGCTTTCACTGGACATGGCGGGTATTTTTCTATAATTAAGACTGGTCTACACCAACTAACTTTTTTTTGGTTATAGAAGAATATTTTATTTAGAAATCAATAGGTCAATAAACCCGTGTGAACATACAATGTATTACATAAAATATACAATCACGTGACAATGACATTGTACATAATCGATAACATACAGTTGAAAAAGAGAGAACATTCAAGAAAAATGTTCACTTAAATATACATATGCAATATAGTACTTTTGTATAATGCTATAAGGGTAAATTTTTGATGAAAATTACATCGAAATACGAGCAAGTATCACAGTTGACAAGGGTTAAAAGGGTTATATATTAAATATTATAAATTATATCAAAGTTTAAGACAGATACGCAGGAGAAGGTGACTTTTACTAGTTTTGTAAATAGAGAGAAAAGCAAGCGAGATAATTAAACGTGGCAAAAATAGCATTGAACAATTAACAGAAACCTGACAACTAAGTATCAATGATATACTGATATAATGTTGTGGGAAAGAAAATTTGAATGAAAGGAATTGGATTGGAGCGATAGATAAGAAGATTATAGTTGTCAACCTTTTACATGTGACAATGGATTTATAATGTATAAACATCGATGTTTTATAAATCTAGTTCTTTTAACTGTTTCATTTTACTCGATTATCCTCAAACTTCCCGCAGCGGGTATTTCCCTTAGTTTAATCCACAACGTTGAAGAAGCAACTCGTGACGTAACCACTATGAGGAGTTAGCTCTTATCCTTACATAGTCAAAAATCTCTATATACGATGAGGAAACGACATTCATGTCGAATTATCATAGAAGGGTATGATCTACCGAGACCAGTAATCCGATTCGAAACGTCGGATTCGATCTTTAGTGTGTCAGTCATTTAAAAACAACCGCCGCGACGTAGTCGTATCTAGGTCAAGCATGGAATGGAATAAAACGTAACCCTTGATTAGTTATTAAGGTCCTAGTTTCGCTAATGCATATTACAATAGCATGCATGTGAACTTAGTCTAAACTTGATAGGAATAGCCTCATATTGTTAAAGTACGATTTCACAAATATTAGGTTTATAAATATACTCTAGTAAGCATACAAGGTTATGAAAATAACATGCGTGCATTCAGTTATATATACGACGACCAGCTTTTCCTACTTCAAATGTATAGGTTTCCTGGACACTTTTTTATCACCAGTACTAACTTACCCTACCACGAGGCCAACAACTCATGTATAGGGTATGACCGGGTTTCGAACTCGCGATCTCCGGATTCGAAGTCAGCATGCTAACCACTACGCGGCTATCATGAAAGTTACAATTATTTCATAATTATGTACAAAATCGATGGTCTTTACAGACTCGTTCTTCTCTAATTAAGCATTTTAGACAAATCGTTAAACATCAGAACAGAACAGAAATTTATTTAGAAAAGTACAAAGTACATATACATAAATACAATAATTCAAGCATAATTACACATAATCAATATAGTAACGTATACATGCAAATTTTGACGAGAAGATGAACATATTTTCAAGTCTATATAAATAATAAGGTAGTATCACTCATAATCAAAATATAAATATTAGGAAATTACACGCTATTATGTTCAGTTTTCATTTTTAAAGCTTCTCTAACAAAAATTGAGACTTTGGCTAACGTTGAAACATTTTGACAATTTAATAATTCAATAAATTTAAAGATTGACGTTTTTTTGTAAAAATATGACTTTACGTATTTTTTACGTATATTTAAATAAAAAGGACATCGCACGGCTTTGTTACAACCAAACTAGTCTTCGAAACAAAATGTACTGTCTAATAATATCCATGACATTAAATATGAAAAAGTCAATATACACGCAATGAAAAAATGAATTCAGATTTTTGTAGGGTTTGAACTCTAAAATGCAATTTTAGTGTCATTTTAGACTAAACATTTGAAAAAATGGGTTTTGCGGTTCATAATGTCAGACAGTGTTTGGCCCATCCATGCCAGATAATAAAGACAGCGCTTACGAAATTTAAATTAGTCACAATCGGATCAAATTTGGTAAATCTTGAAGTTATTCTTGGATTGGTTATTTTGTTAGTTGATTATGTTCTCTTTCATCAGAATATTTTATAAATTTAAGTTAAGACATGCCATTCAAATTTCTGAAATTAGATCACGATTTTTTAAACAACCAAAAAATGATCTTTTTTGAATAGCACAAAATTTGCATTATTTACCGTTGTGTAAAATTCATTCTTTTTACGTTCACAATGATTTTGTATCAAAGCAACTCTGTATTTAAAATTACATAGAACAAGGACGAAGTAAAGTTATCATTGTACAAATATAATTCTTACCTATAGCTTTCATATAGTCCTCAAAATTGTCAGAACTTTCAATTTTCCATTTACCAATTACACTTGCCATATTTCAATATTTAAAATTCACTTTTAACACAACCGATAATCTATAAACTGTAAATTTTTAAAATTTCAACTCTGCTATTTTTAAAAGCGTCTAAATGATACTTCAAACAAGCTTCCAGCAACCAAGAGCGTTTTTGTAACGGTTAGAATAAATTCAAAATTTGCGAAGAGCTGACTATTCAGTATCGATGTTTTTCGTGATCTATCAAGTATAATACTGAATCCTCACGATGTTGTACAGGGTAGAGCTATATATACTGATACAGTCTCCCAATACAAATGCATCAGGTTCGTATGGAATGTTTATATCTGTCTAGAAGGAATCTCTCACCGGCTAGGTATAAATGGGATGGGTGGGGTAACAGCCTATCAACTGGAGACATTACTCACATGTCAATTAACATAAAGGTATTAATCATGTAAAAATGGGTTTTTTTCAGTTAATGGAGACAAGCCTTAGATTAGCGATTGTTATTTTTGTGAAGACGAATAGGCATTACAGACTTAAGTGTTATTGCAATATAATCTGAAGCAACTATTTAAGGGTTACGAGGATTTGGGATAAAAGTATTTCAATGTTAAAAATGACCTTTGGGTTATTAGGATTTATGGTTAATTCTGGTGTCATTGTTTGTTCTTATATGAACCTGTTGTGGCAAGTGTGAAGTTTGTTGCATCGTAGAACCTGGTTAAAACCTGCTGTGGCAATTGTATTGGCACTGTCCATAATCCATTCCAGACGAGAACATACTTTAAGTCTTAATTGCCTATTTGTACAGCATTAAAGGTACTCATTCACAGATTTCATTTGAAATATCAGCTTTTCTGAAACTATCGAAATTGTTTGGAAACATTTTTAAGCAGAAAATTAGTGATTTGATAATGACAATATTTCAATGCAAGTACACTTGATGGTGTTTCAAGTAGCAAAACTCTACCCCGTATGTCACGGTATAGACAATTTTAAGACATTTTGTGACTTTTTTCGTATATTTCATGCAATCTATAGGCCAACTTGTCTTAAAATATTTAGTCCTAATTTTTTAACACAATTACAGACACTGAATTGTACATTGAAAATATTGAAAAATGTTAACCTAATCTGTGAACTACTTACTAGTACATTTAATTACATACAAAGATATAAAACAATAGTACTAATCAATATACAAACGCCAAAAAGGTTGAGCCACAAGTTGCATGACATAGTTATGAATCTCGCCTTTTTATTACAATTGTAAGAATGACCATTCAGCTTCTGGTTTCAAGAAGTCAAAGTCATAAGTCATTTCTTTTTATTAAAAAAAACAAAACCAAATATTACAATTCCATTAAATTACAAACGTTGTAAACAAAACAAATTTAGTGTTGAAGTATGGAACGCATATGCTGCCTAACTATAGGTATATTTTTTGTTCGTTGTTTTCAAATGGTATGTTGTTTTGCACTTGCAATACGACCATAACAACCATGTAAATGTACTAAACGACCTGCTTTTTGTCCATGACGATGTCTATTTTGTGCAAAAACGACATGCCATATGAGGAAAACGAACAAAAAAACCTATAAGGCAGTTTAGGCATTCCATATTGAAGCGGTTTGATTATCGTGTCTGATTATATTTGTTCATTGGTTAACAAGGAAGGTCTAAAGTCTAAACATGTTTATAAGAATATAATGTAACTATCTTATAAAGTACATAGAGTAATTATTTAACACAGAGCACTCTTACATGTGCTTCTATTACATCAGAAACTTTAAAGTACTAAACCATGGTAACTACCAAATCTGCGCTGAATATACGAGCACGGTTGGGTCATGATGGCACCCAACTTGCAACCACGTGATCGTTGTAAATTATATTGTCGATACCAAACTGTTGAGACTTACTATGGCTTGAAACAATCAGTAGGATATTTGGTGCACTCGTATAATCCTTTGCAACGTACTTCAACATAGTTTTAGTCATACTACAGAGGTCAGTCATCCTACTCACTACCGCTGGACAAGCTTGGATCCCTCGCATGGGCGAACTAGCCGGGGGGGTGTGTCAGGGCCCCCCAAGAATTTGAAAAATTTACATGTCCATTAGTGTATTTCTTGCTTGTATGTCATTTTAAGTAGTATGAAGCAATTTTTCTCGGTGCTTAACATATATTTATTGGTTATGAAGTTATAATTATCAACGTGTTACATTTTTTTCTGCAAAATGTGTATAATGTGGTTGTGGTTCGAGGTTCGGACCCCCCCTAGAAAAGTTTGGTTCCCCCCCCTTAGAAAAGTTTGGACCCCCCTAGAAAAAATCCTGGATCCGCCCCTGCCTGGAATAATGATTTTAACATAGTACTAAGCTAACACCATCGCGAGGGGCTGACCCTACAGGATTCAGAAGTTACTGTATCAAAAACATTAATTGAGGCTCTATGAAACATCGAGATCATAATATAAAAATTTAAGAGAAAGCAAGAAATTCTTGACCTGAAGAATTAAGGGTAATAGTTCACAGATTTGATTAAGATTTTTCCATCTTTTCAAAATACCATTCAGTGTCAATAATTGTGCCAAAAATGAATACATAATATTTTAGTACAAACTGACCCATAGGACGCAAAAAATATACAATAAAAGGAAAAAGAAATGCACCAAAATTGTCTATACCCTGACATACGGGGTAGATTTTTTTACTACATGTACTTGAGACACCAACATTTGCAGTTGATTGTCAATTTGCACTTAAATTGTCATTATCAAATCGCTAATTTTCTGCTTCAAAAAATATTCTCAGACAATTTTGATAGTCTCAGAAAAAGATGATATTTAAGTTGAAATCTGCGAATGAGTCCCTTTAAATCTAATATACAGTACATGTATATAAATTATGACATGCATATAAACAGTGCTCATTCTAATGATATTCAGGATCTACAGTCATGTGACATTCTTATTTAAGTCAGGAGCAGGCGTAGCTGAGTGGTTACGTCGTTGGACCGGTTACCATTGGATAGCCAGCTCCGAGTTGGTTCAAATAACCTCCAAACCTCGCCTATTGTTTCCTTAAGCAGAAAACTATCCTTGGGCCCAACAGTGATAGATCTAACTTGTACGATCTTATTTCACAATCGAGTCAAAATAAATCAGTATTAAGTATCTCATTTGAGTCAGCCCTTCTTAGATAAGTTAATGACCTACTGGGTGGTATTGAAGAAACTAGATGTCATCGCGTTAATAGCTATTGATCGGAGTGCTGCATTGGACACCGTTGATCATGACATTTTATTGGAAATATTTTATAGTCAGTGTGGCTTACATGATAATGCAAATGTTTGTGATTTATAAACACCTTTCTGTATAATATAATATGTGCCAGAATTGAAAGCTCTTAGTTTGACGGATTTTGACAAGAAGTTAGTTGTTCGTGACTTAAAACCCTACAAGATGCCCGTCAATTGTACGATAAAGAGTAAACCACAGTGGAACTTTTCACACAGGGGCAGATCCAGGATTTTTTTCTAGGGGGTCCGAACTTTCTAGGGGGGTCCAAACATTCGAACCACATTAACATTATACATTATTTGCAGAATAATGCAACATATTGATAATATAAACTACATAACCATTAAATCTATATTAATCACCGAGAAAAATTGCTTCATGTTACTTAAAAATGAATTACAGTCAAGAAATACACTAATAGGTCTACAGGAAGTTTTGGAAATTCTAGGGGGGGGGGGGGGTCCGGACTCCCCTGACTCACCCTGACTCCTCATCTCAAGTCAATAGCAAGAAACTTCAACAATATCGTCAATTTTGGCCAATCAATTCCGAATGATATTGAATTATGAGAATATTATATTTATCTTTTGAATGTCATATCATAGTTTAGTTTATTATCCTTCTGACTTTAATGTGCAAACTTACGACGTTCACTCACGATAACTTTTTTCGTGAGAAGATTTGCGAAAAGGTGCTCTGATCAATATGAAAGAATGTCCAGTTACTATAACTGTGATATTGTCAATACATAAGGATTGAACTCATAGAAAATGACGTTCATCGAAAAATAAATGTCATTTTGATGATATCTTATTTGCATAAGCGTCTATGGTAATTATATAATTATCTCGCATTGTTTGTTCATATTACTACTCAGTCACATAGAAAATGTCATTGCAATAACATTATTAGTTCAAATAAATCATGATAGAAAATAAATAGAGTAGCATATGGAAGGGTTTCATTGGTAGTACAAAGGCGATAATGCCAAGGACACAACAAGTTTTGTATAAATCTGTAATGTAATAACTTTGTACAGTGAAGTTCTATTACTACATTGTAGGGGTGTAACAATACGGTAAAAACCGCATTGCAATATGCAGAAACAGACAAGCAAAGCATTTATTAATGCATGTACCTCGTCCTAATTGGATCAGCATAGCACGCATATGGGTATTTTCAAATGATCTCTTATCCAAATGTTTGAATTACAAATGTAAAATGGTCTATATGTTAGAACAATGCGTGGTTTGAAACAGACTCTTGAAGATATTTTTCTTTCAATTGACTACAATTAATGTATAACCTTTAAAAGCACAGTAAGTAAGAGTATTTCAAGAATCCAATTCATTTTAACATTTGTTTAAACATTCAACTAAAAACAAGCAGTATGACACTTAACTACAAAAACCGGTTCAAGGAAAAACGAATCGGTTAAAAACCGTTAGAACTCGTATTGCAATATTAACCGGTATATCGGTTATCCGTTACACCCCTACTAAATTGTAAGACTGCTTTAAACTTGATGGTCCTAATAACTGAACGGTCTTGATATAGAGACCTTTGTGCCGGATTTTTCAACGAAAAAATCCGGCTAATAGTTGGCCAAACACGGGCGGGCGGGCGGTCTGGTGGGCTCCCGGTGTCGTTAACAATTGCGTTAAAGTTTTTCTTTTCCATATATTTCTGCCTGTTATTGTCACATCTTTATGAAACTTCATACAATGATAACATACCATGTGATGAACAGTATTAGACAGTAACCATAACTCTACCTGCCTTTATTATGGATTATTTCTCTTTGTAATTTTTGTGTTAAAGTTTTTAAATCCGGCTTTAATGTGGTTTCCACATTACATTTCTTGTTTAAAAGTATTTTGAACTTAAATAAATGTCGTTAAAATCACATGAATTCGTAACAATCAAGGTGGCCCCAATTTTAGAACTTTACGGTAAATAGAGTCTTTGTTGGATCGGGACCGTGCCAACATCATTTGCCTAAGTATCCCCACAAAAGAAAATGTTCTTTGTTACCTTCCAAGGAAAAAAACGACTAACAAATCCATCAGTTTAAAATTACCTGACTTATGTATGTTTTCAAGCAGACGTGAATCATGATGTATTGAAATATTGTGACTTTCTGATCCTTGAACTAAAACATGTTATCTTATAGAGATCCTAATTACTAATTAACCACAATAATTAACATAATGATTACCTCGCACAGTGATTTTAACTAATTACAGGTGCTAATTGGTATAGGTTTTCTGGCTTCCAGATAGTGTCTGATATAATGATAATATAGTGCCATCCTAAAGTTATTGGACAAATGGAATATTTTGAGAAATCGGAATGACTATGCATAACTTCAACAATTTTACTTAGTTAAAACTTACTTATGTAACATAGATATTATCATATGTTGATAGACTATTTCATAGTTTATACTTATTATACCCCCGCAAACGAAGTTTTCGGGGGTATACTGGAATCACTCTGGTGGTTGGTTGGTTGGTTGGTTAGTTGGTTGGTTGGTTGGTTGGTTGGTTGGAATGTGGTCTGTCCCAAAAAATTAATACATTTGTAGTATGTTTATTTCTTAATGTATTTGACTAGAAGCTGTTATACATATCATGATTTAATGGTGTATACAAAACTCATGAAACTATGGAAACATATCTCACTTGTTTAAGATATTTAATTGTGTTATATATTTTAAATCTAATTTGATAACTGTATAGTATGCTTTTTTCTCAATAGATTTTTTTCTTATCTTAATTTATAGAATTTGCACAGGCGTTTACAGTTGATGTTTATATGCATGTTATGTCAATTCCAATTAAAAATGGCCGACTTGCGGCCATCTTGATTTTTTTAATTTAATTTAATAACTGCATGCTTATTTCTCAACATATTTTTAATTTTGTTTTATAGAATTTTGCACAGGCGTTTACAGTTGATGTGTACATACACTTTATATCAATTCCAAATTCAAAATGGCCGACTTGCGGCCATCTTGAATTCTTTTTAATTTAGTTTAATTACTGTATGCTTATTTCTCAACAGATTTTTTTCTTAACTAATTTAGATAGAATTTTGCACAGGCGTTCACAGTTGATGTGTACATACATTTTAACTCAATTCCTATTCAAAATGGCGGACTGGCTGTCATCCTTTTTTCAAATTAATACAGTCTTATATTGACTTATTACCATACATATTTTGAAAAGAAATTGCATACAAGGTCTCACTAATACAGTCGATCAAATGACTATTCTTCATCAATTTATATTCAATATGGCTGACTGGCAGCCATCTTGAATTTTTATTTAAATTACTGTATAGTACATGTATGGTTTTTTTTACTCAATTTTAGTCAAATTTCGCTCCAAAGTCTTTATTGATGTAGTTGACTTGTTCATGGCAGCCATTCTGAGTTTTTTTTTTAAAAAGCAAATGATTTGATAATTTTTGTACAGACTTTGAGAAAGTTAGCAATTGTTAAAGTTAATGTGCTTGGCATTTTCTTAAGTGGAATTCAAAATGGCTGACTGGCAGCCATGTTGAATTTTCTAATATCTTGTACAGCTAACATCTTTTTTTTCTCACCTCATTTTGACAAAATTGTGCTGACAAATTCTTGTTGATGAAATTTTTATATGTATTTAAATGGACCAACTAATAGCCATCTTGATTTGTTCTGTAATGTTGTGAAGAAAACATCTTATTTCGTTATAGCTACATGAGATTTTAGATATTATTTTAACTTTACTACTGTGAAAATAATGATCGGTAATTTAAGCTTTCTTTTGGGGTATTTGTGAAATTCTTGATACAAATTATTGTAATAAAAATATTGTAAATACTAATTGTTTGATTTATATTGTGTACATTGCTGACTACCATTTTTACAATTGCCTTATTTTTTACTTATTTATCAAAAAATTACAAACACATTCTACATTTTGCTCTTCTGGTTACAACATACTCATGATGAGTTTAAATGTGATCACTCTTTGTCTGTTGTTCCACTTTACATTCATAATGACCAAATGGTGTTCATTTTCATGTAAAAAATCATTTGAAATATGACAACTCTGTTCTTTTTGCTTTTTCATTAATCTATAGTGAATTACACTGTAATTTGCTGTTTATTTCCAATTTGATATTTGCATCCTATTCTTTTTTTGGTTTTTATGCTTCTTACAACATTTACCATTTTGGACTTCCACTATGTTGACTTGCTTTTATCTTGAAATGTTGCTGTTGCGGGGGTATTTTCGCCACTGGTGGCAGTTCTAGTTTATATTCAGTTTAGCTTGATTGTGAAACGAGTTATTACAACTGAGATTAATCTAGGAGTGTAACAATACGGTAAAAACCGCATTGCAATATATTGCAATATGCATGATCCGTATTGCAATATATTGCAATACGTACCAGCTTTTCGCTTAGACAAGCAAAGCTTTAATTAATGCATGTACCTCGTCCTAATTAGATTAGCATAGCACGCATATGGGTATTTTCAAATTATTTCTTATCCAAATGTTTGAATTACATATGTAAAATGGTCTATATGTTAGAAAAATGAGTGGTTTGAAACAGACTCTTGAATATATTTTTCTTTCAGTTGACTAAATGTTTAACCTTTAAAAGCACAGTAAGAATATTTCAAGAATTCGATTCATTTTAACATTTGTTTAAACATTTAACTATTAGATTCTGATAAAAACAAGCAGTATGAAACTTGACTACAAAAAGCGGTTCAAGGAAAAACGAACCGGTTAAAAACCGTTAGAACTAGTGTTGCAATATTAACCGGTATATCGATTAACCGTTACACACCTAGATTAATCACTCTCCGGTCAGCTTCCTAGTTCCTCAGAAATGAGCTAGAAGAATAAAGTTTCTTGCTTAAGGAAACAACAAGGTAGGTTTTGGATGGGCTTCGAGCCATTGCGGGGCTGGCGATCCAATAATCAGAATCCTGGTACATATAGTTAAGTATCTTCACTGTATCTGCGTACCTTTGTGTCACAATTACAACTTAATGAAGACTGGAAGTTTGGATTGGACAGTGAAAACATAAAAGATCGGTTTTAACATTTTGAGACGAAAAACAACAATAATATTACACCATTATGTAAAGCAGGAAATAGCAAATCGGCAGATTGTACGGCGATTTTCAGCAATACCTTACATTCACACCACTATTCTACTCCTAGTTTCTCGATGAGGTCATACCAGCTTATTAACTTGTTAACTTTTATCCATGTAAATCACTTTTCTCCTTTATTCAACATATACATGTTTTTCCCTTTCTTGTTTTTTTCTTTTTTCCCCTTATTATGTATGTATGTATGTTTGTATGTTTGTTTGTTTGGTTTTTCTTTTTCAAACTGTACATATTGAATTGGCAAAATAACTTTTATGTTTGTGCTAAAAAATATTGAACTTGAACTTGGTATCAAAATTGTAAGGCTTAATGTGGTGTATTAATAATGGTAATTATTGTTTAGTACAAACGAGTTGCTTGACGCCTTCTAAAGATTTTCAGAATAGAAACGGTTCAACATCACGTCAATCCATGTTATTTGTTAGTGATCACATGACTAGAAATGATTCATTCTAATAAAGATATTCTCTTGTTCAAAACCACAGACTGATTAAAGCAACTTTCCGCAAGAAATATCATCAAGCTTTAATTTCGATTTCTCATCCATTAATGTTTGTGCAGTGAACATCGATGATGAATGCATTATCCAAATCAGCTACAGTGTATTCGTATTAATAGTTAACAAAAAAAAATGAAAATTCTGCTTATTCTGCATAATCTGCAAATTTCTCAAATCAATATTTGTTTGCGAAATCTACGATGAAACATGTCAAATAACGGAACAAATTAGAGGATTTTACAATGAAATATGATATTTAAATTATAGGGGAAACATTAACAATGCTCATAAAAAATCGTTCGGCAAAATTTTGGTTTTATGATTGGTCGATCAATATTTACACAGGAAAAGAGTCATCTGAGCAAATTAATAAGTAAAAAGTTTTCTGCAATTTTTTTTGTGGTACCATGCATTATCAGTGTTTCGTCAATTTTCTTAATTTGAAAGTGTTTAGTACATGTAGCTTCATAAAATGTTGAGATAATGTTAGTTTAGATTTAAAACAAAAAAAACCCAATATATTTAGTCTACATTCCCATCCCAAACTTTAAACAAAATACTTAATGAGAAAATATTATAACATCTACCTCAAATTAAACATTAAATGCACTTTATTCATGTTTTCATAAGTAAAATGAATCCAAGGTGTGCTATTGCAGGAAATAAACGATGAACATACTCAGCGGGGAATAATTTGTTCTTTTAATATTGGTAAAAACGTAATTGTTTACAAATGAACAAGACAGTGCAAGCATTACTCACTTTTTAAGGGACTGGTGCTAATTCTGATGTACTTAATGTTAATAAACAACGACACATGTATAAATATTTGTTGTTTTTTGTGGTAATAAAGAATTCATGATAGTCTATGTTTATTCACAATCTAAACATACATATCTATGGTGTCCCGTTGGAGCTAACGGGTATCGTTCTCGTTCCCAGAGGTTATCAATATCTATAACTCAAGAATCCTGATAGCCTCTGGGAACGAGAATGACGGGTATCCGCTCTTTTGCCCTACATGAGCAAATGATGTATACAATTTGTAAACAAATAAAAATGAAATAAAAATGCGTGTTTATAAATAGGTACATGTATTTATTATTATTGTAGGGGGGCGAAAGGGAAGGGATAGTGCGTTGAGAGGAGGGAGAGAAATTAAAAACTTTAATCGTGAACATTACAACATGATTTTTTTAATGCTTACACCGCAAAATACTCAGTTCATTATACAAAATTTATAATATTTGACAGCAGCTAATTTTTTTCATAGAATAAGGCCACAACAAGTTGATCATATGTTCTACGGATTTTTCTGGAAAAAAAATGGGGCGAGCGAGCGAAGAAAAAAAAAGTCTTTATTCACTTGCTTTATATAGCGGTTTGACCAAATTTTTATGAGCGAGCGAGGAAATAAAAATATTTTTTTTTGTAAAAACCATCAAAATTAAGATGCGAGCGAATCCATAGAACATATGATCGATTTGTTGTGGCCTAATGTATGACTTGGTGGATTCTTACATGTTGCAAAATTATTTGACAATGTTACAATGATGAAATATTCGCCGTCATGAAAGAAAATATTGAATTATTTTGTCTGATGACAAATATGCAATATATACAATACACAATGTATATGAAAAATGTGCAATACGCTATAGCCTCCAAACAACAATCACCATCTGGCCATGACTAAATTGACCAATTTTTGTGGTGTGATCGTAGTTGAGGGAACCGTTGAAGAAAGGTGGTCGTCGTTTGGAAATGACAATTGTTGTGAGCATTCGGAACACCTCGACCTTTCATGAATAAATAATCTCGGAAGGATTCGTGGGGGTCTATCTACCCTGGCTACTTGGGATTTTACTACCTACGCGAGGCGAAGCACGTAACGGTTATGCAAAATAGTTCTTGTAGAAAACACATTGATCTTTGTCAAAACATATTTCTATGTTATATATTGAACCTAATATCGTTCAGCGATATCATTGAACTGTGTAATTTTAAATTTACGGACTAAAAACGAAACATCACGCATCCTCTAAACGATCGTGTATTTGTTTACGTCAACACCGGTAATTTCAAAATGGGGCCTAAATATGTCCGAGGTTATTCGTAGCGAATGGCCGAGGAGTTCCGAATGTTGTTGTGAGGTGACCGTTGTAGTGTGATGATTGTAGTTGGGGAGATAACCCTTGTTGGGAGTTGATCTTTGTAGGAAAAGGCCGTTGTTGAGAGGTGAACATTCATGGAGGTTCTACTATAGTACATGTTTAGTTAATAAATGCACTTTTTAATAGTGCATACCAAGAAGTGCATGTTTACGTCACGTTTTTTGTACTGACAAGATATGCATACTGACGTAATATTTTACTGAAGTGAACTCACTATTGTGATATAGACATCATTTATAATTAACAGCAAGAATGTAGAAATGTCAGATCGTATTCCTATCACTTTCTTTGAGTAATTCTTTGAGTATGATGTCATTACGTGCAGCTAGTCGTCCTATGTTTACCTGTACATCAACTTTTGTCTGCCATAAAATCAACTTTGATTACTCTTTAGATCGCCGCCGATTTTGTATTTGAATTATCTCGTTCAGACTTTTCCTCAAATGAATGAATTCAATGTGTTATCTTCATAGAAAAGTTGATATTGAAAGGGACACACAGGTATTTTGCACTACCTTTTCCCTGGTTTTGCATGGGGTTTCTTCATGTTTAGACTTGGGCTGTAGCAAGTCGCAAACGATATCAATTAGTGATCGCTTTTATCTATCGAAATATTTTCGCAGGAACATTTTGCTTTGTTATTTGACCTGCTAATTTCATTTTGAAAAACAATAAACAACATAAACAGGATTCTAGTTGACATTATTTGTGGCTTTTGACAAGTCGTACTGTCGGTAGAGTAATTTCAAACCATACAGCACACGTCCGTTTTAGTTCAATGCGTTATATTTTGCAGTTGAATGACATAATTAAGTATTTTGGGAGTTTATCATATTTTTTGGTATAGGGCCTTTAAGTTTATATTTTCTTTGGTATAGGGGCTTTAAGTACATGTATATTATTTTCTCGAATTTTTACTTGTTGTCTTGTTTTTGTCGCATTCGCGATAGGTTCGCATTGTTAGTTGCTTACAATGCACCACGATACTGTGTTTTGTATTCCCATAAGACTTTGGTACATGCAATAATATGTCTTCTAACTAAGATGAAATAACTTGATATATTATCAAGAGAAATACTAACTTCATGCATTGTTAAGTATGTAATACAAAATGAAACATAAATCACTGTCATAGAATCCTCATATTGATAAAGTATTTAATGTATTTATTGGCTTTTGATCACGACACAAAGAATAAACTTAGAGTTAAAGTTAAAGCAAGTTAAAGCAAGGGTTTTTGGACTCTACAATTAGTATCACTATTCAGTCGACTCTTGACATTAACTTCCCTGATCATCGAGTCATACACCAACTGTTAACACACTTTTATAAGTTAATAAACTTCATATAGTTTATATTTTAACCCTTCCGTCCATCTTCCATTAAAGGCAGACCAAAGCAAGGGTCTTAGTTTATATTTTAACCCTTCTATCCATCTTCCATTAAAGGCAGACCAAAGCAAGGGTCTTAAACTTGACACAAATAATCAAAGTGATAATAGTCAAAGTGATAAAAGAAAAGTGACAGAAAACAAGGTGTTACAGAGTATGTGAAATTAAAGGAAAACAAGGATGAATATGACTAACTGTCACTATTACTCCGAGAATTGTAGTTTTAAACCTAAGTTCAATCAGGAGTGTGTTTTATTTCTGAAATCATGATTCTGATTAAGCATACAATCTTAATCATGATATTGATGATTGTAGCGCCGTTAAACGTCGCAACGCCGCTAAACGTCGCAACTGACGTTAAACGTCGCAACACTAACGCTAAACGTCGCAACCGCCGCTAAACGTCGCAATCGTCCTGCGGTTAAACGTCGCAACGCTGACGGTAAACGTCGCAAAAAAATCGAATGCCGTTAAACGTCGCAACCTTGCCGCTAAACGTCGCACTTAGTAAGAAGGTATAGTGTCGAGCCTAATCAACACACAAATATTACATAGGACAAATATGACTTCAAAGCAGCCACTCTTAGACTCATAGCAACCATCAACATAGCCTTAGCAACCACCCCTTGGTCCATAGCAACCACTCTTACACCTTATGCCAATCGCCTTAAGGCCAAAGGTATCCACTATATTGTCCATAGCAACCGATTTGAGTTCCATAGCAACCGTAATTGCACCTTAAAATATCCATTTAAATATCAAATAACTCTCGCGGTCATAAACTTGATCTCAGTGTCAATTTTGATCATCTTCGGATCAACTTTCAAACTTGGTCATTTTTTGTTTGTAAAAAGCAGGGGCCATAAATCGTGTGTCAAAAATTGTAGACCCTAAATTCTGTATTTTTCTTTATTAGCTCACCTGAGCTAGCTCAGGGTGAGCTTTTAGGATCGTTGGACGTCCGGCGTCCATCGTTTGTTGCCCGTCTGACTACTGTTTGCGAACATTCTAGTGGATACATTTTTACCTCAATTATCATCAAACTTTATGAGGATGATTGTCTACGTATTTGATCGGATGAGTTCGAACATGGGTCATCTACGTAGAAAAACTAGGTCAGCGGAGCTTAAAACAGTTTTGTGGCTATATTTTTATACAAATACCATGGGAATTGGTTGGAAATTTTTATTTACTCTGATTATGTATAATTATTTCAGTGGTACCCCGGTTAGCGATAAAGGGCCATAACGACCCTCTTGTTAAATTTATACTTAGCTTTCCTCAGCTACTTGAAATGATTCTGTTGTAAGAGAGGGTTAACTATTAAGTAATGACTATTCATAATCGACTCACTTTAATTAGAATACTATTTGATTTTAGTCATTAGCCGATCAAATCTCACCAACGTGTTTATAGAAATCTCGGAAATAAAAATATAGTAGACTTTGAAAGTATTTTTATATATACACGATGTAGGGCTGCTAAACGTCGCAACGCTACTAAACGTCTCAACCTTGACACTAAACGTCGCAACATTGACACTAAACGTCGCAACGCTACAAAACGTCGCAACCTTGACACTAAACGTCGCAGCCTTGACACTAAACGTCGTAACATTGACACTAAACGTCGCAACGCTACTAAACGTCGCAACCTTGACACTAAACGTCGCGTTTAGTAGTAAGGTGTAAGCCACGGAAGTCAAGATGTAATAGCTATACTACAGTTATAAGGCACGCTTATAAGGCTAATGAAAATAGCTGGGCAAAATCCGAGTAGTCCACCTAATCGGACCTACTTATTTGCATTCGGAACACCTCGACTTTTCATGAATAAATAATCTAGGAATGATTGTTGGGGGTCTATCCTGGCGACAAGGGTTTTTACTACCTACGCGAGGACAAGCACAGGCGAAGCATGTAACGACCATGAAAGAAAGTTCTTATAGTATACACACAGATCTTTGTCAAAACATTTTCTATGTTATATATTTAACTAAATATTGTTTATTCGTGTATTTGTTTACTTCAACTCCGGTCAAAGCATTTTTATGGGAATGTGACGAAAAGGTAGTTCCAAGATGGCGTCTCAAGATGTCCGAGGTTCTTCGTAGCGAACGACCGAGGAGTTCCGGATGACTTATTTGAAGAGTATGCAAGGGGAAATATCTGACTAATGCCACTTACAATACACTCAGGGTCTACAGTCACGTGATCTATAAAAACAACTATTAAAGTACACAAATTTGTTTTCACCGATTTCTCTTTCCAGACAAAACATTTGAAATCACAAAGCGCATAAAATAACTGCATGTTAAACTTTTCCTTCTCGAAAAATCGCAATCGGTCCTGTACGGTTTGATCGTTAGCGAGATATAAATTGCACAAATATTGAATCGAGTGATAAACTAGTCATGCGCAAATATATTGTCCCGTGAAATTAGAGAAATCAAATACAACTGTCACTCTAATACTTGTATAGGCATTTTGGAACTATGGAACGTTGTAATTAATTTTATGCACTTTATTAATCTTTCTTATCTTGATTTCTTTATCTTGACGAATTCAAAAGCTTGTTTAAATGCTCACAATTACGTGATTATACGCCCTGGTACAATATACTTGCGCCTTATTTCTCTGGCAAGGTTTTTATTAGAAACCAGACAATTTAATGTTCCTTTACGCTACATTCTGCTTCATTACGCCACATTTACTATGGGACGCCGATGTTGTGCGGTAAACATAAGTCACTTGGTACTTCTAGCATCACGTGATCTATGTGATGGCAATGTAGTCTCGACATTATTTATTGTAAGAAGTGTGTGCTTTACATAATGATGAAAGCATTAGTTCATAATGATACGGGGTTCTGGAATACTCAATCATAACATACCCATAACATTGAAATAGGAATTCAAAATGATAACAGGACCAAATGTTATAATACTTGGTCGAGAGCTCCCTACTCAAAGAACAATTCAGTTCTTAATAAGTAAGCATCTTAGAAACCCCGAATAAATATGTATTGCATTATTCAATTATATCAATCATATCATAGAGACATGCATGAGTACTCTACACATGTAACAAAAAATTGAGCTCTTGAGCATGGAGTCCATTGTCAAGTTTTATAGCATCGATACCGGATCAAGTGGATTCCGACTTCACGGTATGTTCATAATTAGGTACTTTAGTCAGTTATCTTTCCCTGATAAAACCTGGAGCAATCCAATTGGTAAGTATGTCCTATCAGTTGGAATCCTTGGATTTTATCATTGAAGTCCTATGTAAGGATAATAAAATACTTCATCTAATATCTTTCTTGTTAATGAAGATATTAACAGAAGTGATGAATTAAGATAGTTCTTTACCTTAAAAATACTTAGCTTGAATTTCAAACAAATAAAATGATTTCCAAAAAGTTATTAAAGACTAATTTTGGCAAATTTGCATTGAAAAGTAACGATAAAATCCGAGTTATCCAACTAATTGGACCTACCTATTTGAAGAGTATACAAGGGGAAATATCTGACTAAAGTCCCTTATTCTCCCTTCCAATTCTGTATTAAATGTTGATATTTACCTGGTATAGATCTTCAATGTTTTTTTCAAGCAAATCTGTAGCGTGGTCTAGTGGTTACATATAATTGCCAGAGAAGAACTAAAATAATTTGTTTGAAAGCAATATGCCCAAGAGTTGATGTAAATTAATCCACTACATAAAGATAAATCAACATGATGGCTGTGCAGACATAGATAGTTAGCCCAACAACATAATTATGTAGATCTGTACCAGGCCAATATCAACAATTATAGTTCGTAAAATAACATTACGTGTTTGTGTAAACATTAAAATAAACTAATCCATTCCAAAGGTAGGACATAATTGAAAATAAAAGTTGTATAGATCATTTTAACAAAATTAGTGCGGTTGATAAACCACCACTCAATAATGCTTGTCATGGACGAAATCTTTTCCATTACACCAACAAAACACTCGTAAAACATATTAAATTCAATACGAAAAAATATTATATTGTCATGCTGATCACCCATTGTCGTGGATTAGTTCATTGTATTGTTTACATAAACATTGTTATGTTTTAGTACGAACTGTATACTAGTAGGGTTATTGATAGATATTTTACTGTAACATCTTCAAGTCAATGTACAAGGCGAGAATTTTAGCTCTTTTTGCGCTTTTTTTTTCATCGGATTTGACAATATTTCAAACGATTTGTCGTACAGACTAGATAAAAACTTATAGCATGAACAAATTATAACTTTTCACATCGGTTACTTCCCTCGTTTTTCATCCTTTAAAAAAGGAGGGGGGCAACCGCTGAGATATTTTAAGTAAAGGCATAGGTACGCTGATTAAAATTCTATTGTTAAGTTTCATTCAACTGTCAGTAGTGCATACATTAACCTCCCTGATTTAAATAGATGAGCAAAGAAGAACTGTACTGAGTATTTAAAGTCATAGGGAAAAACATGCGCCACTGGCAGTTGAATTAAATTTAACAATTACATCTACTAAATGTTGGGATCTACCTTTGAATATTATTTTCCCAGTCTTATGAGAATATTTAGGGAAACAAATCCTCGCTTAGTGCAATCAGCTGAACATGATACAGTAAAATATCTACCTAGGTAGAAAAAAACAAACACTTTGAAAGCACACCTTGTCATAGAGCATTTCATGCCCTGGTGTGCTTAAATACCATGCAGTTGTAGTTTAATAGATATAAAATACATAAATATCATTCTGATCTTGTAGTCGTATGTATATGTTCATAAATAATGTCTGTGACTGTTGTTTTGTTCCTTCATTTGAATACATACACTGACATTTTCTATCAAGCTTGCTTCACTACGAAGATCGTACCGGTAATAGATCTGCAGAAAAATAAAAAAATATACATTAACTACCATTAGGTTAAAGCACAATGTACTCGTATAAAGGAAGAATTCCCATAACGTGGTTCTCAATTAGAAACTATACTAAAACCAAGAAAACCGTATTATTTGAAAAAAGGAAACATACTTTAACATCGAATTCACTATACTCACAATATAGTTTTGTTTTATTCAACATGAAAGCATATCGCCAGTACGTATGGGAGGTCACAGATTTACAATTGTGCTCATATGGAACATATAAAGAATTCAACTTCATTTTATCTATCAGTTATTCATTGTAAGAGATAATATTTCATTATACCAGTTATTCGTTATGAAAGGGATTTTCGTTTCTGCACCACATGAACTAAATTAGGGTTGAATGTCAAAGTTTTGAATCAAGTAGTTAAATGTTCAAGCAACTGTGATTTTTTTTCTTTTTTTAACGTCGCATTCAACACATATATAGGTTATATACACGACGGCCAGCTCTTCCTACTATAGGTTTCCTGGACATTTTTTCTATCACCAGTACTAACTTACCCTACCACGAGGCCGACAACTCATGTATAGGGTATGACCTGCCGCGACCGGGTTTCGAACCCGTAAGCTTGTAAAAGTTATATAGCTAATGAATTGGTTGATATGCT
Organism: Mactra quadrangularis; assembly: GCA_025267735.1. Classification (NCBI taxonomy): domain Eukaryota; kingdom Metazoa; phylum Mollusca; class Bivalvia; order Venerida; family Mactridae; genus Mactra; species Mactra quadrangularis. The sequence continues at coordinate 37,817,042 of CM046305.1, read as the reverse complement.
TAAACTTATGTTGAACAGAAGAAGAGTAAATTACATGTTATATAATACATTTAATATCCAAATTACTTGGTATTGTAATGATATAAGCATTTGATACTACTTTATTTGGATTTAATCAATACTTTATTTGGTCATTTACTACTGTTATAATGTCACCTGACATGCTTATTATTTAAATACAGCACAATGAGACGACAACCTCTATATATGGTAAAACATCACGATCATGGAAAGATGTAACCTGTCGCATAGCCTGATTCGACAAAAATAGATATATGCTTTCATAAAATTGTTTTCTTTTTAGATATAGTTTGTTGTATTCAATTGTCTATGCATAAATAATAGCCATACATCAAGACATTTCATTTCTTAGTTGGCCTACCACTTCTGCATGGCGATTTTCCCTATTTTTGATCGAATAACTAAACAGCTATTATTACATTTTAGTTCGAGTTACACTATAATGAAAAACTTCAATTTAACATAAATTTAAATATTACAAAATTAAATATTTACCTTATCAAGATCCTGATCATCTTAAGTTGATTCGTGTTGAATAAATTGTGCGATGATTACTACATTTTGTTGTTGGGTGTAATTTAAACATTCTACAAAAACATAAAACAAAAGTTTAGTTTAAATAGATAAAAGTAAGACAATTTGATAAGTTGCTTTGAAAGTTTACATATCTGACTTTATCAATCAGAAAGTTTGTGTTGAGCATTAAAACCTCAGAGGTCATTTTCACAAAAATCTCATGAAAAATATTTTAAGTCAATTTCAAAAATTTACATTCATAGCCTAAAAGATATGATATCATAATGATATGTTTTTCAAAAAGTGTTCATTATCCTACAAAATTGAAGAATATAATAAATTGGTTTGACAATGCATGAAGGTATAATGAATGTTTCCTGCTTTTAACTTGATGATTTTTATTGTAAGCTATTTTTTGTGTGAAAATAACCACTGATTTTTATTTGCTAAATCCTCTCACTGATAAATGATGTAGCATAAGTAACCCAACATGTTATCTGAGAATGAATGCTGTTCCTTAAAAGGAAGAAAATTTAGTACTGGTGCATCCTATAGGAACGATAGATTAATAGGTAAACTATCCTGCTCACACGTTCCTGACTAATCAAACCAAACGCATGGGTGTCTCTAGCATCCTATATCTTATTGTACGCGTCTCTAGCAACCTAGATTGTATTGTAGACATGTAAGTAACAGCTGTAGGTATTGATTCAGGTCTGATATGACAAATCCAAATTTAGGTTCTTCAAGAACTCATTATTCTAATTTATGATAGCGCATAAACTCACACGCTTCAAAATATTGATGCTTTCTTATTTTTGGATAAGGCGTAAATTTACGCACTTCTGATATGTTTTTATTCGGTAAATGCAGACGTCTCTACAGAAGAGTTGGTAAAGTGACGAATAGACAACTGTCGCTGTATGTATACATCGAGTTTGAGCTAAAGTGGGAACGTGCTTCTAATGATTTGGGTATGTCAGCAGTTCCTGAATTTTGTTACAATCAGTACAAATTCTAATCATCTAATAAGCAAATTAGCCAAACACACGTGACACTAGGAAAATTTACAGAATAATATTTTATCAAATCAACAAGTGATTATGCTTCCTTGAAATTCTGACTATAACATTATACTATCAAAATAATTGAGGAATAATTCCAATAAACTTACGGCTAGAACGTATATCCAAAGGTCAGTTTTCCATTTAATCGTAGAATTAACTCAACATGGAATAAATTCAGTCACCTTTAACCCATCTTCATCCAAAGATACCAGTACATACCTAGAATATATAACATACAAGGACCAGAGTTGTGAGACATGTGACCAAAATAATTCAAAATGACATATTTTCCCCTCGTTTTTATGAAGCAATATTAGGAAAGTATACGCTATTTAAATAATAAATGCTGTTTGAATTTAGTAGTAGTAAAACATCGTTAACATTTTACGAAGATTTCCTGCTGTTGGTTTACGATATTTTAGTCGTAAGACTTTATAAATGAAGCCCGTTGCTAAATATGTGTCCATCTTGTAAAACCTTTTTGTCTTGTCCTATGTAAATGTTCCATAGACATCACTCACAACCTGAAATAGACAAAACAAGAAAAGAGAAACCCGAGAAAATATATGTAACAAAACATGTATAGTATATTGACGATAAATTATAAAAAGATAACCAAAGAAACGCTGAAAAAGAACTAAGGAGTAATGGCATAAGAAGGAGATGCGGAGCACGGACAAGCATGCATGAGGTACAAGGAGGGGCACGCGCAGGGATTTTTACTCCATGGGGGTTATGTGGTCCGTTTAGGGCGGTCATTTCCTCTACCATTCCCACCTATTCACCAGGGCTATAGGAAGTCTCTGACCACCATTATTACAAGTTGGCTGGCTGGCTTACATGCAAATTAGTTTTATCCAGTTTAGACAAACTTATGAATACACGTACTTCCAAACCGACCTGTATCCTGAAACATCCCCTTCCAGTTATCATTGAATTCTTAGCCCCTAATAAAAATACAACAAACACTAAATCTAAACAGGCATTTTACCTATATATAAAATCTTCAGAACTTTTATATTCCCTTTCAAACTTACTCTATGGATCAAATTACCCTTACCAAAAATATCCACCTTAACTAAGTAAAAGAGTACCCCATGTAGGTGTTCCATAATCGCCACACTTGTAATCAACGTCTTGTGAAATTTATAAGCAATACCACGAGACTAAACCATGTGTATGCATTATAGTTCCAACATTATAAAAAAGTTGTTTTTATTGGTAATACACGAGAGCTTTGTTATATTTATTACATGTACACATATTCTCGTAAAAGTATTTATATTTTCAAAAACCTAGGCTGAACGAGGCTGACCTGCGTTAGTTTTTAATGTATGAAATTCTCAATCACTTACAAAATGATTTTAAAATATCAATTACGACATAATGACATGTCATCAACCACAAATATATACCTTTCATACATTGCTTATTGTTCATATATTGAATCTTAGACGCCAGAAAAACAGTTAAGATAACAAGCAAACAGTACTTAAAAATGCAAGATATAAGACTATGTCCGTACGAACATTTGGAGGGGGTATATGGCCTCAAATTATTTTGAAAGTATTGCAACTTAAAATGAACCAGATGAAGATGTTCTTTTTGCGATAGCGATCAATTGATTTGCTATAGACGATTGGGAGAAAGGTTAGAACTTTTGTATTTTTTTCTGTTTCATTTTTTTTCTAAATCGGTCAAAAAATAAGAGCACAGGAACCTGTTGAATGAGATAGATGTGTTCGTGTTTTCTGAGGTTGTGATTTATATAACTTTACTGTATTTGTGTGTATATAGTAAACATATTTTGGGGTGTGGTATATATAATAAGTTTGAAAGGGGACTTTTTCATGCCGGTAGCTTGGGGACTAGAGAACTGTCTGTATTCAAAGATTGTTATTTGTAATTAGTCTGGCTGAGATGGAACCATTTGTCTCCAAATGAATGAATGTCATTACACCATTATGCAAAGAGTAAGTATGGGTTTTACTGATTGATACAGGGTTTGCAACAATGTTTATGTACATTGGATTTGTATATGTTCAGGTGGGCAACAATCTGGCGAAACGAAGAATTTGAATGGTGAACAGATCAAGAATTATACAAATGCTGTATTATGTGCGATAGGGACAACTATTAAGTAAGGAAATTAGTTTTTAATATCTTGTGCGTAAGGTGACAGCAAAATCATAGTAAACACAAATTTAGATAAAGTTTTTGACCGATTACATTGTTTGGTAAGATCTTTTAAAATGGATAATAGTCCCCCCTATTTTGCATGAAAACAAAATGATTTTAAAACATTAATTACAACATAATGACATGTTATCTACCATAAATACATAGCTTTTATAATCCAAATCCGTCAAGAAATAAGAGCACAAAAGCCTGTTGAATGAGATAGATGTGTTCGTGTTTTCTGAGGTTATGAGTTATATAACTTTACTGTATTTGTGTAAATATAGTAAACACATTTTGGGGTGTGGTATAAATAATTATTTTGAAAGGGGACTTTTTCATGCCGAAAGCTTGGGGACTAGAGAACTGTCTGTATTCAAAGATTGTTATTTGTAATTAGTCTGACTGGGATAGAATCATTTGTCTCCAAATGAATGTGAATGTCATCACACCATTTTGCGAGAAAATATGTGTTTTATTGACAGATACGGGTTTGCAACAATGTATATGTAAATTGGATTTGTATATGTTCAAGTGGGCATAAATCGGGCAAAATTTGAATGGTGAACAAAGCAAGTATTTTACAAGTGCTATATTATGTACTCACACTGTTCGGTGTATAAGGACGACAGTGACAATTCTTTAGTAAGGGAATTAGTTCTGTCAATGTTGTATGTGTCTCTTTCAGTACAGAACTTCATTTATGCCAAGAAAGCAAGTTTAGTTAATGTTTGTTTCTGGACAGTATTATTATCAGTATAGTCTTGTTTGTTTGACAAGATGAGATAAATTGAGGTTTTGACGAATATTCAAGAAAGGGTATACAATTTGTAATCTATTGTAGCTGAGATTGAACTCAGATTATAAGGGTATCTGCAATAGAATATATAACTATTCACAACCATCTCGTAATAATAGTTCGTTTGTTTGAAACAGAATATTAACTGATTAGTATGTTCATATTTCGTTATTGAACAACGTAAAATAATATGCGAGTAAAACATTAATTGATAGCAGTGTTTGCAATTTAGACAATTATAAATAATGTAGCTGAACAAAGTTCGATAAGAAAACATTGAAATAATCAAACAAACGGTTCTATATTGTACTCTAATGAAACTATTCGCTGTACAGAAAAAAAACAACGAAATATTGGAAACAATTTACAATGCACATTTATAAGTCCTCAGAATGATAAAATATATCATTACTAAAAAAGTGTATCTTATACACTATACTTTATATAAATTATTTTCAAAAACGGGTTGAAACAATATGTTTATTAAAATAAATACTTAAAGTAGTAATGAGTCACAATTATCTGTTCATATAAACCGATTCTATGCATAGTTTATTACCTTTTTCAAAAACAAAAATGTTATTACATTTACATTCTGAACGATAATATAGCAACAATATCATAATAGTATTCAAATATAGGTCATGTTCTATTAAATCAACAACCAAACCACATAACATGTAGATTTGTACCAATTGACAACCTCTGTCTACAGTAAAAATCATAACAAAATATTGGGTTTTATAATCAAATCCCAATTGGCAAATTTAGTATTTTATAAAATGGACATTAATAATCAAAATAACACGTTTAAATGAAATGTACAAAGTACCTTCCACATCCATGTACATAACAACACAGTTCATTATACAGTCATTATTCATACAATCATTCCATTAGCCAAAATTTTTTCAAAAATCCATTTGAAGTTTTCTTTTCCAAATTTGATTTAAACGTATACATTTAAATAGCTCCTTAGTTTGACTTAGCTCTATTTTCTATGTCCAATATTTTGCATGTCGTAACATTCTTTTTAGGTATATGGTACTTTAAACCTTTTAAGACCTTCAGCGAATGGTGCTTCTCAATTGTTTTGTTAATTAATTAATGATTCTGATCTAGCTATCCTCCCATAAAACGGGCCCTTCACCAGATTGCTCAGAATCATATTGAAGTGCATTGAATAATTCCGATCTAGCTATCCTCCCATAAAACGGACCCTTCACTAGATTACTCAGAATTATATTAAAGTACATTGAATAATTCCGATCTAGCTATCCTCCCATAAGTGGGCCCTTCACTAGATTGCACAGAATTATTACCGATCTAGATATCCTCCCATAAAGTGGGCCCTTCTCTAGATTGCTCGGATTTATGTCTTGTTTCAATGTATAATTCCGATCTAGCTATCCTCCCAAAAATGGGTCCTTTACTAGATTTCTCAGAATTATACTTCAATGCAAGGAATACTTCCGATCTAGTTATCCTCCCATAAAATGGGCCCTTCACTAGATTGCTCAGAAGTATTAATATTTTCCTTATTTTGTTACTTAAAAAAATAAATATATTCTCGGCATGTATTTATAGAACATCATTATCAAACATCATTAGAGCTAATTACATGTATTTGAAGATACTATCAAATTATTTATTAAAAATCTTGACAATGTATAATGACCATGTTATTAGATAAATAAATGTGTAGGTATGAGTATAAATCATTTTTGTATGTTCAAACATTATTGCACCATATATTAATTATTTTACATAGCTTGTTATAAGTTTTAATATGACAGAGAGTTGATTCAATTGGTATGACATATAAGTCAATCGCTTAAAAGGCAGGAAATTTTCAACAAGACTAAACTCAATATGTTTGAAACTGAATATAACAATTAAAGCAAACTTGTAAATAAAAATACCAAAAATATTACAAAATAATGAATTTCTTTACTTATCTCGAAAATAATTATCCATTGAATTAGCATATTCACTAGCAGAACAACGTTTGTTTTTAATTTTGTCCAATGTTTTTATGCATTGATAAGCATGATTAATTAGTAAAACACTCGTTTATTATCATTATTTGTACTTTTTTTCAAAATATCAGTGAACATTCTGTTATAAACTCTTATTATATAAAAACTTCATCAGAGGAAGAAAAATACATGAAGACAAAGCTACCCCATAATGTAGTTGGGCAGTCGCAATTGAAAGCAAACGCCTTTGTATATATGAGAATCAATAGACATGTTGTTAAGTAAGCAAAGACAGAAACCTTCATGCGAATAATGGAGGAAAGACATTCGATAGTGTGTGTATGTTATCTTTAGTAGAGATAGAAACCAGCACGACGATTTGGATAGAATGTCATGTCATATTCTAAGTCTGTTTTAAAGACCGAAACCTACATGATGATAATAATAGAATGCAGAAATTGAAGAAAGATACTTACCTCAACAAAAATGACAGAATGTCAGGCGATATGGTGCTTGGATTATCTTTATTGAAGATAGAATCCTACAGGAAATTATGATAGAATAGTTAGTTATTGTGTTTATGTGTATTCTTATGGGAGACAAATACTTACCTGAATTAGATGATAGAATGGCATGCGATATTGTGTGTGTTGTCTTAATTGAAGATTGAAACCTACAGGAGAATAATGATAGAATATGCTATGGTGTGTGTATACATGTTGTCTTAACTGAAGAAAGATACGTACATGAATTAAATGAAAGAATGGCATACGATATGGTGCTAGTTATCCTCATTGAAGAGAGAAACCTACAGGAGAATGATGATAGAAAAGTATGTCATGGTAGTGTGTATTATTATTGGAGACAAATACCTACCTGAGTTAAATGACAGAACGGCATGAGATATGGTGCGAGTTATCTTAATTGACGCCATAAAACCTACATGGGAGTACCGATAGAAAGGCAAGCCGTATTGTAAGTATGTTTTTTATTGAGGAAAGATACTTACCTGAGAAAACATGAGATTAGCATGCCGTATTGTGTGTGTTACCTTAATTCAAGATAGAAACCTACAGGAGATTGTTGATAAAAAGACATGTCATATTGTGTGTATGTTATCTTGATTGAAGATAGATACTTACCTCAATTAAATGATAAAATGGCATGCCATATTGCGTGTACAATCTTAATTGAGGACAAGAACCTACTAAAGAAAAATGATAGAAATGGATGCCATATTATGTGTGTGATCTTATTTAAGGATAAGATAGAAACCTATATTAGAATAGTGGTAGAAAGGCATGAGATATAGTATGCATGTTATCTTTATAAGAGATAGAGACTTGTTGGACAATTTAGATAGAATGACATGCCACATTTTGAGTCTGAAATGTTTTTAAAGAATGAAATCTACTTAATCATAATGATAGAATAACATTGTACATGTAATGTTTGCATGTTTTCTTGATTAAAGAAAGATACTTACCTGAAACAAAATGATAGAATGGCATGCGATATGATGTGTATTATCTTAATTGAAGACAGAGACCTACAAGGAAATATTGATAGTACGACATGCCATAGTATGTGTGTTATCATATTTGAGGATAGAATCCTACACGTAAAAATGGTAATAGGCATGCGATGTAGTGTGTATGTTAGCTTTTTGGAGAGATATCAGCACGACAATTCGGAAAGAATGCCATGCTATAATTTGGAAACGTTTTCATTCTTAAAGACTAAAACCTACATGACAATAATGATAGATTAAAATGCCAGGTAATGTTTGTATGTTTCTGTAATTGAAGAAATATACTTACCCGAATTAAATGATAGAATGGCATGGGTAATGGTGTGTGTTATCATTACGTTAACCGAAGACAGAAACCTTCAGAAGAGTAATGAGAGAATGATATGTCATAGCGTTTGTGAGTAAGTGTACATTTTAAATTGAAGACAGATACTTACCTGAATTAAAGGATAGAATGGCATGAGATATGGTGCTTGTTATCTTAATTGAAGACAGAAACCTACAGGAGAATAATGATAGTATTGCATGACATAGTGTTTGTATGTTTTGTTTCATTGAAGAAAGATACTTACCTGGATTAAATTCTAGAAATACATGAGTTGTGGTGTGTGTTATCTTAATTTAAGACAGAAGTCTACATGACAATAATGATAGAATAGCATGCTAATGCGTGGCTGTTATATAATTGAAAACTTAAACCTATAAGGGATTATTGATAGAAACGCAAGCCGTATAGTGTGTATGGTTTTTTAACTGACTAAAGATACTTACTTGGGAAAATGATAGAATGGCATGCCATATTGTGTGTGTGGGGGTGTGTGTGTGTGTGTGTGTGTTACCTTATTTTAAGACAAAACCTACAGGAGAATAATGATGGAATGGGTTGTCATTTTGTGTGTGATATCTTATTTGAAGAAATATATCTGAATTGGAATGTTGATAGAAAGGAAAGCCGTATTTTGTGTATTTTTTCTAATTGAAGACAGTTACTTACATGAGAATAATGATAAAATGATATGCCATTTTGTGAGGGTAATCTTAATTTAAGAAAGAAACCTACAGGAGAAAAAAGATAGAATGACATGCAATATAGTTTGTGATATCTTAATAGAAGATAGAATCCTACCGCAGAAAAAGATATAATATGCATAGTATTTGTATATTTTCTTAATTGAAAACAGATACTTACCTGAATAAATTATTAAATTGCATGCGGTATGGTGTGTATTATGTTAATTGAAGACAGAAAACTACAAAGGAGTATTAACAGATTTCTGAGGTTATGAGTTATATAACTTTACTGTATTTGTGTATATATAGTAAACATATTTTGGGATGTTGTATAAATAATAATTTTGAAAGGGGACTTTTTCATGCCGAAAGCTTGGGGACTAGAGAACTGTCTGTATTCAAAGATTGTTATTTGTAATTAGTCTGACTGGGATAGAATCATTTGTCTCCAAATGAATGTGAATGTCATCACACCATTTTGCGAGAAAATATGTGTTTAATTGACAGATACGGGTTTGCAACAATGTATATGTAAATTGGATTTGTATATGTTCAAGTGGGCATAAATCGGGCAAAATTTGAATGGTGAACAAAGCAAGTATTTTACAAATGCTATATTATGTACTCACACTGTTCGGTGTATAAGGACGACAGTGACAATTCTTTAGTAAGGGAATTAGTTCTGTCAATGTTGTATGTGTCTCTTTCAGTACAGAACTTCATTTATGCCAAGAAAGCAAGTTTAGTTAATGTTTGTTTCTGGACAGTATTATTATCAGTATAGTCTTGTTTGTTTGACAAGATGAGATAAATTGAGGTTTTGACGAATATTCAAGAAAGGGTATACAATTTGTAATCTATTGTAGCTGAGATTGAACTCAGATTATAAGGGTATCTGCAATAGAATATATAACTATTCACAACCATCTCGTAATAATAGTTCGTTTGTTTGAAACAGAATATTAACTGATTAGTATGTTCATATTTCAATATTGAACAACGTAAAATAATGTGCGAGTAAAACATTAATTGATAGCAGTGTTTGCAATTTAGACAATTATAAATAATGTAGCTGAACAAAGTTCGATAAGAAAACATTGGAATAATCAAACAAACGGTTCTATATTGTACTCTAATGAAACTATTCGCTGTACAGAAAAAAACAACGAAATATTGGAAACAATTTACAATGCACATTTATAAGTCCTCAGAATGATAAAATATATCATTACTAAAAAGTGTATCTTATACACTATACTTTATATAAATTATTTTCAAAAACGGGTTGAAACAATATGTTTATTAAAATAAATACTTTAAGTAGTAATGAGTCACAATTATCTGTTCATATAAACCGATTCTATGCATAGTTTATTACCTTTTTCAAAAACAAAAATGTTATTACATTTACATTCTGAACGATAATATAGCAACAATATCATAATAGTATTCAAATATAAAGTCATGTTCTATTAAATCAACAACCAAACCACGTAACATGTAGATTTGTACCAATTGACAACCTCTGTCTACGGTAAAAATCATAACAAAATATTGGGTTTTATAATCAAATCCCAATTGGCAAATTTAGTATTTTATAAAAAGGACATTAATAATCAAAATAACACGTTTAAATGAAATGTACAAAGTACCTTCCACATCCATGTACATAACAACACAGTTCATTATACAGTCATTATTCATACAATCATTCCATTAGCCAAAATTTTTTCAAAATCCATTTGAAGTTTTCTTTTCCAAATTTGATTTAAACGTATACATTTAAATAGCTCCTTAGTTTGACTTAGCTCTATTTTCTATGTCCAATATTTTGCATGTCGTAACATTCTTTTTAGGTATATGGTACTTTAGACCTTTTAAGACCTTCAGCGAATGGTGCTTCTCAATTGTTTTGTTAATTAATTAATGATTATGATCTAGCTATCCTCCCATAAAACGGGCCCTTCACCAGATTGCTCAGAATCATATTGAAGTGCATTGAATAATTCCGATCTAGCTATCCTCCCATAAAACGGACCCTTCACTAGATTACTCAGAATTATATTAAAGTACATTGAATAATTCCGATCTAGCTATCCTCCCATAAGTGGGCCCTTCACTAGATTGCTCAGAATTATTACCGATCTAGATATCCTCCCATAAAGTGGGCCCTTCTCTAGATTGCTCGGATTTATGTCTTGTTTCAATGTATAATTCCGATCTAGCTATCCTCCCATAAATGGGTCCTTCACTAGATTTCTCAGAATTATACTTCAATGCAAGGAATACTTCCGATCTAGTTATCCTCCCATAAAATGGGCCCTTCACTAGATTGCTCAGAAGTATTAATATTTTCCTTATTTTGTTACTTAAAAAAATAAATATATTCTCGGCATGTATTTATAGAACATCATTATCAAACATCATTAGAGCTAATTACATGTATTTAAAGATACTATCAAATTATTTATTAAAAATCTTGACAATGTATAATGACCATGTTATTAGATAAATAAATGTGTAGGTATGAGTATAAATCATTTTTGTATGTTCAAACATTATTGCACCATATATTAATTATTTTACATAGCTTGTTATAAGTGTTAATATGACAGAGAGTTGATTCAATTGGTATGACATATAAGTCAATCGCTTAAAAGGCAGGAAATTTTCAACAAGACTAAACTCAATATGTTTGAAACTGAATATAACAATTAAAGCAAACTTGTAAATAAAAATACCAAAAATATTACAAAATAATGAATTTCTTTACTTATCTCGAAAATAATTATCCATTGAATTAGCATATTCACTAGCAGAACAACGTTTGTTTTTAATTTTGTCCAATGTTTTTATGCATTGATAAGCATGATTAATTAGTAAAACACTCGTTTATTATCATTATTTGTACTTTTTTTCAAAATATCAGTGAACATTCTGTTATAAACTCTTATTATATAAAAACTTCATCAGAGGAAGAAAAATACATGAAGACAAAGCTACCCCATAATGTAGTTGGGCAGTCGCAATTGAAAGCAAACGCCTTTGTATATATGAGAATCAATAGACATGTTGTTAAGTAAGCAAAGACAGAAACCTTCATGCGAATAATGGAGGAAAGACATTCGATAGTGTGTGTATGTTATCTTTAGTAGAGATAGAAACCAGCACGACGATTTGGATAGAATGTCATGTCATATTCTAAGTCTGTTTTAAAGACCGAAACCTACATGATGATAATAATAGAATGCAGAAATTGAAGAAAGATACTTACCTCAACAAAAATGACAGAATGTCAGGCGATATGGTGCTTGGATTATCTTTATTGAAGATAGAATCCTACAGGAAATTATGATAGAATAGTTAGTTATTGTGTTTATGTGTATTCTTATGGGAGACAAATACTTACCTGAATTAGATGATAGAATGGCATGCGATATTGTGTGTGTTGTCTTAATTGAAGATTGAAACCTACAGGAGAATAATGATAGAATATGCTATGGTGTGTGTATACATGTTGTCTTAACTGAAGAAAGATACGTACATGAATTAAATGAAAGAATGGCATACGATATGGTGCTAGTTATCCTCATTGAAGAGAGAAACCTACAGGAGAATGATGATAGAAAAGTATGTCATGGTAGTGTGTATTATTATTGGAGACAAATACCTACCTGAGTTAAATGACAGAACGGCATGAGATATGGTGCGAGTTATCTTAATTGACGCCATAAAACCTACATGGGAGTACCGATAGAAAGGCAAGCCGTATTGTAAGTATGTTTTTTATTGAGGAAAGATACTTACCTGAGAAAACATGAGATTAGCATGCCGTATTGTGTGTGTTACCTTAATTCAAGATAGAAACCTACAGGAGATTATTGATAAAAAGACATGTCATATTGTGTGTATGTTATCTTGATTGAAGATAGATACTTACCTCAATTAAATGATAAAATGGCATGCCATATTGCGTGTACAATCTTAATTGAGGACAAGAACCTACTAAAGAAAAATGATAGAAATGGATGCCATATTATGTGTGTGATCTTATTTAAGGATAAGATAGAAACCTATATTAGAATAGTGGTAGAAAGGCATGAGATATAGTATGCATGTTATCTTTATAAGAGATAGAGACTTGTTGGACAATTTAGATAGAATGACATGCCACATTTTGAGTCTGAAATGTTTTTAAAGAATGAAATCTACTTAATCATAATGATAGAATAACATTGTACATGTAATGTTTGCATGTTTTCTTGATTAAAGAAAGATACTTACCTGAAACAAAATGATAGAATGGCATGCGATATGATGTGTATTATCTTAATTGAAGACAGAGACCTACAAGGAAATATTGATAGTACGACATGCCATAGTATGTGTGTTATCATATTTGAGGATAGAATCCTACACGTAAAAATGGTAATAGGCATGCGATGTAGTGTGTATGTTAGCTTTTTGGAGAGATATCAGCACGACAATTCGGAAAGAATGCCATGCTATAATTTGGAAACGTTTTCATTCTTAAAGACTAAAACCTACATGACAATAATGATAGATTAAAATGCCAGGTAATGTTTGTATGTTTCTGTAATTGAAGAAATATACTTACCCGAATTAAATGATAGAATGGCATGGGTAATGGTGTGTGTTATCATTACGTTAACCGAAGACAGAAACCTTCAGAAGAGTAATGAGAGAATGATATGTCATAGCGTTTGTGAGTAAGTGTACATTTTAAATTGAAGACAGATACTTACCTGAATTAAAGGATAGAATGGCATGAGATATGGTGCTTGTTATCTTAATTGAAGACAGAAACCTACAGGAGAATAATGATAGTATTGCATGACATAGTGTTTGTATGTTTTGTTTCATTGAAGAAAGATACTTACCTGGATTAAATTCTAGAAATACATGAGTTGTGGTGTGTGTTATCTTAATTTAAGACAGAAGTCTACATGACAATAATGATAGAATAGCATGCTAATGCGTGGCTGTTATATAATTGAAAACTTAAACCTATAAGGGATTATTGATAGAAACGCAAGCCGTATAGTGTGTATGGTTTTTTAACTGACTAAAGATACTTACTTGGGAAAATGATAGAATGGCATGCCATATTGTGTGTGTGTGTGTGTGTGTGTGTGTGTGTGTGTGTGTGTGTGTGTGTGTGTGTGTGTGTGTGTGTGTGTGTGTGTGTGTGTGTGTGTGTGTGTGTGTGTGTGTGTGTGTGTGTGTGTGTGTGTGTGTGTGTGTGTGTGTGTGTGTGTGTGTGTGTGTGTGTTACCTTATTTTAAGACAAAACCTACAGGAGAATAATGATGGAATGGGTTGTCATTTTGTGTGTGATATCTTATTTGAAGAAATATATCTGAATTGGAATGTTGATAGAAAGGAAAGCCGTATTTTGTGTATTTTTTCTAATTGAAGACAGTTACTTACATGAGAATAATGATAAAATGATATGCCATTTTGTGAGGGTAATCTTAATTTAAGAAAGAAACCTACAGGAGAAAAAAGATAGAATGACATGCAATATAGTTTGTGATATCTTAATAGAAGATAGAATCCTACCGCAGAAAAAGATATAATATGCATAGTATTTGTATATTTTCTTAATTGAAAACAGATACTTACCTGAATAAATTATTAAATTGCATGCGGTATGGTGTGTATTATGTTAATTGAAGACAGAAAACTACAAAGGAGTATTAACAGATTTCTGAGGTTATGAGTTATATAACTTTACTGTATTTGTGTATATATAGTAAACATATTTTGGGATGTTGTATAAATAATAATTTTGAAAGGGGACTTTTTCATGCCGAAAGCTTGGGGACTAGAGAACTGTCTGTATTCAAAGATTGTTATTTGTAATTAGTCTGACTGGGATAGAATCATTTGTCTCCAAATGAATGTGAATGTCATCACACCATTTTGCGAGAAAATATGTGTTTAATTGACAGATACGGGTTTGCAACAATGTATATGTAAATTGGATTTGTATATGTTCAAGTGGGCATAAATCGGGCAAAATTTGAATGGTGAACAAAGCAAGTATTTTACAAATGCTATATTATGTACTCACACTGTTCGGTGTATAAGGACGACAGTGACAATTCTTTAGTAAGGGAATTAGTTCTGTCAATGTTGTATGTGTCTCTTTCAGTACAGAACTTCATTTATGCCAAGAAAGCAAGTTTAGTTAATGTTTGTTTCTGGACAGTATTATTATCAGTATAGTCTTGTTTGTTTGACAAGATGAGATAAATTGAGGTTTTGACGAATATTCAAGAAAGGGTATACAATTTGTAATCTATTGTAGCTGAGATTGAACTCAGATTATAAGGGTATCTGCAATAGAATATATAACTATTCACAACCATCTCGTAATAATAGTTCGTTTGTTTGAAACAGAATATTAACTGATTAGTATGTTCATATTTCATTATTGAACAACGTAAAATAATGTGCGAGTAAAACATTAATTGATAGCAGTGTTTGCAATTTAGACAATTATAAATAATGTAGCTGAACAAAGTTCGATAAGAAAACATTGGAATAATCAAACAAACGGTTCTATATTGTACTCTAATGAAACTATTCGCTGTACAGAAAAAAACAACGAAATATTGGAAACAATTTACAATGCACATTTATAAGTCCTCAGAATGATAAAATATATCATTACTAAAAAGTGTATCTTATACACTATACTTTATATAAATTATTTTCAAAAACGGGTTGAAACAATATGTTTATTAAAATAAATACTTTAAGTAGTAATGAGTCACAATTATCTGTTCATATAAACCGATTCTATGCATAGTTTATTACCTTTTTCAAAAACAAAATTGTTATTACATTTACATTCTGAACGATAATATAGCAACAATATCATAATAGTATTCAAATATAAAGTCATGTTCTATTAAATCAACAACCAAACCACGTAACATGTAGATTTGTACCAATTGACAACCTCTGTCTACGGTAAAAATCATAACAAAATATTGGGTTTTATAATCAAATCCCAATTGGCAAATTTAGTATTTTATAAAAAGGACATTAATAATCAAAATAACACGTTTAAATGAAATGTACAAAGTACCTTCCACATCCATGTACATAACAACACAGTTCATTATACAGTCATTATTCATACAATCATTCCATTAGCCAAAATTTTTTCAAAAATCCATTTGAAGTTTTCTTTTCCAAATTTGATTTAAACGTATACATTTAAATAGCTCCTTAGTTTGACTTAGCTCTATTTTCTATGTCCAATATTTTGCATGTCGTAACATTCTTTTTAGGTATATGGTACTTTAGACCTTTTAAGACCTTCAGCGAATGGTGCTTCTCAATTGTTTTGTTAATTAATTAATGATTATGATCTAGCTATCCTCCCATAAAACGGGCCCTTCACCAGATTGCTCAGAATCATATTGAAGTGCATTGAATAATTCCGATCTAGCTATCCTCCCATAAAACGGACCCTTCACTAGATTACTCAGAATTATATTAAAGTACATTGAATAATTCCGATCTAGCTATCCTCCCATAAGTGGGCCCTTCACTAGATTGCTCAGAATTATTACCGATCTAGATATCCTCCCATAAAGTGGGCCCTTCTCTAGATTGCTCGGATTTATGTCTTGTTTCAATGTATAATTCCGATCTAGCTATCCTCCCATAAATGGGTCCTTCACTAGATTTCTCAGAATTATACTTCAATGCAAGGAATACTTCCGATCTAGTTATCCTCCCATAAAATGGGCCCTTCACTAGATTGCTCAGAAGTATTAATATTTTCCTTATTTTGTTACTTAAAAAAATAAATATATTCTCGGCATGTATTTATAGAACATCATTATCAAACATCATTAGAGCTAATTACATGTATTTAAAGATACTATCAAATTATTTATTAAAAATCTTGACAATGTATAATGACCATGTTATTAGATAAATAAATGTGTAGGTATGAGTATAAATCATTTTTGTATGTTCAAACATTATTGCACCATATATTAATTATTTTACATAGCTTGTTATAAGTGTTAATATGACAGAGAGTTGATTCAATTGGTATGACATATAAGTCAATCGCTTAAAAGGCAGGAAATTTTCAACAAGACTAAACTCAATATGTTTGAAACTGAATATAACAATTAAAGCAAACTTGTAAATAAAAATACCAAAAATATTACAAAATAATGAATTTCTTTACTTATCTCGAAAATAATTATCCATTGAATTAGCATATTCACTAGCAGAACAACGTTTGTTTTTAATTTTGTCCAATGTTTTTATGCATTGATAAGCATGATTAATTAGTAAAACACTCGTTTATTATCATTATTTGTACTTTTTTTCAAAATATCAGTGAACATTCTGTTATAAACTCTTATTATATAAAAACTTCATCAGAGGAAGAAAAATACATGAAGACAAAGCTACCCCATAATGTAGTTGGGCAGTCGCAATTGAAAGCAAACGCCTTTGTATATATGAGAATCAATAGACATGTTGTTAAGTAAGCAAAGACAGAAACCTTCATGCGAATAATGGAGGAAAGACATTCGATAGTGTGTGTATGTTATCTTTAGTAGAGATAGAAACCAGCACGACGATTTGGATAGAATGTCATGTCATATTCTAAGTCTGTTTTAAAGACCGAAACCTACATGATGATAATAATAGAATGCAGAAATTGAAGAAAGATACTTACCTCAACAAAAATGACAGAATGTCAGGCGATATGGTGCTTGGATTATCTTTATTGAAGATAGAATCCTACAGGAAATTATGATAGAATAGTTAGTTATTGTGTTTATGTGTATTCTTATGGGAGACAAATACTTACCTGAATTAGATGATAGAATGGCATGCGATATTGTGTGTGTTGTCTTAATTGAAGATTGAAACCTACAGGAGAATAATGATAGAATATGCTATGGTGTGTGTATACATGTTGTCTTAACTGAAGAAAGATACGTACATGAATTAAATGAAAGAATGGCATACGATATGGTGCTAGTTATCCTCATTGAAGAGAGAAACCTACAGGAGAATGATGATAGAAAAGTATGTCATGGTAGTGTGTATTATTATTGGAGACAAATACCTACCTGAGTTAAATGACAGAATGGCATGAGATATGGTGCGAGTTATCCTAATTGACGTCATAAAACCTACATGGGAGTACCGATAGAAAGGCAAGCCGTATTGTAAGTATGTTTTTTATTGAGGAAAGATACTTACCTGAGAAAACATGAGATTAGCATGCCGTATTGTGTGTGTTACCTTAATTCAAGATAGAAACCTACAGGAGATTATTGATAAAAAGACATGTCATATTGTGTGTATGCTATCTTGATTGAAGATAGATACTTACCTCAATTAAATGATAAAATGGCATGCCATATTGCGTGTGCAATCTTAATTGAGGACAAGAACCTACTAAAGAAAAATGATAGAAATGGATGCCATATTATGTGTGTGATCTTATTTGAGGATAAGATAGAAACCTATATTAGAATAGTGGTAGAAAGGCATGAGATATAGTATGCATGTTATCTTTATAAGAGATAGAGACTTGTTGGACAATTTAGATAGAATGACATGCCACATTTTGAGTCTGAAATGTTTTTAAAGAATGAAATCTACTTAATCATAATGATAGAATAACATTGTACATGTAATGTTTGCATGTTTTCTTGATTAAAGAAAGATACTTACCTGAAACAAAATGATAGAATGGCATGCGATATGATGTGTATTATCTTAATTGAAGACAGAGACCTACAAGGAAATATTGATAGTACGACATGCCATAGTATGTGTGTTATCATATTTGAGGATAGAATCCTACACGTAAAAATGGTAATAGGCATGCGATGTAGTGTGTATGTTAGCTTTTTGGAGAGATATCAGCACGACAATTCGGAAAGAATGCCATGCTATAATTTGGAAACGTTTTCATTCTTAAAGACTAAAACCTACATGACAATAATGATAGATTAAAATGCCAGGTAATGTTTGTATGTTTCTGTAATTGAAGAAATATACTTACCCGAATTAAATGATAGAATGGCATGGGTAATGGTGTGTGTTATCATTAAGTTAACCGAAGACAGAAACCTTCAGAAGAGTAATGAGGGAATGATATGTCATAGCGTTTGTGAGTAAGTGTACATTTTAAATTGAAGACAGATACTTACCTGAATTAAAGGATAGAATGGCATGAGATATGGTGCTTGTTATCTTAATTGAAGACAGAAACCTACAGGAGAATAATGATAGGATGGCATGACATAGTGTTTGTATGTTTTGTTTCATTGAAGAAAGATACTTACATGGATTAAATTCTAGAAATACATGAGTTGTGGTGTGTGTTATCTTAATTTAAGACAGAAGTCTACATGACGATAATGATAGAATAGCATGCTAATGCGTGGCTGTTATATAATTGAAAACTTAAACCTATAAGGGATTATTGATAGAAACGCAAGCCGCATAGTGTGTATGGTTTTTTAACTGACTAAAGATACTTACTTGGGAAAATGATAGAATGGCATGCCATATTGTGTGTGTGTGTTACCTTATTTTAAGACAAAACCTACATGAGAATAATGATGGAATGGGTTGTCATTTTGTGTGTGATATCTTATTTGAAGAAATATATCTGAATTGGAATGTTGATAGAAAGGAAAGCCGTATTTTGTGTATTTTTTCTAATTGAAGACAGTTACTTACATGAGAATAATGATAAAATGATATGCCATTTTGTGAGGGTAATCTGAATTTAAGAAAGAAACCTACAGGAGAAAAAAGATAGAATGACATGCAATATAGTTTGTGATATCTTAATAGAAGATAGAATCCTACCACAGAAAAAGATATAATATGCATAGTATTTGTATATTTTCTTAATTGAAAACAGATACTTACCTGAATAAATTATTAAATTGCATGCGGTATGGTGTGTATTATGTTAATTGAAGACAGAAAACTACAATGGAGTATTAACAGATTTGCATGCCATATTGTGTGTGTAACCACAGTTGAAGACATAAAACTACAATGGAATTTTAACAGAATGGCATGCCATTTTGTGTGTGTTATCTCAATTGAAGACATAAAGCTACAATGGAATTTTAACAGAATGGCATGCCATATTGTGTGTCTTACATAAATTGAGAAGTAACCTGCAGGAGAAAAATGAAGAATGGCATGTCAATGTATGATTGTTGTCTAAATTGTAGACATAAACCTACATACGACTATTGATAGAAGGGCATGCCGTATTGTTGGCATGATTTTTACTGACGTATGATACTTACCTGAATAACATGCCATATTGTGAGTGTAATCTGAATTTAAGATAGAAGCCTACAGGATAGAGGTAAGATGGAATAGTATGTCATATTGTGTTTGTTATCTTAGTTCAGATATATCTAATTGGGGATATTGATAGGAGGGCATGTCATATTGTTTGTGTGTTTTCTTACTTGAATCAGAAACTTAACCGAGAGAAATAGAAGCAAGGTATGCGATATTGTAGGTGTTATTTCATTTGTAGATAGATACTTAAATGGAAATTTTGATAGAAACATGTCAAATTGTGTGTATGTGTTCTTAATTGAAAAAAGAGATACCTGAAAAAATTGAGTAAATTGCATGTTTTCTTAAAGAAGAAAGATATTTACCTTAGAATAATGATAGAATTGAATGCCATACTGTGTGTGTGTTATCTTTATTGAAGACAGAATCCTACAGGAGAATAATGATAGAATGGCATATCAATGCGTGTTTTGTTATATTTATTTAAAACATACACCTTCATGGAATATTGATAGAAAGGCAAGCCTTATTGAGTGTATGTTTTTTTAACTGAGGAAAGATATTTACCTGAACAAAAATGATAAAATGGCATGCCATACTTTGTGTGAAATCTGAATTTAAGATAGAAGCCTACAGGAGAAAAAAGATAGAATGGGACGCTATATAGTGTGTTTTATCTTAACTTAAGACAGAAAACTACAGGAGAATAATAATATAATGGCATGACATTGTGCACATCTCTTACTTTTTGCACATAAAACATAATGAGGCAGTGTTGGTGACACCTCCAATTTTACATTGTAACTGGCACTAGCCAGTACTTAAAATGATTGACTTTCAATGCAAAATAGTATTAAAATTCTCCTACATATATATATATATATATATATATATATATATATATATATATATATATATATATATATATATATATATATATATATATATATATATATATATATATATATATGTCTCCCTTTAATTGGTTTGTTTTAAAATTATGAAGATGCTATCACCTTTGAACGCCTAACTTTTAGGTTAATTATTTGTTACTATTTCGAACAAAACATGAATTCAAAAATATTCAGTGATTATAAACCTTAAACATTCGATAAAAACTGTGATAAGAAATAAAAATCAAACAGGTCAAAGGCAAATGTACTAAGTACGTTATACAAGATCAATTACATTTCATCCATATTTACAACATGACGTATTTCAGTATGTTTTATTGAATACTATCTGCTTAATAGTAACTTTGATATCACGATTAATAATTAAGAGGTTTCATTATTTAAAAGAAAAAACTGATTGTCACAAACACTTTCTGGTAAAACCCTATCAGCGTTCCTATGTTCAGTAGTTATTTTCACTATTCCCTACTTATGCCAGATTCAGCCTAAAAAACCAAAGTAAGACTAATAGTAAAGACTAAATAATCATCCTTAACTCCTTGAATTAGCTTCAAACATCTTCTGTCGTTCCTAAGTAGATTTTGTTTCAATAAACCTCAACCCTTTACTCTCATTTCCATAGAAAAATGCATCAAACCTAGAAAAATGCACTAACTGTTTCGATTCTGAAATTAAACTCTATCCACCCCATTATTGCCATAAGTAAAACCCCAAATCATATTCCAATTACCCGAATCAAGTCCCACGGAACATCTCCCATTGCTCTAAACATATATGCCTTCACTAGATAAAACTAATATAAAACACTATAAGCCAGCAAGAATACTAATAATAGTGGCCAAAGCGTTCCGAACCCTGGTGCTGGGGGTTATGAAGCCAACGACTCTTAAAAACCCCAACAGACCGAACCCTCACCATGGGGGGTTGGGACAGATGGGATGGGACATGCATGCAGGGACCTGAGATATCGGTGCAAATCTCAGGCCAGACACAGATAACCTAAAGACCAAAAAAAAACCAATCAAAATATGAAATACAATAAATCAAACAATAACACAATGTACGATGTAAATGAAATAAAAAATACCATTTGTTAAAAAACAAAATATTTGTTAGCTGTACATATACATACATTGGATAATGATTAAGTCAGTTAATGCACAAAGATCAATCTCTATAAACAGATATCTTATAGATCGTGAGTAGACGAGCGGAGAATTTTTGATCAGGTTTTTAATCAGATTGCTCAGACACCAAAGGAGATTGAATTTTTCAATAGCTACGGAGCCCCTAAAGTGACATTGTTTTATTATCACAACTATTTCGAAAAAACGTAATGATTATTTCGAAAAAAAACAACGAAATAATATTACGTTTAAACGAAATAGTTGTGATAATAAAAAGTATTTCAAAATGTTACTTTAGGTGTTCCGTAAATAGCCAATGTATGTGCTATGTATAGTAAACATGTACTTCAGTTTATAAACAAATGACATATCTAGAATATAGAATTAACTTAAACTTACCAACTATTTAGTGTCACTGTCAAAATGTCTTTCACCATGTTGAATCATAACCAATGTGTTTATAATAAACGCTTTACATCTTAAGGAAGTCATTTAATGATAGATATTTAATATCTAAGCTTTAATATATACTTAACTTAATAAAACATCAACGCCCCAACTACCTTTATCTGAAAAGGAAAAAGAAACAGTTGGTCAGAAAATAATGTAGTATTTATTTATTAAAGTCTAGTCTATGTACAATTACATTAAGCACACACATTATAAAAACATGATACAATAATACAATATAATGTAAGTACCTAAGTTTTCAAGTAAAAAAAGAAAATAATTCCCTAACTTAATTTTAAAGTAGAATTTTCCTAATACAAAACTATATATATGACCACAGAACATTTCTCAGAAAAACTAATCTAATTAAACATCGTATTTTTAATGTAGCCGATATAACAATTTTTAAAATAATATTGAATAAAATTAAACCACTTTGAATTTTATTTTGTATCCATGGACAAGATCAATAAATTTTGCCTTAAATAAGTATGAGCTATTATCTCCCTTCGATAATGTTTATATCAAAGGGAATTAATAACTCACGTCCATTAAAGACTTTCATTTATAATTATGCAACAACATTGTAATATAAATTTATACCATATATTAACATAATTGACATAATGTTATATTTCTCCACAAAAAATGAGAACTATACTCAATAAGCGAATTGAACTGATCCAGCCAAATATCAATTACAGGAAGTAGACCAAGGCTAGAACGTTTTTATTGTAAGATATCGGGTTCGAATCCCACAAAAGACACAAGTAAGTTTTCTTGAGCAAAAACAATCGGCGAATGATTCACTCAATTCAGATGTAAACTAGTACTCTAAAGGTCATTAACACAATGGTGAGGGGGTTGTCTTACAGGATTAATGAGTCGACTAAATGTGTATAAATATTTAAAGGCAGATTTAATCTAAAATACTACTTATATATTTAAATGTTTTATTGTTTGAAAATATACTTCCTTGATCAAAGTAGTTGATCATTGTCATCAAACCAGTTTGTACACAAACAGTAAATTATATCACAGCTATACGTCTATAACGTTGATCCACTCCATAAATTCATACAATCTGAAAACAAGATGTGGTCAATATAATTTATAAATACATGAAAACTGGGACAGTAATGCAGGAAAGTTCCTCTATAAAGCAATCATTTTAGATGCAATATCATATAATTGTGGACAAGTTTTAATTACTAAATACTTAGAGAAGAAAATGTCCTTTTTTATTATGACCATTTCGCTGGTCAGACCATATACTTTGATGTTTTTTTATATTGTAATTTTGCAGTACAATGGTGAGGGAAAATATAAAAAAAATATAAAAAAAACCCCAAATGTTTAGAGATCGAGTGGTCTCTTGTTTGAATACCCACCGGAGGCACTTGTTCCAATACAAGGAAATTTACATGTGATTGTTTCATTTAAGACAGTGGTAAAAATAACCTATAAATATGGCACAGTTTCAACATTGCTCTATTATGTCAGATAAATTATTTTATGAAACAATGATACATTTACCCCGCTGATTCAAATACTTGAAATGTGTTCCATAATCCTTGTACAAAATACATAAATATTTTCATCGATCCTGAGAAAATAAGAACTGTAGTGAGTATTTAAATCAGCGGGGTTAATGTGTGCGCCACTGACAAATGAATAAAATTTAACAAGATAAATAGTTGAGCAAATTGGACTGAGACATACGGTACCCACCAAAAGTTTGGAGGCATTTTCACTTAGTAGGCCTGCTGAATAGACTTAATCTAAAATTTGATAACTGTTTATTCAGAAACTCTTCAAAGTTTTGCTTTATTTTTTTGTTATCATTACAATTACAACTGAGACTACAAAAAAGCATATAGGCTATGTTATGGAAAATTATTACAATTGCTTATTAGCATGGTTTTGGAGGCTTTAGGATGTCAGATACTGAATCTTATAAATGTGTTGCATTCATAAAAACTGTTTTTCATTTTATCACCAACCATACTTAAATATATTAAACTTAATGATTCAACAAAAATAATCATCAAAATTCAGAATTATGGTATTTTTCGTCTCCATAATTTTGATGGGTACTGTACATGTAAGAATTCATTTCACGCTGTGGTCACTACACAACAGCTTACTACTACTATGTATGTAAATACAGGCTAATGAGGAATATTAGTCAGTTATCCTTTCTTGACAAAGTCTGAAGCCATCCAATTGGCAAGTAGGTCCTATCAGTTGGAATCATCGGACTTTATCATTGAAGTCCTGTGTAAGGATAATAAAATATTTCATCAAATATCTTTCTTGTTAATTAAGATATTAAGGTTCATGTAAAGTCTTGGTTTGCAAAATAATTCAGTGAAAATGAAAATGCTTTAATTCTGGCACATCTCCACTCAGAGTAGTGTTTTATACATCAAAATGTTCCTTATGAAACATACAAAGTGATGCTTGTCATCAATTATGACAAAAACTAATTAACAAAAGATGTATTTGCAAAATTGATGTTCTATAAATAAAAATACTAAAATGTATTAATCTTTTCTTACAACAAAATTTAACATTAAATCCTTTACAGAACATTATAGTTCATATTCCCATGAAGGTACTCCAATATTTATAACATGGGTTCGAACCCGTCATAGACACTGGGTCAACCTTGAAAAATATCTCCGATTGGTTCGCTTTACCAATGTTAATAATTAGATGGGTGTGTATAAGTGAAATTTTAGTCGGCAGTACAATGTATTTCTTACAAAATATATCAAAATTATCCGGAATTTATGGATATTTTAATGTATTTAGTTACCCTACCCATTTGGTGGATGTTTTTCAATTTCAACAACTGATAGATTTTCAATATAACTCTAGGAAACTTACCCAAACTGTGTCTAAAGGTATACGGAACAAAATAAAACATGAATTACCTTGAACAATACAATAAAATCTTTTATATATTCCATTTTTCCATTACTAAAACTATCATTACACTTTTAAAATTTTAAGATGGCGGTTAGATGTTTTGGCGATGTTTGATTGGATATAAAATTGGTGTTGATTTGAATAAGAATAGCCAGAGGTTAAAGTTCATAGTTTAGGTACGGTACATTCGGAACACCTCGGATGATTCCGTTAGCTGACGATCAACTATCGCCTAGGCGTTCCGTAAGGGTACAGTAGAGTGATTAAACTGAGCTTATTTTTCACCACCTAAACGAATCCCTATGGTCAAATAAACCTTAGAAATGTGAACTTTATTATACCTAAGTTAATCCAAGGAGCTTGATACTCCGCTTCGTAGTTCGAAATAAAAAAACCCTCCTTATCACAATTTGAAAAAGGCATACCTTCCGTAAGTCTTATAAGAAGAAGGGAGTTTGCTCCTGTGAGTTTTCGAGCCAATCTGATCTCATGCAAACTTTGTGGAATTAAAATTGTCCATTCTACAGCGACAAAAATGTCATATGTGTCCCAATATGGGTCACTAATAGGTCATATGCTAGCACATCCAAATTGAATAACAAAACATGCAACAATGAAAAATTGTAAACACTCACCACTCCTTGGTATTCACATTTTAATTCCACGTGTCCATAGTACGAAAATTATCAACCTGTCCACACGCGTACTTGTACTTTAAACACTATTTAACATTGTCATCTTCTTTAATTAAATCAAATATCAATTAGCAACACAACGGAATAAGATTGTTAAATCAATTAAAACTCTCTAGAAGCAAAGAAAACTTCTTAGAACCGAAAGAGAATAGTCCAAATAGTCTAATTTCCCCTTCACTTTTTTAATTTAAAACACGTTTAAATAACACGGCATGGTAGAAAAGTAATCCCTATCATTGAGTTCATGATTTTGAAACCGGTTTAGACTCACACCGAACTCGTGCATTTCGTGTTTAGCTTTGGCGTGTTTGTTAAAAAGTTGTATGTTTACGACCGATATCTCTTCCATTTGGATCAACAGAAATTATGTATTAATATGATTTAATTGTGTTTAATGCCGTGTCAACACAAGTAATGGTCATTTTACAGAGGACAGTTCACCTGACCTATATTCCCAGAAACGTTGTGTGACTGCAATCTTGTATTTTTAGAATTTTTTAACATTGGCGCTACACTCACCCACCGCTAAACGTCGCAACACCGATAAAGCAAGAATAAGGTCTCTATAGCGCTTGCCTATCTAGATCTAACTCAACTTGACTAAGTTTTAAAGTTGATCTGAAGATGATCAAAATAGACACTGAGATAAAGTTTTATGGCCGCAAGAGTTATTCCATTTGATATTTAAATGGATATTAAAGGTGCAATTACGGTTGCTATGGAACTCAAATCGGTTGCTATGGAAAGTATAATGGATACTTTTGGCCTTAAGGCGATTGGCATACGGTGTAAGAGTGGTTGCTATGGACCAAGAGGTGGTTGCTAAGGCTATGTTGATGGTTGCTATGAGTCTAAGAGTGGCTGCTTTGAAGTCATATTTGTCCTATGTAATATTTGTGTGTTGATTAGGCTCGATACTATACCTTCCTATTAAGTGCGACGTTTAGCGGCAAGGTTGCGACGTTTAACGGCAGTCGATTTTTTTGCGACGTTTACCGTCAGCGTTGCGACGTTTAACGGCAGGGCGATTGCGACGTTTAGCGGCGGTTGCGACGTTTAGCTTTAGTGTTGCGACGTTTAGCGGCGTTGCGACGTTTAACGGCGCTACAATGATAATAAAACATCTTGATTTGGCTTATTGTTTAATATGGCTATATTTCATTTTCATTATTTTCAACGTAATATAGTTCCGAATGCTGTCAGTGTCAGATCCGCCATCTTTGATTGTATTTTAATGGAGCTTGGAGCTTGATTATAATGATAAGAGAACATGTTCATGATTCTATTAAAAAAACGACTGAATCACAATCATGATCGGTAATCCAGATTTAGATTCATGTTAAAAGAACACACCCCAGGTTTCTATTTCACAGATTTATTCATGCACGAATACTTAAGGTTTTCTATTAATTACTCTAACATAATTAAGATACGACGAATAATAAATTCGAAGGCTGATTTCAAACACCACAATAAACGCAGATTTTATTTAATCGACCAAAAAGTCAAAAGATCAATATACACTGTAGACGGCAAGCTTTAAAGACGTCTAATAGTTTAATTTCCATGATAACCAAGGTAAGGCCTACACATGCACTTATATTAATCATTTTCGGTCCAAATTGTGCATGAATAGTACATACTAAACTGAATATACTTAACAACTTTTCTAATTCCACATATTTCTCTATGAAATAGTTCTATGATGCACTAAAATATTAAAAACATTATTCCATTAGCTGCCTGATTTATTTAATTGCATTAAATTCATTAAAACAGGGCGGATCCAGGATTTTTTTCTCGGGGCGGGGGGTCCGAACTTTTCTCGGAGGGGGGGGGGCGAACTTTTCTGGGGGGTCCGAACCTCGAAATACAACCACATTATACACATTTTGCAGAAAAAATGCAACATATTGATAATAAAACTACATAACCATTAAGTCTATGTTAAGCACCTAGAAAACTTGCTTCATACTACTTAAAAATGACTAACAAGCAAGAAATACACAAATGGACATGTACATTTTCCAAATTCTAGGGGGGTCCTGACCCCCCTGACCCCCCGCTGGACCCGCCCATGGTTTATATATATTTCTATATATACTATACGGAAACTTTGTGTCTGGAACCTGTGCTTTTACTGACATCCTCGCAGTAACTATAGCTAAGGGTTTTAAAATGATGTGTTTTCCGAACTTATCTATACTTAAATACTATAGATATGTGCAGTCTTGTATGCATTCTACGGTACCTATTGGTAGCAATGTGTTTCATAGACCTAGCAAATTACGTGTTTCACAATCAATTTTACTCACAATTTCTGTGTAGCTTACAGTAATTTGAAAGTTTTCTATGATTAAATTATACTAATACTGAACATAAAGAATTAGCAGGTATATAAAATGTGGAGTAAGAAATGTTGCTGGGTATGTATACATCTCGAAATATGAGTGCATATTTAGCGTATATATTTGTGCTACTGCATAAATATTACCTAAAAGATCGTGACTTGGCATATTTGGAAGTCCAAATTACTATACATGGTCAAAAGTTGTAGAACGCGTTCTAGTTATTCTTTCTGAATAATAAATTCATAATTTATCTAGGAAGTGTACGATCTGGCTGCAGGGAGATCAACTCTTATTCTCGACGTGAACAAGTTCGCCAATATGTCAACATTTACAAAAATTGACATGTGTATGGACAAATATAAAGAAAAGTTGATATCAGCTTTTAAAATAGTGCTACTAATCGGTTATTGTGTTTATTTTGGATATGCTGTTTCGCGTCACCAAGGCGACGAGGACTCCTGGAGGTTGGTATGGTGCACAGTTCTCGCTGCATGGCTAGCTATCTGGAATCTCTTTAAGAGAACGAGATTTTACGAGAGTTATATTTCTGTGGTGGAAACAATATACTGGCAGTATACAAAGGGCAGGAGAAGTTTGATTATACGATGGTAGGTTTATAGCTGAATCAATCTGGTTAAAACCCGATCTAAAATTATTCGCTCGCACACTTGCTTATTTTGGACCTGACTACTTCATAATACGGGTCACGTTCAATTGACCTTTGCTTTTATAAATGATTAACGACGAAAAATATGTGCTCAGTGACTTGATTACGTCGTCTATGTGACGTCATTTGCAAAGAATTGTCCAATCACACCCTGAGAATAACACAACTCGGTTTAAAAGGAACAATGAAATCCTAATGTTATTGATAGTGTTTCGTCACAGAAGCTTGACATTCTGTATCTTAATTTAAAAACTTCCCTCCTTTTTATTAGAAGGAGGGAATTTTTCAAATTACGATACAGAATGTCAAGCTCCTGTGGTTTTATCTAGATGAAAGCTACGCATTGATTGGTCAACACAAAGGTCATCTCGACGTGACCCCTGTGCGATGTCTGGAGATCCTATACCACAGAGGTCTATAGGATATCTTTTTACGGAGATTGTTGCTAAATGATCTTTAATTAATTAATTAATTAACACCATATGTTTTAATATGTATAATAATGTTTATAAATGTACACGCAAATAAGTTCACATACGATTTCAGTAAAGCCCTCTAGAAAATGAATGCGTATGTCAGTTTTGTTAATGCAAATATAATTGTTAATACATGTAGCTGGATGATTCCCCGAAACTACTCAGGGGAATTCATAAAATCGTAGTGGCGTTTAATTCCGTAATCAAGAAGAACTTGTTAATTGCCTCTTTCTGAGAACATAGTATATGATTGAAGCTCATATTGATGTTGAAGCTCAACCAGAATTATTTGCACTTATTTTAGATAGATATCGGTTAAAAGTGCACCGTCGTTCCACGAATTGAGCATTCTAGTACCCAAAGGCTATCAAGATTCTAGATCTAACTAGTATCGAGAATCTTGATAGCCTCTGCATGGGTACGAGAATGCGAATTGAGCAGTATTCGAGCTGGAATCATAAAAGTTTATTTTGACGGCACCCTTAAATATCCCCTTTTATACAACCCTATCGTGGGTTTAGCGGAAAACGGTCGTAACTCAATACAAGAAAAAAATTGAGATACGACCGTTTTGCACTAAACCCGCGCTATGTCATTTTTGTTCACTCACAATTAACTTAATAACATTTTTTTCACTTTCAGGTTTTTATATATAGCAATGACAGTGTTTATGATCGTATATGTTGTATTATTTGTTGCTTTGAAAACACCAGAAAATTTACGATCTCTTATTGGATTGGTTGTGTTTCCTTTCTTATTGTTTCTGTACTCAAACAACAAACGAAAGGTAAAATATCCATCATTATCATTATTATAAATAGGTAAAAGTACATGTACATGTTAGAGGATACCATACTGTTTAACAACTAGGACTGCGTATCTTTTAATGATTTGAAATACGATAGTTAGCGTATACTAAACATACTTCTATAATTTTACGATCGCTGCGGAAGTGTAGAATAGGCATGGTACTGACTTTCGTCGGGATATGTGTGGATAAGTAAATGCTAAAGGTCAGGTCGGGGTCAATATTTACGCACTATACAAATGCACGATACGGAATAGACTTTATGTCAAATCAGGCAATTTATGGCATTTCATATAATTACAGTAGGTCTAAAACCTCTCTTGAAAAAACACCCAATGGGAGGAACTAAATAGTGTTGCTGTTCAGAGGTTGTTGCTTTGTAGATGTTAAATTCAATAACAAATATGCCAGAGGGAAATATCAAAAGCTGTTGCTGTGCAGAGGGCCGCTCTGCAGAGGTATTATTACGATTTATGTCTGCAGTATTGATTCTCAACACGATTCACGCATACTGTTATGCCTCAATCTCATAAAATCGTGGCTTGTTGCGGACCCGTACGTGCAGATAGCCGTAAGTCGTGTACGTACGTGGCACAAAACAACACACACGTACGGAGCCGTAGATGGAAGATATGCATGTTTAATCCTTACTCGGCCACGATTTTGTTTACGATTTGACTCTGAAACTGATACGTGCATCTTTGGCTCATCTCAGGGACCCTGGTAGAAACGTAACACTCCGTACGGGTACGCAAGAGTTCGTACGGGTCCTTGCGGAGCTTGATCGCACGGCCCCCGTACGGTACCCTCACGGCTATTTTTATGCTTATGGGACTGTAGCTTTACAGTTACTTAAACAATCGAAAAAAAAAGATATAGACGTATAACCTTTAAGAGAAATCTTCAAAATTGGCGTGGCTCAAAACAGTCTGTGAGGCTTTAAAAATGAATGTTTATAAGTCAGAAAGAATTGTACTGATTCTCACGACTGCCTGCCAAAATTAAGTTCATTTTTATTTTTTGTTGAACTAATTGTGTACATTAATTATTAAGAATGCCGCCATCCTTTGTGGCGTTGTGATTTATGATAAAGTGGATGTGGAATATATAGACTAAATATTTATGCATACCTTGCACCTTTAAAGCCATTATATGAAGATATATTCATTTACAACTGACAAAGTTGTCTTACAGCCTTGAAGTTATCAAAGCATAACATACATTAGAGACAAAATAGCATTTTAAACCATTTTGGTATCTTAGTTTCATTTTGACAAAGCGTTCCTTTCTTAAAGAATTGGAGTTCTTTTATAAGAGCACATTATATTCATTTTTGCTCATTATATCAATTATATATGATACAAAATCGTTTTAGAACTTAGTTAGGTTATTAGGAGAAAGTTGCAATTCATCACGTGACTTCATCTTAAACATTTTGTGGTAAAATATATTGTTTTAGGTTTTGACAACCGAACTCTACTTTCGGTTTCAGTCTTCTTTCACTTTGAAATGCAAGAAATAACATGACAATATCCAAATAAACACTTGATTCATATGAAAAGTTATTGTAAGTAAGACTCATTTGTACCCAGATAAATGACTACATTTGTATTTCCAATGCTGTCCATTGACATTTTAGACTTGAAATAGGGGCTTTGATGTTACACAACCGGGGTCGATAGCGCAGTTGTTAGCTCAACTAGATTTCGAATCTAGAAGCCCAAGGGGATTCGGGTTACAATCCCAACCGGGGAGGTTATACCCTTCCTTGAAAATTTGATAAAAATGTCAATGTTCCTCCACAGATATGGTATATGGAGAAGTTTCCGGCCTTGTGAAAGGGTAGGTGAGTACTGGGTATAGACATGAGTCCAAGAAGCTAGGTTAGGTGCGCTGGACGCCGTAAAATAACCTAAAATTGTTGACACGGCGTTAAACCCAGTATAAATAAATAAATTTAATGTAACATGTTTATAAAACATCATGTCTTATACTAGATCAACTGGCACACTATCTACTGGTCGATGGCTCTACAATTTATAATGGCGTTATTGATACTAAAGACCACTTGGGGAGCGTCTATTATCCAATGGTTTGGTACCCGACTTCAAGAGTTTGTAAGCACTGGTGATGCCGGGAGTAAGTTTATATTTGGAGACACGTGGACAGATCATTATTTTGTATTTGGTGTAAGTATTCATGAAGTTATATAGGCCCTACATGTATAATTATTATCCCTCTGGTGGTGAATGAAAAATAAATAAGCGGTTATTGTTTATTAAGTAAATTTGTGATGACATCTGCCTTTGCCTTTGCTTGCATTTCAACCTGTTTTACAAAGTTGTTGGAAGTACTGATGGAAATGTTCCACACAATGATAAAGCCATGCCATACCGGAATTTTGTTAAGCGTCCGCGTTGGTTTTGGATTTTTCAATAAAAAACCGAAATTGTTGGTGAAAGTTTCTTTAATAATTCCGATGTTCAGGGAAAAATTTGTTCGGCAACGACGTTTTTTATCGTAAGCAATTCATCATAACTGTGCATCATTAATACAATATATATGTATTGCGTGAAAAAAAACACTTATCATTTTGTATTGCTTTTTGTCGA
Source organism: Mactra quadrangularis (assembly GCA_025267735.1). Taxonomy (NCBI): domain Eukaryota; kingdom Metazoa; phylum Mollusca; class Bivalvia; order Venerida; family Mactridae; genus Mactra; species Mactra quadrangularis. The sequence goes on along the minus strand of CM046305.1, from coordinate 37,783,548 downwards.
AAAGTATTTGTGTTTTCATTCTGTGTGTTTTTGTGAATAGGTACCTAGGTTTGTCAAACTTGAGTTGACGCTTAACAAAATTCCAACTTGGCATAGCCTAATGGTTCTTGGTTACCTGGAAAGTAAATACAACAATCATGTATAGTCCATTTTTTCTCAACTGTCAAAGTTTGAATAATTTCACGGTGAATGATCTCATACCATCTCAATATCACGAGTGTTAGACAAAGAGCACGAAGTCACCGTGAAATTATTCATGTTTTGACAGTTGAGAAAAAACTAACAATAGTTTTAAATATAATATTTACGACAAAACAATCATACTTATAATTAATTATAAGAATAAAGGTCTGCTGATTTACATATTCTACCAGTTGTCTTTTTAGCGAAGCTTTCAGCGCGCACGTTTACTTTTTTCAAAATATTTTGGAATTACCTGTCAGTTTGTGGGACCGTGGCTTATTATTAATTCGGTTGAGAAAAGCTTTTTACAAAAGATTGGTTTTTAGGGAGTATGTCACGGTATTTCCCAGTTCCAATTGTAGGGACAAGAATAGATAAGCGACCGGATAGCATTGCCATGTTAGCTAGGGATCCCGGTTCGAGTCCCGGTCAGGCTGCATATTTTCTCACCTTGGGACATATTTTATATGTTTCTATAATCTTGCCATTGTTTTGTTTCAGGCTATGGTTCAAGCATTCTGTGTAATAGTAGGAATGTCGGTATTAACATATCTAGGAGTTATAAAATACGTGGTAGAAACAGTCGGTCGTATTCTAGCTTTCTTTCTAGGTGTTAGTCCACCTGAAGGAATCAATGCCATTGGCAATATCTTCTTCCATGTTGTAAGTTGTATACAAATATGTTAAGCATTTATACTACTAAATAAAATAATGACAGTTTCAAAATAAAACAAGAAATATATTATAAAATCTATTCCGAGCTATGCAGGGTTCAATTTATTTGAAGTATAAATACATGAAGTCATATTCGCAGTTCAGTCGTACCACCAGGAGCGTACTACGACAAATGTATAATCAATTAGCATAATGAGTCACCCATAATACACCGATTAAAGGCAGCAACTACTGTCTGTGCTACGCACTTGTTTATCACTAAGAATCAATGGTACCATATCTTAGATCAATGTCTCTATACCGGAGGTGAATTTCATTGGACAAACAGGTATGGTATAGCAAATTGTATTAATTAAGACACTGTCTAAATACAGAATTTTATAAATAAAAAAAGGGATAACCATTTGTTTGAAATAATTATTTTTATGAAAATTTGCTTTTTGAACAAAACTGTCTGGCACCGTTTTTATGCATTCCGTGAATCGTTTCCATAGAAACCGTTATTTTTTCTTTCTTTTTTTCAGCCAGAATCAGCCATGTTAGTTCAAGAATACCTACCGGATATGACGCCATCACAATTATTTGTGACGTATACAGGAGGATTATCAACAGTGGGTGGGGTAGCACTTGTTATTTTTATGTCATCAGGGGTGAGATCAATTATATTTTTTAATTTAATGCTGTAACCATTCGACAGGTTCCACATCCTGATATTTTCAGCTCTCTTTCTGGTCTTTATAACACGTTAAACTTGCTGTACTGTGTTACGACACAGTCGCCGATCATTGCGGAATTATCACGATCATTGTACGGAATTTCCCGAGCACTGTCGGATTGAATCCGTGGTGGTTTAGGATTATCACCCGTAAATATTTGCATGACCATGACAAAATGTCACATATATTCGTATATCTCTATATTTTGTGTCAACATCCCACAACCTACGTCCCAAATGTTCTAGCCTCTCCATTGTTCAACCATGAACTCAGGCTGAGCTTTGGGATTCCAAAGGTCGATTCAAAATCTTTTGATGCCGAACTGAGCAACAATGACAGATGCGGTATGACTTTACAGTGAGTGGAGATGGAAATAATAACCCTACCTGACGGGATGGAAGGCATACCTTTGTACTGAGTTATGTTAAATCCTGCGCACAAAAATTGAGTCTAGCCGTAAAATAGGTCATGTGCAAAATTAATTTGTGCACAGGATTCCCAGTTGACAATTACATCTTCCCAACTAATGTTGGCATTTTCAGACAATGCATGTATATACTGAACATGTATAACAGTTTTTATGCGCAAAAATGGCTTCAAAATATTGACAAAAACAATTGCATGTTAAAAAATATTAAGAACATGTGACTGCATACCGTGTAGTTTGCACTTATATGAAACTTGTTGTCAGTCTACGAAATTAGTGGGTGTCCGGTTGCCCGGGGCTACTACTTTTTAGTTCGGACAACCAAATATTTCTTTTGGGCAACCAAACTTCTACAAACAAGAGATAGTGCTTCATGCTAAATCAATCTGTTCAGGCAACCACTTTTATCATTCGGAACAACCTCTGTGATCATCTACGAAGATATACCTCGGAAATCAGACGTTGTAGGAATACAACCAGGTTATGAGGTCCGGCGACTGTAATTTTTCATGTCAACATATAATAATAACATTTTTACGCGCTTTATCACACCATTTCACAAATCGTATTTCTGTGTAGTTCAGACTATATTTCCACAGAAACCAAATTCCTATAGATCTACTTTTTCACCTTATATTATGATATCCGAGGTTTATCTGCGTAGAAGATCGCCGAGGTAGTTTCGAATGCCACTTTTATATCTTAATTTCGTAGACTGCTTGTCGTTACTTATATCTATCAAGGTTCCAGCAGCACCACTTGTAGCAGCCTCAGCGATGTCAGCACCGGCAGCATTAGCAGCAGCTAAACTAGTTTACCCATCTACTGACGATGAACCTAGCCCTGGTAATACAGATGATGATACTAGTGTTAAACAAGAAGGCATTCTAAGGTTTGTTTTATTTCATATACATGTACAGCGGAACCTTTAGCTCAGCGGCCATTTGGGATGAACGAAAAGGGGTATTTGTGGACAGGTCATTTTCATGTACAGTAGAGTGGTAACAGTGTATAAACATACATGTACATCGCATATTTGAAGAAATATAATTTGAATAAATAATCATTCAACATTAATTTGGGTTTGAGGTCCAGTCAAGACAAATTATGGTCATTTATGGACAATGAGCACACCTAACCTAGCTTTATTTACCATAGCCTATAACTGGTACTCACCTACCCTTCCATTAGACAGACACCTTCTCCATTTACCATATTAATGGGAAGAAAATCGACATGGTCGAATTTTAATGGAAGAGTAAAGCCAGCCCAGGTGAGGCTAAAACTATCAATAGCTTCTGGACATTTAAGTAGAAACCCATTCGGAATTCCTCGACCATTTACTACAAGTGATCTCGGACAAATTTAGACTCCATGTTGGACCTACTTTTGTGTGACTTGATCAAACGAACTGCTTTATCCAGTGTTGAAGTAAATAAATCCTCGATCGTTTAGGTAAATTAAAAAATAATGTGTTGTTTAAATAACATGTTTAATCTTTCTTCAATTTCAGGCCAGCTACATCATTCATGGACTCAATTATTCTAGGTATAAACCAGAGTGTTGCTATAGTCGTGCAAGCTGTAGGGTTTATTATGACATTTGTAATCATACTCGAATTCCTTAATAAAACATCTGTATGGTTTGGTGACAGAATTGGTGTAGAAAATATGACAATTGAGGTTAGAAACTATTTGTGTTTATTTCATTTAGCACTGTCCGAAACACGAGTAATATTCAGAACTTTATTGTCAAAACATAGGGTCATACCACCGTTTTGCATTCACCAAATTTCATCAATATCAATTTTGCTCTAACAATGTGGGGCCCGTCTTCAAAGCCAAAAACAGGAGCAATCTCCGACTATGACCTTCTTTGTTTTACTATCATGCATCGCGATTCATAAGAACAAAAAGTTACATATGTCCTTAACGGAACAGCTACAATAAATATAACTCCGAGAACTGTATGATTTCCCGAGTCCCTCCTTTCCCGGAAAAATAAGTAAAAATCATCCTCTACGAACATTGCACTAATGACGGTTTATTTACTTCCAGTTTTTGCTATCCTATTTATTCTATCCAATTGCTTATATAATGGGTGCTCGGTCTGAAGATTGCCTCTTCATAGGTGAACTTTTAGGAATTAGATCATTCAGTTTAGCCGTGGTAGCCTATCCGAAATTAGGTCCAGTTATTCAAGTAAGTAGATATTTTAGCCTCTCATACATATTCAAACCGACTTCAACCATCTATCTTTTTAATTATCTATCTTTTTAATTTTTAAGTTAAAAAAATACTTATGATGGACATCTTACTACTCAAGAACATAGTAAAACTTAGCTATACTCATCGCGCATTAGGGTATTGGTTTATGGTTATATGCATTGCCGTACATGTACCTATTCCTGATCAATTGAGACTATCCCGTATACTAGAATAAATTATGACTCTACCGTACAGTTTTTATGCGACTGCACTGTTTAAAATGATAGTTTTGACTGAACCATACACCAATGTCTGCACACACTAATTGTACGCCCACAAAAAGTTCGTTTTCATGGATCATAGTATAAATGATCTTATTTGAAATCTAAATCGACGATGAAAATGCGCTTTAGCTTTTGAAAACTTGCATTGCCTAACTGATTTATTCCTTATAGATCTCTTAGACGATCATTGTGTGCAATTATTCTCCGTCATCTATGACTGATTGAATACAACTAATATGACAGTAGTGACGTTTCATTAAAATTTGAAATTAGAACATATTACGATATAAAAACATTATATCTTTTTGGCCTCATTCCATACCAATAGACAACAGTAATTGACAGAACATAAAAAAACCAACATTATAATTAGGCCATGCCAAATTGGAATTTTGTTAAGCGTCAACTCAAGGTTGACAAACCTAGGTTCCTATTCACAAAAACACAAATCGAAAACGAAAACACATGTCCATGTTTAATGTTTATGACATGAATGTGAGATTAAAGTAATTCTATAAAAAAGTATATTTTATACGACATACACATGTACATTTTAATTAATCAAATACACAGAAACAAGTAACTATCAGTATTTCCTGAGAAAAAGCAGTTATCGAATCCCGGAACAGCAGAACTATTTAAGAAATTTCAACAACAATTTTGGTTGGTTTTTTTTTGGATTGAGGACTCTAAAAACTACGCGCACACGGACGCTTAACAAAATTCCGGTATGGCATGGCCTTATCTCTTTTCTACATTTGTTTGTCCTCGGCTCTGGTCCTCACAGTTTCTCATTCGGAACCCCTCGGCCATTCGCTACGAATAACTATTCATTTATGTAAGGTCGAGGTGTTCCGAATGACAGTTTCTGTTGGATATACATGTACATGTATTCAGTCATTTTCCATTTATAGTCAACCGTGTCTCGTATTTATTGTCTGTATAAAATTCATTTGTTATATATTATATATAAATTTTAGAATGGTATAATATTCCGTGAGTATATATCTGGTGGTATAAACAAAACATGGTCAGTTGTTGGTAATGATATATTCTTAGATAATCTTAATACAACATTGATTGGTGGAGTCATCGAGGTAAGCTTCTATACAAAACAATTTTATTGCAAATAAATATGCTTCTGATTACTAAGTCCCAAACGCTGCGAAAGATTTTGCTACCATTCATCAGGGGCCCGTATTATCAAGCGTCTTACGACAGATTTTAGTCGTAAATCCTTCTATATTGTATTGCTAAATTATCGTAAGATTTTTGATAATATGCTGTCCTGACTTGCAGTTGTGATTAAATTCTTTAGAACTTAATGTTACCTGACTCCTTTGTCATACTATGTGTATGCAATTGCATCACCGTTAGTAAAAAAATATGCATATTATTATATTTTATGACAATTTTATGTTTAAAACTGATAGTCTTGCACAATTTATAGTCTGGCAGAATCATGACCGAACCTAGATTTGAATAGCATAGAAAATGTTTTGGTGTTTAATAATGGTCGGATGTAGTAGATATGAAATATGGCAGGTGTCACCCTGTAACCCTTGAGCATTTCCGAGAACTCAAAATGGCCTCCAAGACGGCGGAAATCATACAAAATTCTTACAAACATGTCCAGAAATGATTGTCTATGTACCAAAATGTCTAAAACAGCACATACGAAATGTTAAGGAGATATGATAGAAAATAAAAACGTTTAAACACACACAAAAAAATTTAAGCTAATCAAATTTAGGTTAAGCTAATTTTTTCCCAAATTCTGCCGGACTAGTACTTGAGAAAACTGCACAGATGGTATTAAAGATCTAGTGGTATTCGCAAAGTTTAACATATTGCCTTCTCGAACATTTTTGTTTCATGGCATCATGTCTGCCAAGAGGATCAAAGATCAGAATGGGAAAATGTATATCCCCTACAAACCGACATTTCATCTCTTGACATGCCAATTGTAGCACAACATAAAACTATGTCGAGGTTTGCGAAATTGTACTGTACCAGTTTCAAATCGATAGACTGTTACGTAGACGACGCACTCACGAACTTTCTTCTACATAAATTTAAGTTATATTTAAGCTATAAAGACCACCTTGATTATTGCAAAATCATTTTTTACCTTTTTCACGTCCCAAATGCTAAATTTGAGATAAAAGATCCCTTTGTTGAAATCATTCTATTTAAGCCACCGAACTTGATGGTTCTAATAGTGAAAGTTTACTGATTTTTTTTCAGCCTCGATCTGAAATCATAGCAACCTACTCATTATGTGGTTCAGCGTCGATAGCTATCATTGGTTTAATTATTGGTTCATTTGAAGTCATTGTACCTCGTAGAATTACTGAAATAACTACACATATATTCCGTGCATTTATAGCTGGTACTGTAGCTAGCTATCTTACAGCTTGCTTCGCAGGTAAGTCTTGTTTCATGGAACCTGTTTATTAAGCGCGAGGATATTTTGAGTCTGGTGTCTTGAAGGAGGAATCGGTTCAATACAAATACAACCCATAACGGTTATATCATACCATTCCGAGACAATTATAAGTTGTTTTACGATCGAGTTGACAAGCACTCATTTGAGTTATCATGTTTTTTTTGTCAATTGAGTCAAAGCAGATAGTTCTTTTTTTTCTTCTTGAAACCATAGCATTTGGCATCCTAGTCACATTGTATAGCAAACTGTGAGTCACTCTTGAAAATACGTTCAAAAGCTCACTCTATGAAATAACAAGAGCAGTCCAAGGACAGCGCGCTCGACTTTTCGGGCGTTTTGTTCATGGCAAGGCTTATCTTTAAACAAAAGTAATTTCAAGACAGGACATAATTTTTGAAAGTATATAATTCAGTCAAACAATAATTACCAATTCATATTTGTAAAATATAAAAGGGGCATTACTCCTAGAACATTCATCCATAGTAACGCCCCTTCAGAGTAAAGTAGACATAGTATCAACGAATAAGCATACCTACTTTCATTTAAATATCTATATGAAGAACTATAAATACATTGTATTTCAATTTGAACAAAATTCAAAATTAAAGTAAGGGGCATAACTTCAAAAAATAACATCATGAGTTATGTCCCTTTGTAGTCGCGTAGATGCAGTACTGATGAATAAGCATACTAATTGTCATTTAAATATCTTCTTAAGTATTGAAAATATTTCACTTCATAATACTTTCTCCCGAATTAAAAAGTTGAAAAGGGTCACAACTCCAACAATAATTCATCAATTATTACGTCCCATTGTATTCAACTAGATGTAGTACTGATGAAAAAGTATACTAACTTTCTATCAAACAAAATATATTAAATTTGAGCAAACATAACCCTTAAATATCAAAGTATAAAGGGGAATAACTCTGAAGTAATTCATCCAGAGTTATGTCCCTTTATAGTCCGATAGATGAAGAACTGACGAATAAGTATTCCAACTTTCATTCAAATATATTTATAAGTTCTAAATATATCCCATGAGAACAAATTTTAATCTTAAATGTTTAAGTATAAAGGGGCACAACTCCAACAATAATTCATCCAAAGTAACGTCCCTTTATAGTTGTGTAGATATAGTACCCATAACTAAGTATACAAACTTAAAGTCAAATATCTTGATTAGTATTAAAGATATTACATATAGAAATGATTTTAACATTATATTTTGCATTTTTCTTAAGTATAAAAGGGCAATTACTCCAAAAATAATTCATCCACAGTTACATCCCTTCATAGTCGGGTAGATACAGTACCAACAAATAAGTATACAAACTTTAGGTCAAATACCTTGATCAGTATTGAATATATTCTACATAGGAAAAACTTTAACCTCATATTTTGCAATTTCTTAAGTATAAAAGGGCAATTACTCTAAAAATAATTCATCCACAGTTACGTGCCTTCACAGTCGTGTAGATATTGTACTGACAAATAAGTATACAAACTTTAAGTCAAATGAATTGATCAGTATTGAAGATATTCTACATAGGAAAAACTTTAACCTCATATTTTGCAATTATTTAATTATAAAAGGGCAATAACTCATAAAATAATTCATCCAGAGTTATCCCCTTTCACAGAATGGTTAATAAAGTCCCACTTAATAAGTATACCAACTTTCAATAAAATAACTTGGATAGTGTTGAAGTTATAAGTGTTTCAAAAAACTTTAACCTGAAAACCAACGCCAACGCCAACGCCGACGCCGACGCCAAAGTGATAGCAATAGCTCTCATTTTCTTCGAAAAGTCGAGCTAATAAAAATGTTATTATAAAAATGATGCATGTATCCAACATACATTTTATATTTCAGGCCTCTTATATGAAGAGAATGTTTAGATGAATAACTGCAGAATAGTGTTTAGAATGCTTCCGAAGTCACTACATGGGTTAGTCACATGATGTGATTCTCGGTGCTTCTAAGTATTGAAGTCTTAACTGCCTGCAATGACACATTTGCTGTGGTTTTAAACACTGGTTAGTGTACTATACTTTCATATACAATTTACATTATTATTTCCAATATATGCACATGCCTTGGCACTACATAAGCATAAGAGCGCATGCTATACATTATTTCAAGATAAAACTTGGTGCTGTTATACATGTAATTTATCTTCACTTACATTGAACCAAGTCCAAAATAGTGCAAACAATTTATGAATGAATGGAGTGACTCTAACACTCAAAAGATTCAGGAAAGCTAGGTCAGATGAGCTGCCCTTTGTAATTTGTGTAGACAGAGCGGTAAACCCTAACAAACAAAAACAAACAAGAACAGTCTTCAATTCAGCAATAACACTTTTATTCATTAATTACAAAGTTTCATTGAAATAATAATAATGCTTCTCAATGTACATAATATACACATAACATATTATAAATAACAATTAAATATTTTACAAACCTATTTCTAGATTGCAACCTTTCTTACCCAGTTATAATATACATGTATGCATTCAATTAAACAAAACTCAGAAACAAGACTGTACTTAAATCATTAGACTTATATAACTCAATATACAGTGCTTTCCAAAAGTTCTTGACGAAATCCTATTTATAGGATAAACCAATTTGCATTCATCCCATAAAGTAACAAATATACAATTAACAAAAACAAGAGCGGTCAGAGGAGAGAGCATGCTCGCCTAAGTAAGTATTTGTCACAGAGGATGAGGTTGATGGTAAGGAACATATATATTTTAAAGTTTGAAAATATAACCTTAACAAATTTAAAGTAAAAAAATAATATTTTTTTAAAGAAAATTTTAAGTTCACCAGAGACAATTTTGAAAAAAAATGTATTTGGAGTAATGAACCTTGTCACATGAGATGTGGTTAATAATAAGGAACATATATTCTAAGTTTGAAGTCAATTTCTAAAGAAACAAACAGTTGCAGTAAAAACAAGCATCTTTTAAAGAAAACTCTAAGTTCAAGGGGGGATAGTTCTGAAAAAATGTATTTAGAGTTATGAACCTTGTCACATGAGATGTGGCTGATAATACGGAACATATATTTTAAGTTTGAAGTTGATACCTTAAGAAATAAAAAAAGTTATAGTAAAAAATATTTTACTGCACAAAAACTTCAATCAAAAATGGTTGCTAGGGCGAGTAGGAGAGCTCTCCATTTACTTCATAAAGTCGAGCTTATAAAACATGGCCACGTTGGGCAATATGCAAGTTTACCGACTGGTTGGTCTGACTGGAGAAGGTATATGACCCTAAGCTGAACTTTGGGCCACATACCTTCACAAAACTAATTTGCATTTATCACATAATCAAACAAATATAAAATCCTATTCATAGGATAAACTAATTTGCATTTATTCCATTAAGTAAATAATATTCATCTGAGCAAATTAGAAAACCATCATAGATAATTTTATAAATATGTGATTCAATCTATTTACATGAATAAGTTATAATCAATTTTAGTAAAAATACTTGTGGTATGCATGCTTGTTTTCTTCAAAATTCATTTGTCAAAGAACTTTTTGAGGGCCCGCCCAATCGCCCACCCACCCGTGTTTTGCCAAACTATAAGCCGAATTTTTTCATTAAAAATCTGGCTAATAATAACCCTCCAATACACTGTTGAATGAAAGTCTTCATTGCATTGAAAACAACAACAATAACCACTAAAATATAAAAGGTGCCATCTCACTCAATGTTTTAAAAATCCAGATGATAAAAAACCCCAATTACTTTTGATGGCCATATACTTTTTGAAATGTTCTCCTAACTAGAGTAAGAAGTTTCCACAGTCATTGAAAAAATTAACAAACATGTTTTCTTCCCATAGTTGTAAATACAACAAAACGTACTCTTTAATGTGTTCAAAAAAGCACACAATAGTTGGCCTTTTTTCATCAGTCAGTCATACATTAGTCCAGCTGATTTAAATACTTGATATTTGTTTAATAACCCCCTACATAGATATGAATATCAATTTTTACACCCCCCTCGCAGCTTAGTGAATACATTACATTCACCCGCTGCCTTAAAACTAGTCGATTTATGATATTGACCTTTACTATGAACCTTTGAACGACCAATGAAAGTTTACCAAATTCCAATTTAGCTGAAAAACTTCATACGCATTTTCATTGGTTGAAAGGGTAAACAACGCCTTATATGGTATGATCATACTAGTGACGAATGTAACCTCGTATGACGTCATATATAGCGTGGCTACACTTTGTATTTAGGTTTAATGAGTTGCTCTTTTTTTACAGTTAAAAGATAAGAAATACACATTTAAAAAATCAATGTTTACTTTCATTTTTGTTAATTTTCCATTATCTAACTAATGCAAAACTGTCCAGCATCTTTGCATTTTGACATTTTGAAATTACAGGCGTGAGAATGTTTTGCATTTATTTTTAAAAACCACGTGACAATTATGCGATTTATATGTTTATGTGTCCCTGTCTAAAAATAGAAATATCAGTTTGCACGTAGTATTTTAGCAGAGGTAGAAAGTGAACTAGTGAATCTTTCGAAACCGATGCATTGAAGAGTAATCAATTTTAATCTATAGTGAGTACAGAAGTACTGTAGTGAGTATTCGTGTACAGAAATTATCAAACAAATATTGAGTATTTAAATCAGCATGGTTAATGTACGTGACACTGACAGTTAAATAAAATTTAACAATGTTATTATAAAAAAATGATATACATAAAACATATACAACAACATACATACTGGCTTTGTAGATAGCCCTACAGAACAAATATTGCACATAGATATAGTGTCATAATCATAGTTAAAGCCGTAACGGTTCAATATTTTTATTCGAATTTAACACCATAGTTCAAAACATGTTATTAGGTTCTGTACAAAAAAGACAGAACTCATTTAACTTTCCAACACACTTTTTTAACCGGTGCTCTTTTACTCTGCCACAAAGAGCCAACAACTTCTCTCTCTATGGAAGAAAATGGTTGGAATATCAAGTTTTCATGGAAGGGTTTAACCAGCAGCAGCAGAAAATAGAACTCATACAGTCGCCACAGCTGACAAATGCTCTAATTGATACAGAAATAAGAGGAGAAAATATTTCATGATCAAACTCCAAGAACGTATGCATCAATGTCACCGCCATTGTTCATTGATGGGTCAGCTTAAAACTAAGGTGTTTTTTCACTAGATTTAGAGCCGTGTCAACACAATTTAGGTCATTTTACGGCATCCAGCGCACCTTACCTAGCTTTCCTGGACCATTGTCTATAACCAGTATTCACATACTCTTCCACAAGGCTGGAAACTGGAGGAAAATCGACATTATTGTCAAATTTTCTTGGAAGGGTATAACCTCCCCAGGTGGGATTCGAACTCGCACCCCCTTGGGCACGAGATTTCAAGTCCCGGCGCACTACCAACTGTGCTATCGACCTGGGTTAAAAAAACAAAAAAAACCCAAAAAAACTAAGGTAAGTATGTCTCCCAATTGTAAATGGTTGGGTCAGTACAGAACTAGTCTAACTAAATGTAAATAAAGAATGATGTAGATTAGACTAGAGCTAGGTATCGCCAGGAAATTTATACCATGGTAAACTGTGTTTATTTTACTAAATACCACGGTATACCATTAAGTAAGCATTTTCTATATGCAAAAGGGCTATTAAATAAAAATACACTTTTAAGAAGATCATTTATTAACTTTTGAAAACATGACAGTCCTTATTTAAGGGTAATAGATATAACAACTTAATAATTCTTGAATTTTTAAGTTTTTCCCCAAATTTATCGAAAAATTTTGATGGTATTTCATAACCAAATAACTTAATGTACGACTCGGACGACCGTTGATTTCGCCACCCCTGCTGCCATATGTAACATGTAAAACCAGTATCACGAATACTGCTTGCTTACCAGAAGGAAGTTAAGTTATTCAATACCAGTATTTCCAAAAATACCCTGGTTAACCGGTTATACCGCGCACCTCTACCATAGACTATTAACTACAAATAGACATTATAAACATGATATTATATATAATATATAAACATCTAAAATGGCAAGAACAAATGATTTGTGAAAATCAATAAGATAATGTATAATGTACATTTGAGAACAAGTTATTATAATGATAATAAAATTCTGCTGTAAAGACAACCTTGGCTATTGCTATTGCTCAATCATGATTTTTGGTAAAGAATTTAGTCCCAAGTGCTTAATTTGTAAAGGAAATGGTCCTTATATTAAGACCATTTCGTTATGTCATAAGATATTTTTAATATTAAACAGGAAAGGGTTCACATATTGAGTGACAAATCATTGCAGTTGAAGGGACAAATTGAATAAATCACAACTTGACAAAAAAGGTATTAATAATACCAGCCATGATCTTGAGAAATTAAAAATCCACTAAAATCATCTCAAATTTGGAAGCAAAGGTGCAAATTTAAAGAACATAATTATAAAAACGTGCAAAACACATAGATGTACCAGCCATTCTAAAATTGTGACATATAAAGGGGAGATTACTCTAACATTAATTATTTATACAGAAACAAGGGAAGTAATTCATAACAATATGCAAATTACAATTAAAAAACTTAAATAAGTATTACATGTACCTTAAAATCATACAATAATATTTGTGATGCTCATTTCCTTTTGGGTAAAATATTTCAAACAAAACTTGTAACATCATAAACATTATTTTAGGGGTCATAATGGAGCATAGAGATTATTGATCCCTTTTTGTGTCATCCTCGGTATTGATGTGCATGACATATGGCATTTTGATACTCACCATTTGTATGCCATGTGTCATGACATTATTACCAAAATAAACAACTATTCTTACGAAAAATGTGTGTTTACAGACTTCAACATAAGTATCAACTTTTCTACTATTCTCAAAACTGTATCGATACATTTTGGAAGTAGTAAAGCAGTGTACTGATAATGACAATTATTATTGCCTTTCAAAATGACATTTGACTAATAAAATCTACACAAAAATAGATTATGCATACTGCAGGTAAGTTAACTATAATAAAAATTCATTCAGGTAACATAGTGTTGTTGTAGAGTCAAAACCTCGTAACTTCAATTAAAGAAAAGTAAAGTTAGGAGGTTTTTGACAACAACATTAGTTGAATCATGGGGCGATAAACTAATAAATGCTGTAGCCTGTTCAATTACACTAAACCTTACAAAAGGTTCTGTAACGATACATTCGGAACTTCTCGGCCATTCGCTGCGAATTATCTCGGACATATTTAGACGCTATTTTGAAACTACTGGTGTTGAAGTAAACAAATACATGATCGTTTAGGCAATGAGTGATGTTTCGTTTTTAGTCCATAAATTTTGAAACATCACTCATTGCCTTAACGATCATATATTTGTTTATTAGATTAGATTATTCGCAGCGAATGGCCGAGGAGTTTCAAATGCATCGTTAAGGAATGTTTTGTAACATTTAGGGTAATTGAACAGGTTACTGATTTGATATTTGAATATTTGATAAATGAAGATGACCCATAGTTTAGTTTTTCGTGGATATATATGAGTTGCTTCATCCTACTAATTAGCAATTTGTCCAAGGTCTTAAAAGGGGCAAACAATGTCTTGTAAGTGTTGATAGTAATAAGTATTGAGATCTCTTCTATATCGAGTATGTCTTCTGTTATTAAAGCACAAGTATACATGTATTCAATGTGTAAAAGCTGGAAATATGCCTAAGTGCAGAGCAACTAATTATTATAGTTATTGTCAAATATAAAAATAACATTCTAACATACTACATGTATTAAAGCTACAGAAATCAAAACAAAATCCTTCCACCAAGAACTCTTAATATGTGGGTGCCCTCCCTGCATTGAAAAACATAGAAGAATGTTTTGTACAGATTATTGCAAAGGTTTGAGAAACAAAAAATGTACACATACAGTTTATCATCATTGTTTGAACTACAGTGATGAAGACTATAACCCCAATAACACAGTAATTGTCAATTTTTAATTATCTACATTAATAAGAACAAAATAAACATAATTCAAAGTGCTAATTAAAAACAAAACAAAAAACTGAAATTGAAAAAATATAAAATTACATCATGAAAATTAAAATTACTGCAGGGACCTAGTTTTATATTTTTCCAAAATAAAAGGGTATTTCCATTTTGGCTGTTTCATAAATCCAATCCATGTAAAAGGATTAATATGTTGTAAAGAATAAAAGCAATCATGTTTAGTAATCATTTATCATGATTTATAAATGTATAAATGATTGTTTGTTTGTTTGTTTGGGTTTTACGGCGCACCAACACAGAAAGGTCATATCGCGCCGAAAGCAATTAATGATAATATTAATTCAAAAGATATTAATGATCTAAAGCTCTATATCTTATTATATACATTTATTTTCTTCAAAAAGTTAAGTATCGCATATGATGGTACAGACTCAAAAAGTTCTTTAAGTGAGTTAACTTTTAATTAAAATGTTTTTCACGGATGTATTTAAGGTCCTGACAATCAAGGAGAACGTGTTTTACATTGAAATGCTCGTCACATGGTATACACTTAGGTGTTTCCTCTTTTTTGAGAAGGTATTAATGTGTTAATCTGGTATGACCAATTCTACATCGGGTAATCACTATTTGGTCACGGCAATTAGACAATATTATTGACAAAGATGAATCAAGGGTTGGCTTTATGTATAAATGATTGTAAATTGGTACAGCGAGAGTTCTACCTAATCAATTTAAGTGTTTTTTTATTATATTTAAACAGAGTTTTTTATGGAAAACAGATATGTTATAATGGAAGTCATTAAAAGACATTATCAGACTTGCCCCTAACTGTGGAAGGAAACATTGAATACTCGAGTCAGGATGAAAACAGTACAGTTTGTGGAATAATACAAAATGGTTGTAACTCAATTTAAAAAAAATAAGTTACGAATGTTTTACACTAAGCCTGTGAGTTCTTCTTTGTATATATAGGGTTTAAAGCTATATTTTCACACAAATTATCTTTAATATTTTACAGGGCTTTTTCAGCCTATTTCACGGGGCCGAATATGGGCCCCTTCCCAATGCCAAGTAATGACCATTTTTCCCAATTTAAAGAAAAAAATTCCCAATCTTGTTTAATAATTTCCTTTGATTGGGATGTCTATTGCCTTTACAAAAGAGACCACAAGATTTCATGTAAGAATAATAAATACATGAGAATTTGCATTGAATGCCTCATTGAACTGTCAGAACAAACTCTTTATGAGCACTGCAACACTTTCAGAGACACCAAAGCAAGGCATATAAAGATTTAATGCAGAAAAATTAATGATGAAATTTCCATATTGGGTTGATTGGTCAATATTTTTTCCCAAATTGGACTATTTAGAGCGTTAAAAATTCCCAATTTGGGCAGGGGCCTTTATCCCCAAAATCCCTGAAAAAGCCCTGTTTAATGGATGGTGGCTGATACTATAAAACCGAGAAGATACAAAATTTTACAATATAGAAACAATACAGAAACAGATATTAAAGTAATAAAAATCTTATTGTAATCTTAGAACATTGTTTTAATTTTCTAGAAAATTGCGGGTAAAATTACACGAATATCAAAATGATTGGAACTTCATCTCCATGAAAAATCTCAAAATATGAGGTAAATTTAAAACTATGATCAATTACTTAAAAAATTACAGAGCCTCTAAAGTGACATTTGAAATACTTTTTCTTTCATGCTTTACAGTGAAACGTCGCGTTATTCGATAAAAATATACGATGAAAATATAAAAAATTCATTTTCACCATAGTGAAACCTTATATTTTCATCGTTCATGACGTCATATTAGAAGATAAATGACGTCATATTTGAGAAGAATTGAAGTCACGTTATTAATTGTGTAATAAACATCTAATAAAACACAAAACTATGTATGAAAGAAACAGAATATTTGTCAACTTTGGTGTAAGATCTGTTTTATTTCAACTCGTGAACTCAGAAAATGACATTTTCACTTGTGGATATGCCACTCGTGAAAATGTTTTCTGAGCTCACTCAGTAATAAAAATCGATCTATCACCAAAGTTGACGAATATCCTCTATATATTTATATTAACAATTATTTTCGAAAAAAGTAAGCATTAGGCCAAAACAAGTTGATCATGTGTTCTATGGATTCACTCATACCTTAATTTTGACGGTTTTTACAAAAAAAAAATTTTTACATTGTATTTCCATGCTCACTCATAAAAATTTGGTCAAACCGCTATATAAAGCAACTGAATTAAGATTTTTTATATATTTTTTTCTTCGTTAGCTTGTCCCATTTTTTTTCCAGATATATCCATAGAACACATCATCAACTTGTTGTAGCCTTACTTAAAAAAAAAAAATTTGTTCATTTAAACATAATAATTATTTTGTTATCATGTGTTATTTGGATTTTTCTGGGAAATAAATGGGGCAAGCGAGCGAAGAAATAAAAGTAAAAAAAAAATTAATTTAGTGCTTTATATAGCAGATTAACCAAATTTTGATGAGCGAGCGAGGAAATAAAAAAAAATTGTGTAAAACCGTCAAAATTAAGGTGCGAGCGAATCCATAGAACATATTATCAACTTGTTGAGGCCTTAGGGGCTCTAGAAAAATGTTTTAACAATGTTGAATATAAATTCATGAGATAATCAAACCATGCGAGTATA
This sequence comes from Mactra quadrangularis, assembly GCA_025267735.1. NCBI lineage: Eukaryota > Metazoa > Mollusca > Bivalvia > Venerida > Mactridae > Mactra > Mactra quadrangularis. The sequence continues at coordinate 37,765,867 of CM046305.1, read as the reverse complement.
AATATCATTATCATATATTATATATAAAAACTTTGGCATACTTTTAGGCCAGTAAGGTAAATTAAACACATCAATAAATTGATTGCTATTTCTTTGCATCTAAATTTAAACATGAATATTGCTGTGCATGTTCAGTGCCAACCAAAAGTTTTGAGACAAAGGAAATTTACTAAAAATTTTAAATATTAAGGATAGTTTTTCAAGAACCATTATCTTTCATATATTTTGTATGGTTTGCCATAAAATGATTATTTTTTTCATGAATTCACCACTCTTTTAAGATTCAACATCTGACAAAGTCTCCAAAACCAGGATCAATTTATTTAATTATCATAACACAGTTTTATAAGCTATTTTTGTGGTCAAAACTACAAATACAACAATAAAAACAATATAGCAAAACTAAAAAGCATTGAATAATAAATGGTTTATAAATTTTTGATAAAAGCTTTTTTTTAAATGCCTATAAACTTATGGTGGCACTGTTACATATCTCAAACATTTTTACATTAAAAAATATGATTCTTTTAAATTTTAACTAAAATCACAATGTGCAAAAATCTGAAATCCTTATGTCCTACTCATACATTGTTGACTGTGGACAAAAAGAAAAATCCATTCCACTTGGAGGTTATGTGTTGTCACCAAATATTTAATGCCGTAGCAACACATTATAGGTTATATCACGGCGGTCAGCCCACCTACTCACTCCTCCTGGAAAGGCTAAATCTCTGGATTTAGCTGTTAGTTAACCAACTACTGAGCGCGTACTTTCGCCAGTGACTGACTACTGCCCTACATAATTTAGAATCAGTGGAAGGAGGGAGAAATTAGAAATTATTTCATGACCAAGCTCCATGAAAGTATGTCCCACCCAGGAATCAAACCCACAAATCTTCGATCAATAGACTTGTGCGCTACCGACTGAGCAAGCCGGGAGGCAAACCAAATATTTCAAATTTTTTCTCTGAATTGATGAACATTAACTCCATCATTCCAGGGCAGATTTTCTTTTGCTTCTTACTGATCATTTTCAAGTTAAATCAAGTAAAATGAAATTTGAAAGATGTCACAACAAAGTTCATTAATTTTTTACAAATTGCTATACACAGGGGTCAGAAAGTTTCTTTACATATATCAAATATTGATGTTATGAAGTATACTTTGGTATACATGTACTTATAAGTTTCACAACTAATATACAATTTTACATGAATCATCAATTATGTTTTTATGTATTATAAATAAAAAATGAAAATATTAAACAAAATGAGTTTGCAATAATTTTTCAATAAAAAGTAAGAAGGAATATGAATTATTTTCATGTGAAATAAAAACTTTTCTACCCAGTGTATATTAGCAAACATAACATACATGTATTTGAATGTACATATACATTGCAAAAATAACACAGTCAAACCATGAATTATTTTATGTAAATATGCAAGAATGTAGATCTAAATATTTATGGAGAAAAAAATTGTAACAGATTCACATGAACCCAGAAGAACACAGAATTCAACCCTCATACAAATGAATAAGTATTCTCCACGGCTCGTCCAAGTCCTTGTTGACTCCCATGATGCTGTTGTCCATGTTCCCTCATCACATTTTCGATAGATTCTGTCCTAGCACGTACTGAACCATTGATTACAATTATGTCCCTTGAATCACCACCAGCCCCTCCGGAGTTATTTCCCCTTGAACTCAGATTGGGATGTGAATTAGATCTCCCGTCCATGCTTCCAGGAGCAGGTGAGCCACGAGGTGGGGTCAATTGTCTGTCAAGAGAGACTACGTAATCTGTGAGTGTTACATCGGAGGTACCTCCAGACTCCAGAGGTATTGGATGTGTTCTAAAATGTTCCAACATATCAAATATAGAATTAAACCATAGATGTTGAACTCTACATTGTCCATCGTTGTTGATAGTCATTCTTAAATGCTGAAAATAGAAACAAGAAGAAACATTTAAGAATGTAATATCAATTAATCTAGCCATCATTTTATAACATTTTCTTTATCTTTGTATGATTTTCCACATAATCTTTCTTTTATCCGGATCATTTCTTTTGATATGCCATTGATTGTTGGTTGTTGAAATTATTTTGTTAATAGAAACTGCATGCATCCATGCCATCAATGAATATAAGAGATTGATCTCTTTTTTGTGTCATTCCTGGTAATGGTGTACATGTACTTGACATAAACTGTGATTCTTCATCATTTGTATGCCATGTGTCATGTCATTGTTACCAAAGTAATTTATCAAATAATTATAATTATAATAATTATGGTCATTTTGATAAAAGAATCAAATAAACAACCCTCAAAGTTTTTTCCATAAGTTTTCTACTAGTTTACTATTATTTATGGAATAACGTAGAGGGTCCGCTCCATCTCATTAGTTACTTGTGTGTAGATTTATTGAAGTCATATTTTCTAATACCTTATTTATAAATCTTTTAAAACTGCATATTTGTTTACCTATAGATAGAATTACTATCATAACAAATCACTAATAAATACTGAGAAATTATAAGCATATAGTAAAACTATCAGAAGGATTCATGAAGTTTTTTTTAAATATCTGCAGTAGAGGTATGATTCAGTACTTGCACTGCCTTGCCTTCAAGCTAGCATTTAAAACCTGGTAGAGTGTAGTAGAAGTACAATACCACACTTGTACTCCCTTGTGTCACTTTTATTAAAAATTTGTGAGTAAGATCCAAATTCCAACCATGAGTTTTAATCAGGTTACATGTGGCACCCAATGTAAATAACTCATAAGGAACAGCATGGCAGCATTCTTAATTTTTTCTCACAAACATGCAAGCTCTAATGTAGTAGAGATAAGTACTATGTACTGTACTTGTATTCCATTGCCTTCAATCTAGCTTTTATAGTGACATGGTAGAGTGTCTGCCTTTGCTTAAGAAGGTTGCAGGTTTATATCTCAGAATCAGATCTCCACCCAGATTGTTATCATGTTATTTATCAACAACCATGAATAATAATTAACAGGAGCAGTCCACGGACAGCGCGCTCGACTATTCCAGGTATACGAGTAAACGACAGCAACAAGCAATCAAAACTCATGCTGGAGTTATGCAACTTAGTATTTGACCTTCATTCCTAAGCCCATTGACATGTGTGAGGTTTCAAGTGAATCCCTTCAGTAGTTGCAAAGAAAAAAAGTCGCACCTAAAAACTAAACCAAGAAATTTCTAAGTATAAAAGAGCCAAAATTCAGTCCAAATTCATCCTAGAGTTAAGTAACTTAGTATTTGAACTCCAATGATAACCCCATAAACACAAATAATAATAATAATAAAGACTTTATTTAACGAGGCTACACATTTGGATAAATCCAATCTTCCAAATAAAGTTTTAAGTGAATCCCTCCAGTACTTGCAAAGATATAAAAAAAATGTTATACCTAAAAACTTAACCAAGAAGTGTTACGCCAACGCCAAAACCGATGCACAGCCTAGCAGGATAGCCCCACTATTCTTCGAATAGTTGAGTTTATAATTAAAAATACTAACCTTTGCCCTAGCCTGGAAGTTAAATGTGAGCACATATTCTCCTTTCCTTGTTTCACTTTGTCTTACTAAGAACACACCATGTCCTGATGCCCCTTGTTGTAATACAAGCTGAGCAGCTTCTAAACGACTTAATGTTCCATGAAACCATGGATACTCACGTAACATCTGATCTATATTATGTTCACTACCTCCATGATCATGATGGTCTGTAAAAAGAAAAACACAGTATGTTTTACAACCATCACATAGTTAAATTTTATTCAGCTGTCAGTGGTGCATACATTAACCCCGCAGATAATCAATACAAATACAGGTATTTCTTACATAACTTATTTATTACTTCACTTTTTTTTATAAAAAGTTGAGGGCAAAATATCTCCCTTCTTAAAAATGTGCCATTTGAAAGTATTAAGGGTTTTGTCAACAATATTATGTATGGTTTTTTTGTTTCCAAGTAATACATGCATCAAGGAGTAAAGTCAGAATAGGTGGTATATAGTGTTTAACCCTAAACTGGTCATAAGGAGGTAAGAAGTGTCAAACCCTAAACAGGTAGCTAGAAAAAATCTGGGTCATTGAATGCAGATAAAGAACTGGCATTTCAGACTTCATTTTGAAAAAATATAACTGAATGAAATGCAAATTTTGGGTTGAAAGAGAGCAAAAATTGCCCCAGCATTCCTATGGTAACTACATTCAGGGTTCAACTTGCATTTTCTGAAAAACAACCATCCAGGAAATAACTTGCAAACCAAGTTGCATATCTGTCAGTCAATTAGAAATGAAATAAAAGCACCTTGAAATGGCTTGTGTGCATAAGTGTGAAAAAATGTCCAATTTTCACCCATGTCACAACCAATAAAGGGTTAACCTCCTCATCAAAAAATGAGTAGTCATGCAAGTTTTATGATGACAATACATTGGGCTAGTGCTCAATATAATTTAAGGCAATGGACAGGCTAGTGCTCAATAAAATCAAGCACAATGGACAGGCTTGTGCTCAATCAAATCTAGCACAATGGACAGGCTTGTGCTCAATCAAATCTAGCACAATGGACAGGCTAGTGCTCAATACAATCTAGCACAATGGACAGGCTAGTGCTCAATACAATCTAGCACAATGGACTGGCTAGTGATCAATACAATCTAGCACAATGGACATGCTAGTGCTCTGGAAAATCTAGCACAATGGACAGGCTAGTGCTCTGGAAAATCTAGCACAATAGACATGCTTGTGCTCAAGAAATTCTAGCACAATGGACAGGCTAGTGCTCAAGAAAATCTAGCACAATGGACATGCTAGTGCTCAAGAACATCTAGCACAATGGACAGGCTAGTGCTCAAGAAAATCTAGCACAATGGACAGGCTTGTGCTCAAGGAAATCTAGCACAATGGACTGGCTTGTGCTCAATAAAATCTAGCACAATGGACATACTAGTGCTCAATAAAATCTAGCACAATGGACATGCTAGTGCTCAATAAAATCTAGCACAATGGACATACTAGTGCTCAATAAAATCTAGCACAATGGACATGCTAGTGCTCAATAAAATCTAGCACAATGGACAGGCTAGTGCTCAAGAAAATCTAGCACAATGGACAGGCTATTGTTGTACTGATGATCGGGAATAATCGATTAATCACTAGTTGGAAGCTTCCGATTCTGATAATCGATTGAACTTTATCAGAATAGGTCATCGGCACTTGTATTGGACACTGATAAATTTATTTACGTGCCAAAGGTACAGATACTTCACTAGTCAAGAGAACTAGTCAATTGATCATTTACTTTTGGAGGTATCTTTGATTTTTTTTGTTTTGACACATTTGACTAGAAGAAAAATTATTTCCTAGTCCATAGTATATATATTTTATAAGGATTCACAGTGAAACATGCGTGAAAAAGCAAACTTATCAGGAACCGATTTTAATCGGAAGAATTGCATCGACAACAGAAACCGCTTCCAACTGATGATCGATTATGATTTTCAGCCGATGTCCCACCACTAATGTACATGCTAGTGCTCAATACAATCTAACGCAATGTTAGTTAGTATACTAACCATCATGACCTGAGGGATAGTTAAATGATCTAGGACTGGAACCAGCTGGTCTTGGAGGTATTTCTGGAGGATTACTGGATACACTTCCTTGTGAGGAACTTCTGTGAGCTGGTCCTAATACTGGTGACCCTGAATATTATAGTTGTACATTTTTTTAATATGTTCTGTGTATTGATATGATCAATAGATGTCTGGCATAGTTCGAAGACAGAACAGAACAGAACAGAACAGAACAGAACAGATACTTTATTAAAGGGCTTGAGCAATACTCATCACCCAAATAAATACAATATACATACATATACAATTACATGCGACATGAAAACATATTTTAACATAAACATACAAAAAGAGGGAAAAATTACATAGAGATAAATAAACAGTTTATTTATATCCAGTAAAAGAATTTAAGGTTAATAAGTCAAACGGTAACATGAGAGGACCTTATCAAAAGTGCTTCCTTTACGTATTTAGATAGTTTAAAAAGAATACATTTGTTTTCAGAATGTAATAATTCAACAATTTATACATTGAAGGTTTGACATAAAAATACTTTTTCAGATATTTTTACGGATAGATAAACAGCGGTCATAGCCAAGTTGAGCTGCAGCAAGTATCTGAGTACTCGAATATTCGCAATCCTGACCAGAAAATTGAGTACAAATATTTGTCACATCCGAAATCATCAGATCACAATCTTTTTTTTTATCTATTATCATCAAATTTGCAGCTATTAACCCTGGTCATTGGGTTACTGGTATTTATTTGTCTATCTTCCTGGGAAATTTCGAACTTCACCAATGAGTCACAAATTGGCACAATGGAAAATTACCATTGTTTGAGTCATCCTATAGGTCTTACTAATAAAAATGATTCTTTATTTATATAAAGACTAAGGAAAAGTGATTAGATATATTATCCTGTTTCAATAACATGATAGCCATATCAATCAGTGACGGAAATACAATATGTAATAAAATCATGCCATATATTTAGACTTAATCATCATAAATGAATAAAAATTAATATTTTCCTTGAAAAAAGATTTAATTTCCTTAAAATGAAAACTGGAGTAACTGAAACAAATAGATTATCTTATGAAATAACACACATAATCATACAGTTAAACTTTCGTAATCTTGAACTTCCGATAACCGAAGCCTCAGAAAATGGCAATACTTAAAGATCAAAACCCGTTGGGTAGTCCCAAATTTTCATGTTTCTTAATTAATTGCAGCAGTTTTAAATTGTGGTAAATCTAGAAAACCTCAGAAAAACATTTTGTTTTTGTTAAGTCTGAAGTGTGTCAGTAGTCCGAGGTGCCATTGTACCTCATTTCTTTCCTGGTACACAACAATTATGACTAACTAATTATGATTAACTATTGTTAATCGTAAAACAATATGATTTTATCATGAGGTATTAACATAATTTATCCAATAGGTCACGAGTCACGACTCTTCATGGAAATGATCATAGTTACGATAGACTTGACACATAACTATTAAGTTCACTTAAGTTCTTTTCGTGGAATACGTAAAGAAACAAATGTCAATTCAAAAGTCTATTCCGAAGTCTATTCGCAAAATCATTCATATGCATTTAGAATGTGCCAGAAGTCTATTCAAAGAGTAGCGAATAGACAGCAATTCTTGCAAATGTCTTTTCAGAAGTCTATTCGCAAAATCATATATAATGTGTCAAAAGTCTATTCAAAAAGTTGCGAATAGACAGCTGTCCATTCAAATGTCTATTCAGAAGTCTATTCGCAAAATCATGTATATGTCATATAACAATTCAAACAGTTTATTTTTTAACTTATAAGTGAAGACTTAATGCTATCACAGTAAACCTTTAAATTCACCGATTCTTTTAATTAAAATCCTCAAATAACAAAAAACAATCAAAATACGGAAATAAAAACATGACTTACCTGAATTAACTCTGTTGATAGTACCCGACGGTGCCGAAGGTAGTCTAGGACGTCTGAAAGATAGTTTCTTAAATAAACCCATGTGTAAAAATACTAATAAAATAACTAGCCAACTGAATAAAGGTAAAACAATTATTACCAGTGTACTAAAACAAAACCTTAGGAAATCCGTATTTCAAGTAAAATTTAAATATTTGAGCAGAAGAACTAACATATATATACATATAGCGGGATTACCGGAAAACGGTCGTAACTTAATATAAGAAAAGAGTGAGTTACGATCGTTTTGCACTAAACCCCCAACATGTATGTACGTACATGTGGACCAATTATCAATATTAGCAAGTTAGATGATAGGAAAAATAAAGGTCACAGAAGTGATAATCACAACTAACGTAGATACTAGCTCAATCAATACATAGTCTGTGAATACTTTATTTTTGTACATTAGCACATGTCATCTACCTGTGGACAACTTGTACTTTATTTCCATGCATTGTCATTCCACAAATTATGTAATTGTGGTCATTATATATATATATATTTTTTTATCCGCCCGGCTAGCTCAGTTGGTAGCCTCAAGTCTACTGATCGAGGGGTTGTGGGTTTGATTCCCGGGCGGCGCATATTTTTGTGGAGCTTGGTTAGAAAATTATTTCAACTACCATTCTCCCTTTACTAATGATTCTTAAATTATGTAGGGCAGTTGTCAGTCACTGACGAAAGTATGTGCTTAGTAGTTGGTTAACAGCTAAATCCAGAGTTTTAACCTTTCCAGGAGCAGTGAGTAGGCTGACTAGCTGCCGTTATATGACCTATACAATGCGCTGCTATGGCATTAAACCCAACAAAAAGTATATTTTGTATAAGTTCACTAAGCATGTCATCTATCTACAAGGCAGTTTTTTTTCTATGCATCAACCGCTTCGATTAGAAGGTTAGTGGACAAGTACTCAATCTGATTACAACTAGATCTAAAATACTAAGCTTGACTACTAGCTTATTTATATCTGGCTGTTTCAATATGAGAGTCATGTTCAGGTGACCTTTACTCATTATAATATTCATGACACAATCATCTTGTTTAGTAACTTGTTTACATTGTCTACATCAAGCAATTTGAAATGAGCCGTCCAATGAATCACAGCCTGTGAATAACACCACTGTCAAATTAGCTCTCTAACCTCGGTCTAAAAAAAGAAATTATGAAATCAAAATGCTCTTTATAGTGTTTTATCTAGATGAAAACTAGGCATTGATTGGTTGACACAAAGGTCATCTTGATGTGACTCTCCAAGTGACACTAAGTGATTCTATACGGCTGCAGTCAATAGGATATCTGTTTACAGAGATTGGAATTTGGCAAAGACTGGAATAAAAATGAAAATTGTGTCTGGCAACACTGTTTGTCTAAGACATGGGCTTTTTCAGCCCAGTCAAGTTGAATTTTAGACTTAACACGTCCACACACATCTAGAAATTTTTTTGTACTTTCTTTATAACTATGAGGCAAAATACGACATTGTAAAAATAATATACATATGAAAAAACCAACACTTTTTTTCACAAATCACTTGCGTAGGCAAAAAGATTGGTTTTTTTCCCATATGTATATCATTCTAACAATGTTGTTTTTTGCCTCATAGTTATGAAGACGGTAAGTCATTTTTAAGTAGCATGAAGCAACTTTTCTCGGTGCATAACATAGAATATTAATGGTTGTTTAGTTCGTATTATAAATATGTTACATTATTCTGCAAAATGTGTATAATGTGGTTGTGGTGCAAAAGTTTGGACCCCCCCCCCTAGAAACAGTTCGAACCCCCCCCCCCCCCCCCCCCCCGAAAAAAAATCCTGGATCCGACCCTGACTTGGCTATAATTTACAAGTATTTCCTAGTTGACGTCAACTCTAACCTTTCAGTGTTAGATCGTAAAAATACAAACACATTGTACTTTACTCACTTGTTAATTTTATACATGTATTGTTATATTTTATTGAGCTGTGAGAGGCTCATACATTAACATCTTGGATTTAAATTCTACATTACTTCTGTACTCACTACTGGGCTCGGAATAAATTGTAATCCAATTGCCTGTGGTGACCTAACTTAAGATGAGGGCAATAATATTTTGCTTCAAGTTATCTGATTAGGCAAACTGAATATATCTATAAACCTCAAATTTAGAAGTATTCAAAATTATAATGTAATATAGGCAGAATTACCATCAATCCTAACTATATGAAATCAGTAATTTTTACTGGCAAGAATCAATTTTCACTAATTGGTTAGGCTAGCAGGTTAAAGCAATGACTGCAACCACTCTGATTTCAGACCTTTTTATGTACAAAAGTACAACTTACACATTCAGAACACCTCAATCATTTATTGAATGATTTATCTAGAAAGAATTTGTGGGGGTTCACCTAGAATATTGGGTTTCTCAATCTGCTACATATGCGAGGCAGAGCACAGACAAAGCACAAAACAGTTAATGCAAAATAGTTCTTGTTATAAACAAAATTGCTGTGTAAACACATTTATATGTTATATATGTTATAAATATCTTTCAGCGATATCATTAAATTGTGTATTTTCAGATTTATGAACTAAAACTAGACATTAATCACAATTTTAACAATCCTGGATTTATGTACTTCCAACACTGGATGAAATGGCAAGTTTTTAGTCATGTTTGTCATGTGAGACAAAAGTACATACACCCAAGATTATTCAAATTGTAGGAGCAGTGTTCCAATGGTAGGATGTGCATTAAGGGATCGAGAGGTCCGAGAGTTTGATTCCCACTCGGTGCACTGCTAAATACCTTGAGCAAGAAATTAACCTACATTTGTTCCACTCCACCCAGGTGTAAATGGGTACTGTCAAGGATCACCTGCCTGAGGGTAATTTCAATGATCAGGAGTTATCCTACAAGATAGTAAAGTCGACTGAAAATGTATATAGAAGCAGACTTCAAATCGCACTGTAACTTTTAAATTATTTAAAGTGAATGACAGAGGAGTCTGAATGACAACTTACGCAGCAGGTGTAATCTCCTCTGGTTCTATAACATCCACAGTTTCTGGTGCTATACATACTTTGAGTTCATTTAACCATGATAACATTTCTGTTGATGATGTTGCTTCTATAACATATTCTGTTGTTCCTTGACCCTACAATTATATAACAACAACATTCTATATTAGTATACATACAACCAATAAGGTACTTTAATCAGTTATTTCCCCTTGTATACTCTTCAAATAGGTAGGTCCAATTAGTTAAATTACTCGGATTATACCTTTACTTTTTAATGTCAATTTGCCAAAATTAATCTTACATAACTTTTTGTAAATCATTTAATTTGTTTGAAATTCCAGCTAAGTATTTTTTGGGTAAAGAACTATCTAAATATGTTACAAAGGTTATAACACGTCTCTCTTTTCCCATTCTAGCTTGCACTGCCTGGTGGGGGGTGGGGGGGTGTGGGTTTACACATAATTGGTTCATAATATTGCATGTGAGATTTAACATAATCATTGGACAAGTTAACATATAAGAGATTTCCACACTGCAGAGTATTGAATATTGATATTCAAATATTTTTATTTTTTTTTAAAAAGCATTTTACCTTAAGAACAAATGTATGTTCATGGTCAGGCATCTCTAAAGCTGTGGTTACACGTGCCTCAGTAATGAGGAAACAAAACAAGCCAGATTTAGGCTTCACAGACTGAAAAAAAGAGAAATATAAATTTATAAGATAAATACAGAATGGTATAACTATCTGGATTTAACTCTTTTAACAGATTACCAGTAGTTAACAAAGAAGTTTGACATGATTGTAAAATGGTTACCATGGCAAACAGTTTGCAAATTAAATATTGGTAAATTTTATTCAGTGGTCAGTGCTGTATACATTAACTTTAGCTAACTAGCTCATTTACCGGGTAAGTACTTGATATTTGTTTAATAATTCTCGTACATAAATACTCATTACAGTAGTCTGTGCTCATTGTCAATTAAAAATTTTCAAATAGATATATTTCCATATTTAACTATTTATGTACAGGGATTACTGAACAAATATTAAGTATTTAAATCAGCCAGGTCAATGTATATACCACTGACAGTTGAATAAAATTTACTAATAACATCCTTGTTCTGAGTCTATAAAATTTCAAAGCAATTTCATATAATTATATAATCATAATTACAAAAATTGATTTACCACACGCAGAATTCTGCATTCATACATATTTAAATCACTATTTGTACAACTTGACACCCAAACATACAAAATAAATTTCTAGGGTTGCCCGCAAGACTATAGTAACTCCCTCTGTAATGCAATGCACTTACTACAGTCTTGCAGGCAACCCTCTAAATATACTTCTTGTGGACCATATTGAAAATTGGTTTTAGCCAAATATGATTTTCACATTAAATAAAGTTGTCATCATAACTATAATTATTACTTAGGTAAGACTCCACCAAGTAAAATGTCAAGATATGTCCGAGGACAGTCAACTTTATCACTAATATACATAACTTGTTGAACAAGTTTACTTTTTATTGCATTTTATACATTAATTCTTATTATTATATACCAACATATTTTTATGTAAATTAAACTTTTTTCACATAATATACCTTTAAACCTGTCATATTATTCATTAAACCATCATTTACAAAAGACTTGAAATTTAGAAAACTTAAGTAAAATATTTTCTTCAAACAGGGTTGACAAAATAATATCTTCAATATATGCAAGAACATGGCAATATGTTTACAACTGTGGTTATAAAATGCAATTAAATTTTCATATACATGCAATTAATTTTGTACAATATTTGATATAAAATTACCAAGTCATGTTGTTTCTAGCAATAATGTCAACCATGTATCTATGTATTTATTACTTTTGTTGGGTTTACTGCCGTAGCAACACATTGTATAGGATATATAACGGTATCCAGCGCATCTAACCTAGCTTTCCTGGACCCTGGTCTGTAACCAGTACTCACCTACCCTTCCTTATTAATAGAGGAAAACTGACACTTTTGTCAAATTTTTAGGGAAGGGTATAACCTCCCCGGGTGGGATTCGAACCCATACCGCCTTTGGATTTGAACCCGTCCCCCTTCAGGAGACTAGATTTGAAATCCAGGTGCGCTACCAACTGTGCTTTTGACCTAGGTTATGTATCTATGTACAAAGACATGACTTCATTGTCTTAAACATGCCCATGTTAGCCTGTGAATTGTACTAATTATCTAATCTGAATCCTCTGCACAAATGATTTTTGCAAATGACTAAGTTTACCATTTGATTCGATTTTTGTGCAAAATATTTGTAGCTGACAATCATTATATCCATGTCGAGGGTTGCCTGCAAGACTGTGGTTACTTGCTCTTTTACACAATGCACTTACAACAGTCTTGCCGGCAACCCTCGATGTGATCTTTAGGGAAATAAATCAGTACATGATATCATTCAATTGTTTGTCCCAAAGAGAAATTGACAGTAATAAAGACCATGTGACAATAGAGTAATGGTGGAGATAAAGAGTATAAATATTATTCTGATATACTATAAAATATGTCCAACTGTCTTATTTTGAAATAACATCTTTTTTGTTTTTGTTGAGTTTAATTATGCGGTAGAAACACATTGTATAGGTCATATAATGACAGTTTCTGGAAAGGCTAAATCTCTGGATTTAGCTATTAACCAACTACATACTTTCATCAGTAACTGACAACTGCCCTACATAATTAAGAATCATTGGTAGGAGGGAGAATAGCCTTAGAAATAATTTCATGACCAAGCTCCATGAAAGTATGCCCATCCGGGAATCGAACCCACGACCCCTGGATCAGTAGACTTGCGTGCTACCAACTGAGATAGCCGAGCTGCTCTGTAAAACATAATCTAATATCTAAAATACATGTACAAATGTATCAATGTACATTGTTTACGCAGATTTATTATTCTGTCAACAATATTATTTGTTTTATTATGACATTCTTTTATGATAACAATCTATGATACACTTATATTTTGATACTTAACATAACATTGTAGCTACTTGTATCTTACACTAACATACCGGTAATGTGAATTCATATCTATACATATACAGCACTTAAGGTAGAATTTCCCAAATCTGATTAAAACATGATCTAAAATCCTGCATTCGCCAACTTGCTTACATCGTCGGTTATCCCATGTTACAGTCATTACTCTGCCATGCTGCATACCGTGGGCCATTTGGTTAGGAAAATCTCGTAATCATGAATAATTTCAGGCAGTTTCATTGGTTCCGCAAGGAAACTAGTAAACTAGCCCATGAAATTATATTTTATATCTAAGGATTGGTTTACCATTCAAAATGGTGGCCCCCATGAGTTATTCTCCTAAAGCGGGTGAAGAAAATCCCAGTATGACATCATTGTGTAACATGCAATTTCATTGAAAGAATATTGGTCTCCACAATCATATTTTCATGAAAACAAGATTTTGCCAGTCAAATTGCCCTCAGTATGTATGGAGTGTAACAGAAGAAAGTAAGAAAGTACAGTGGTTGCGGACTATGACTTTCTTATTTACATCTGACAATTTAAACAAAAGGTCACATTCAGGTGATCATTGCTACATTACAATACCACAGCAATGTGATGACATATCATAACAAATTATGTAATAACATAACAAATTACATGAAATTATGACTTAATTGGTAACATATTATGCTAATTTTATCTTTGAACAACAATAAATGCAATGGTAAAACAAGCAACACATTCATGTATCTTATTACCATTTTTACAAAACAACACTTTCAAAACCAAAGTTGCAGTATAAAGTCATACTATAGAAAATATACATCATGCATGTATATGCCATATAGTCTGTTATTAAATTTAAATTTTAATTATACAAGACTGGAAAGGGACAAATTGTAGAATTGAATCCTCCTTTTCTACAGAAGTTCAAGAACATTGGCAGCATATTATCAAAAATCTTACGATAATTTAACAATACAATAAAGAAGGATTCACGACTAAAATCGGTCGTAAGATGCTTGATGTCGGACACCAGATTTTTATATTTTGACCAATTTTCTTAGACTTTCTCTGTGCGTAACTGTCTCTCCTAAGAACGAGCATGAGGATACATGTACATATTTTTATTTTGGGAAACTTATTCAGATTTGGCAGCATTATTTAGTGTTAATCACAAGACACATAACTTTCAAATAAAATGAAGCTTGGAATGCTTAACAAGGGCAAGCCCTCTAGCCTCCCTCCCTATTTCCTTCAGGCATACAGTTTAATTGCACCAATACCTTCTAACTATTGAATTTTTCTATAAAACAAGAGCTGTCAGAAGAGACAGCAAGCTCGACTAAGTAAGTATTTGTCACATGAGATGTGGTTGATGATAAGGAACATACATATTTTAAAATTTGAAAATATAACCTAATTTATATATAATAACAAATTTAAAGAAAAAAAATATATTTTCTTCGAGAATTTTAAGTTCATGGGAGACATTTTTGAAAAAAAAAATGTATTTGGAGTTATGAGCCTTGTCGCATAAGATGTGGTTGATAATAAGGAACATACATTTAAAGTTTGAAGTCAATACCTAAAGAATTAAAACATTCGCAGTAAAAACAATTTTTTTTTAAAGAAAACTCTCAGTTCAAGGGGGGATAATTCTGACAAAAATGTATTAAGAGTTATGAGCCTTATCACATGAGATGTGGTTGATAATAAGGAACATATATTTAAAATTTGAAGTTGATACCTTAAGAAATAAAAAAGTTATAGTTAAAAATAATATTATTGCACAAAATCTTAAATCAGAAATATGGATGTGGACGCCGACGCTAGGGCGAGTAGGAGAGCTCTCCATTTACTTCGTAAAGTCGAGCTAAAATAAACTTAAATTGTAATTTGAATTCCAAATTTAATTACTTAAAATTGATTTGTAGTATGAGTATAAAGTACTCAAAACACTCTAGTTACCACATCTATAAATAATGTTAAAACCACATTCATGTTTAACCACAGTTTTTATCTTATCAATAAAATACCATTTTCACACACTTTACAGTGGTTATAACCACAACCAGGAAGTTATGTATTGTTGCATAAACTGCAATGTCAACAGGTTCAAACTCAAAATACAGCATTTTTGTAATTCCAAGGTTAAGAACAAGATCAGTATAGGGACAGCACACGGTACTATTCACTAGGGCTCTATATCGGTCAGAATGATCAATACGATATTCGTATCGATACAAAATGATCGATATTCGATATATCGTATGATATTTTAATAATAAATATATTTCTTTATAAAACTGCAAAAGAATGATATTTCAATCATTTATCTTGATTGTTGTAACACAATACTACTTTAAAAGCAAAGATCGACAAAAGGAAAAGCATACTCTTTCAGAACTTCAGCTATTAACAAGACTATCGCCTCTGGTCATTCAAGTTCGCTTTACATTGTGGATCTACCCGAACAAATCCAAGAGACTTCTGGATTCCAAAACTGATCTGCATCGTTAATGGTTCCTAGACTAATTGAAAACGAAAGTACATATAATGGATATTCAAACCGCAACAGTTACTTCATTTTGATTAAAAAAGGACATAACATGACGTATCCGATGTAAGACATTTGCTTAAAGGATCGAGTGTCAAATTATGATATTGTTCGTCCACATATATTATTACATACCCAATTGGAAGCATTAGAATGTTGATTTGGCGATGCAAAATATCAAATGACTTGCATACCATGGATTTTATTTGTATGACCGTCATTGATCGATATTTTGTTCGACACGGAAACGTTCGATCTGATATATCTATCAAACCTACAATATTATACCGGTATTCGACATATATCGTATACCGGTGTAGAGCCCTACTATTCACTGAATTTCAGAGTACTCTTGTAAAGCAAATCAATCATTTGTATGCAATCCCATTAAGTTAATTAATTAATGAAATTTAAAGTGGGTATGTTTATTGTTTGTTTGTTTGTTTGTTTGTTTTGTTGGGTTTTACGCCGTAGCAACACATTGTATAGGTCATATAACAGTGGCCAGGTCCACCTACTCTCTGTTCCTAGCAAGGCTAAATCCCTAGATTTAGCTGTAAACCAACTACTAGGTGCATACTTTCGTCAGTGACTGACTACTGCCCTACATGATTTAGAATCAGTAGTAGGAGGGAGAATGGCCATAGAAATTATTTCATGACCAAGCTCCATGAAAGTATGCCCTGTCTGGGAATTGAACCTACAACTCCTCGATCAATAGACTTGTGGGCTACCAACTGAGCTAGCCGGGGGGGGGGGGGGGAGAGTTGGATATGTTTATTGGTTTAAGTTATATTTGCATGCAAAACTTAACTAAGAAGTTCTAAGAATAAAAGGGCCACAATTTAGTCAAAATTAATACTAGAATTATGATACTTGGTATTTGACCTCCAATAGTACATGTAACCCATAATGTTTAAAGTGAAACCCCTTTATAGTAGTTCCAAAGATAAAATTATGTACCAAAAAACTTAACCAAGAATGTTATTACCACAATAAGGAAGTTAAGTAATGTTGCATACAACTGCAAAATGTCAATAGGTTCATATAAGTTCAGACTCAGCATTGTTGACATTCCGGGGTTAAGAAAAACATCTTTTCCAATGTAATGTTAGTACAATATATGAGTTGTAGTGAATAAATTTTGACCACTGAATTTGATGAACAAACAATAAATTCATGAATTTTCATTCTAAGTAAAGTACAAAATTAGTTTCCATAGAAATATATGTAACAGAGGTATGGTACTACACTTGCACTCCCTTGCCTCCAAACTAGCTTTTATGGCAGAGTGGTAGTCTAGAGTGTCCCCTTATGACTCAAGAGGTTGTGGGTTCCAATCTTAGTTTGGGCAATATATTTTTTTATTAGGTTACATCTGGCACCTAGGGCTGTGAATCATCGAGCTAGTGGCGATCCGATCCGAACCACGATTCATGTGTAGCGATTCACAAACCGAACAACGAATCACTTGTTAATGGAGAAGCATACAGGAATTCATTAAATTAAATGCGTTTCAATCAAAATTTAGACAAACGATATTACAGTCCCTACATAAATTAAAGTTTTCATTGGTAGAGCGGCTTGTTTTCACAGGTAATTAAGCTGAAAATGTTTTTTCATTTTTTTCCAAAAATAGATCACGATCTGTCAGATCCGATGATTTCGGACGTGACATATATTTGTACTTGATTTTCTGGTCAAGATCGCAAATATCCGAGTACTCCGCAGCCCTACTGGGGCCTAACATAAATAACCCACTAGGAATTGTGTGTTTGCATCCTAAGATTGTCCCATGTTTAGTGAGCTTTACAATAATGAAATACAATAACAAAATTTAAACATAAAAGGTAAAATGTTAATTTAATCAGGAAGCCAATAACGACTATTGTAATATTGCTGAATCAATGAAATACATTGAACAAATAGAAAACAGCTTGTTTAAGTGATAAAATAAATAACAAATCAAATTTATGACTGAGATCTTATCTGGGCATGTTGACATTTTGTAAATAAACTACAAATAATAAATTGTAAAATCATAAAGCTTTTGGCACATACTTAACAAAAGTTTATATTTCAATCATTGAGAATTTAATTCTATGAAATTGAATGATATATACAAAGGTATTAAATAAATAAACTTTTCTCACAATGGAGAAATACTGGTTTCAAACAAGAAAGGTAATTTCTTGTGTTAAAATAAAAATATCTGGTATTTCCTTCAGTACTCAGGGACTGGATAAATGGGCTTTCCTTCGTATATATATAATTGTGCTGACAACTGTACAAAGAGGAAATGTCTTTGATTCTTGACATTGAATTAAAAATATAAAGGAACTAACAAATGGAGTAAACAGACATTAGTAGGGGAGATAAGGGCTGTCATTGATAGAAAGTTTTGTATCGTTACATCGAAATGCAAGTATCGGTGATATATATCGATACATCAAGACAGACAAGCAGTGTAATAGAAGCCGCTAGAACTCAGTATATATTATACTATATAATGCCCTCATGAGGTAATTCATGATGTTAAAAGTTGTTTCAGACATATAACAAACTATAACATACTGTATTTTCTTAGTTTTAATACTTAACAGAATATGAAAACTTAGAAACATAAAATAAATGTCTTATAGTTTATAGCTTTATAAAATGCTAGATTGTATCGGTATTCTGAGTTGTGAATCAATATCAGATCGTCTGTCAAGAATCGGTGATACATCAATATCGCGATTTCTGATGACAGCACTAGGGGAGATGACTCAAGAAAGAATAATGCTCACTAGTGATACCCCCGCCAAAATCTAAAAATATGCGACAAACAGGAAGTAGATGAGCAAGGAGCATGAAATCGCTTTACACCACATGGGACTATAGGATGAAGCAATATGCAAAGTTTTAGGCTGCTGCATGTTATAGTTGCTGAGAAAACTGCGACGGAAATTTTGTAACGGACGCACAGACGCATGCACGGACAAGGGTAAAACAGTATACCCCCCTCTTCTTCGAAGCGGGGGTATAATAACTTAGTTTATACAAGTTCGTCATCACTTTCGTTGAAAACAAGTCCTTACAATTTGGATTTGTCACTTTCAAGTCTGTTTCCTTGTTTCCATTACTGAGCTAGTATAAAGTTTCCTGTTCAATGAAACAATGAGGGGGAGTTTTTACATGATTGAAACTCATGAGGTGACTATCTGATGACTAAATGTTACATACATCTGTCCTGATTACTTTCCCTTCTAACTGGAGTTCATCATCTTTAACCTTAATATCAATTATTAACTATTAAGACTTAATTATGTTAATGTTAGAAGGTGTGAAATAACTTAAGCCTAACAAATCCATGAAGGTCTTTTACTGGTACATATGGCATGATTTGTAATTTTCACCAGTACCTAAACAGTAAGCTGGAATCAAACACAAGACCTCCTTAAGAATGGGATTTCAAAGTTGGAACTTAACAACAATGCCATAAAAATATTGAAACAATGTAAATAACCATTGCTGGCATCTCTCAAGCTTCAAAACTTAACAATAAACTTTATAGGCTCCATTTATAAATGGAAATTAACAATTGAACCCGATTCTGTTGTTATTGTTAACTCAAATAGGGATACTCGAATGAACAATTCAGGTTTTGACATAAATGATTTACCAGTTGTTTATGATGACCTTACTTTGGGTTAGGCAATAAGTTTTCACCACAAGTCCTCGGATCGGACAACCAGAACATATTTACAACCTAAAAATCTAACTTAAAATACCATCTTGTTTCTGTAAACAAAATTTTTTATTCAAACAAGTAAAATGTATAGTTGGTCGTCCCACTGGGCAACTAATTTCAAAGTTATTGCTGATCCCTGTAAACAAAAGAAATATAACACAAATGTATACTTTACCTTTGGAGGAGAGTAAAATTCCAACAGATAATTAGATTCTGTTTTTAACAAAACTAATCTAGTTTTCTCCCATCGAGATTTGCCTTTGGAGTCTTCACCAGTCAATACATACACTATACCTTCTTTCTTTACTTCGCCCACTGAATGGGGCAAGTTGGGGACTAGTTTATGCTTTGAATCTTTATGATGTCTTTTATTGCGTTTACTTTGTTTCTGATCACTCAAATGTTTTTCACGCGCATAGTTTTCTGAGGACCCAGATGCTAATTCCATTTCCTCCGAACTTTGCTTAAAAAGTCCTCGTTGTTTAATTTTTCTGAATGAAAAACGTTTTAAAATACTTCCTTTCGGTTTTAACGCTGGTGATGCCACAGTTGTACTATGACCTGTATCAACTGACAATGCAGTTTGGTTTGATAGTGAACTATCTTCGTTAGAATTAAATTGATCAGAATACTGTTGTCCATTTTCCGAAGGTGTTCTCGGACTGGCATGACTGCCGAGTCCATTTAAACCATTAATATCAGCTAATGAATTATCACTAACATGTCTACTATCATTGTTTGTATCGAAACCGTTCCACATACCCGCACCATCATTTAATCTCTCTTTAACATTTGTGTCATTCTCGTCAGCAAAACGGTTCTTGTTTATTTTATATTCAAAATGTTGTAAGAAAAATTCTACAAACTTTTTGGCAAAATCGCTCGGTTCTCGGGGTCGAAATTCTGAAGTGGGATGGGCTTTCAGGTAGACCAGGAAGCTACCAAAAAAATCTTCCGCTGCCGTTCTCGCATGTTTGTCACAAAATTCCATCCAACCTGGTCGATGTGGGGAAGCACCTAACTCATATGAATACGAATCCATAATCCTCTTCACATATCAATCTTACAAAAAGAACAAAACATCAAAAATTAGGTTAAAACTAAAAATATGTCAAAATTCACGCCGGAAGACAAACAATGTATGAAAGTGCGCAAATCTAATGCGCAATGTACATCGTCACTAGTCGACTGTTTCCGTTAAATTCCGGACCGTATAAATCACATTCCGTTCCGCATGAAAGATTATTTATCAATTAAACTGGAAAATACATTGTATAATCATCAAATCATACCGTATGGGTTTCAAACAAATAATCAAAGTATATTTATTTAATTGGGAATCATGTAACTTCATAAAAGCACCAATATTTATATATAATTTCGACGACCGTTTATTTTATTCGAACACCTTTTGCGACGATCTAAGGGAAATAACTCAACATTAACAGTTGAATCTACGTGTTATGCCTTAGGGAGAGCCATGGACTTCATATATAGGGTCCTTGGGAGAGCTCAAGTTGACGAAGTTAATCGAAATTCATCTAATTAAAGGAAAGAATGCCATCATTGGCCAAAATCTTTTGATCTCAATATAATGAAATAATTTAAGAGATCAAAAATAAGATAATAATACATAAAGTATTCTGCCGTTGTGCAGAGAAATTGAGTTGTTTCCCCTGGACCATTAATATAGTTGGTGAAAATGACCTGAGTCAAAAATGCAATTTAAACATCATTTGCATTTTTAAACATCAGTTAAAATGGTGTATTTACTATGTACAGCGTGTTCTATGTTAACCTGTCTCAGGTCAGTTTGGCCAAATGATACTACTGGCATGTATTTCTTCAACATGTTACGTAGGTATTCTAGCTTCATCGATCTATTTTGGTAAGAATACAATGTGCGTTGAAGTTTCCAATTCTAGTTACATCATTGTCGCGTGGGGCAGTGTGCGATTTAAATTAAATTATATTGTCTAATAAAGTTCTTGAAAAACTCCAATGATAAAGAATTCACTTGTGTATCACAAAGTTAATATTCCAGCCTAGTAGGCCTATAATCATTCTCGTTCCAAGAGTCTAGTAGGATTCTTAATACTAGCATTGAGAATTCTACTAGAGTCTGGGAACGAGGATGAGCATAATGAAAGAACGCTATATAGACTAAAATAAAGCTTTATTGTCGTACACTTTTGGGTCCAGCGTAGGACAAATTGTACTTAGATAAGTTAAATTAGTTTAAAATGTTTGGAAGGCAGTCAAGGAACTATTAAGCCGTAGACTATAGCGCCTTTGACTATCTTACATACTCGATCTTTGCATTTAACATCGATATGATTGGGGGCAGAAAAAAACTATTTCTATATATAAATGACCAGTCATTTGAATGTGTGTTACACTGTTGGAACCCTTGGTGTACAAGACTCAACTATGCCACAATTCCAAGTAGGCCAATCTGATCGTGGCATTTGCCTTTTACTTTGGCTCTTATCTTACTTCCACTACATCGCATTTTGGTTCATATTTAAGTTGAAAACTATCAAAAGCTCCTGATGAAGCATATCAGCTCAGCTCACAATGTGACGCACGGTTCCGCCAAGCTTAATCCAGAAGCTTTCTTTTCTGTATAACCACAGAGTCTATACCACGTGACTTTTGAGATCAGTGTGCATCATGAAAAATTAAGTTTGGGTCAGCGTATCCCAGCAAACTCACCCTCATGGTAGATTGATAGTTGTTTCTTTCCATACTTTTATTATTTCATCATATTTTATGGGATAACATCCATTGCCCGCGCCTTATTATCATTCTCGTACCGAGGCTTTCAAGACCCTAGATCAAAAAACTTGACAGCCTCTGGGTTCGAGAATGCTTATAATAAATAAGTTACCATAATAATGTAGAAAGTTTATAGAGAAAAAATGTACTTTTTGCCATTAGCTATTTTAGATAAGTGGTAATTAAGTGAATATCTAGTTATGAAACCAGATAACCACTTTCAAACTTGTTAAGTGAGAAGTTACCTGTGGCAGAAAAATACCACCATAGAAAAAATTCCATTTCATCGGTAAAATTTTGTTGTCATTTTATTCCTTTTTGGTGTGTAGGATGTATTAATCTAGTCAAACGTGAATGTCAATGAGTTAAATGAAAATATTAAGTTATTTAATATTGTCCATTAACGTTACACGCTACGGTCACAGTTTTAGTTGTATTAGACGACGCATACTGCAGTCAGCTGCTACTATGATGACATTAGTGAAAATTTACTAGGCAGCTTTATTGGTTTCCATGACAACTCAAGAAAACCAGCATCAGCTGCGCATGCGCACAGGTGAAACTTCCGTAAAGAAATCGATCTAGGCGTGGTTTACCCTAGGCACGGTGTTAAACGTGTCTAAAATGTCGAGGTATATTACAATGTACAATATTTTTATCATGATTCTTCATAATGGCTTAATTGAATCATGACAAAAGATGCCATTAAGCAAACTGGAGTAGCTGACAAATATGGATGTATTTCATGTATATGTAATTTTATAAAGGAATTATTATTCTGAGAGAATCTACAAAAAGGTATTTAATATAACCTGTATATTTACTTTGATTACTTTCGTTGAAACGTTTCGTAATTAGTTGTGTATCATTTACATTGAAGTTTCGCTATAAAGGCTACCTTGATTTCTGCAAACTCAACGATTGTCCCGAAAGCTTAATTTGAGAAGTTTAAGGTTACATATCAAGGGTTGCACGCAAGACTGTCGTAACTCCCTCTTCTGCACAAGGTACTTACTACAGTCTTGCAGGCAACACTCGATATAATAATACCATTTTGCTATTATGACCATAGATGTTGATGTGTTAATAGTGGAACTTTTCTGTATAGATGTATACACTAATAATGTGAAAATGTTGGTTACAAAATCTGCTAATTTGTGTACCCTGTACCATTACCCATGTGTTATTGGTAATATGGTTTACTATCTTATACCTCTAACAAGTTGACAACACCACATGATCATGTAAGTAGTTTGCATCCTAGAAAAATGTCTCCTTTTATTTCCTTTTTTGTCGTTTTTTTTTACTTATTAAATTAATATTCATACGGTTATGATAAACATATACACGATAGGTTGGGGGGGGGGGGGAACGGACGGACGGAGGTTTGGGAGGGAGGGTGGAGAGTCATGAGCCTGTCGTCGAATATATACCTACAGGTCGTCCACGTAAACATTGTGTATACAAACATAGCCAGTTTCATTACACACCAATATTTAGGGGTGATTTATTTATACAATTTTGTAGTTTAAGTTTAGTGAGTTAAAACTTATTTTATGAACATATATCATAGTAAAAATTACTATGTGCATAAACATTATCTAAATTAAATGACAAATATCAAAGTGGAATGTTGAAATCAGTAAAATGTTGTTCATGCATCAGCTTAATCACCTAATTAGTGGGCAAGTCCATTGTTTAAAGTACATAAACAAGCATGACCTAGAATACGACCTGTATGATTCTCGACTCTTCTCAATACATCATGTGTAGAATCAACAACCATGCGCATTAGACAATTTACAAATGGGCGTATCATTATTTTGTTCGCATAATCCATCGCCAAAGCTCTATGCAAAATGGTCTTACTCATTAAGGTTTAGGTTTAGGTTTATTTACATATAATTTCTTAGGCTGATAAGCCCAAAAGAAAACAAGACATATACACATATTTACATGTTACAAAACAAACATAAAAGACGTACACTTAATTAAGAAGGTTCAAGATAGCGAACGTAGGTTGGACTAACGACTGGTTTACGTTACAATCTTGGTTGGCCCACCATTGGAGCAAACTAATGATTATGTTCTATATCTGTTCTATGTCTATAAAGATATGTTCTGTTCTGTTCAGCAAACTATAGATTATGTTCTATATCTGTTCTATGTCTATAAAAGATATGTTCTGTTCTGTTCTGTTCAGCAAACTATAGATTATGATCTATATCTGTTCTATGTCTATAAAAGATATGTTCTGTTCTGTTCTGTTCAGCAAACTATATATTATGATCTATATCTGTTCTATGTCTATAAAAGATATGTTCTGTTCTGTTCAGCAAACTATAGATTATGTTCTATATCTGTTCTATGTCTATAAAAGATATGTTCTGTTCTGTTCAGCAAACTATAGATTATGTTCTATATCTGTTCTATGTCTATAAAAGATATGTTCTGTTCTGTTCTGTTCAGCAAACTATAGATTATGATCTATATCTGTTCTATGTCTATAAAAGATATGTTCTGTACTGTTCTGTTCAGCAAACTATAGATTATGATCTATATCTGTTCTATGTCTGTAAAAGATATGTTCTGTTCTGTTCTGTTCAGCAAACTATATATTATGATCTATATCTGTTCTATGTCTATAAAAAATATGTTCTGTTCTGTTCTGTTCAGCAAACTATATATTATGATCTATATCTGTTCTATGTCTATAAAAGATATGTTCTGTTCTGTTCTGTTCAGCAAACTTTATATTATGATCTATATCTGTTCTATGTCTATAAAAGATATGTTCTGTTCTGTTCTGTTCAGCAAACTATATATTATGATCTATATCTGTTCTATGTCTATAAAAGATATGTTCTGTTCTGTTCTGTTCAGCAAACTACATATTATGATCTATATCTGTTCTATGTCTATAAAAGATATGTTCTGTTCTGTTCTGTTCAGCAAACTATATATTATGATCTATATCTGTTCTATGTCTATAAAAGATATGTTCTGTTCTGTTCTGTTCAGCAAACTATATATTATGATCTATATCTGTTCTATGTCTATAAAAGATACGTTCTGTTCTGTTCTGTTCAGCAAACTATAGATTATGATCTATATCTGTTCTATGTCTATAAAAGATATGTTCTGTTCTGTTCTGTTCAGCAAACTATAGATTATGTACGCATAATACAACGTACTCTCAAAATTGTGCAAACGATGGATCATTATACACAAAGACGGCAAAGATATTCTTAGATGGTCAAACATATCAATAGCTCATTATTTGTATAACCTTTTCTAAATGTTTGAATTAATCATTAGTCTCACAATCACTCAATACAGGCATTGAATCACAGTTGCTGCCAAACTCCCCGCAGCGGTTATTTCCCTTTATTAAATCAATAACCACTGCCACCACAAGTAAATTCGTCCCTCAGAGAACCGAATATGTTTTTTTTTCATCTTTTCAATTACAATTCAATATTTTCTACAAATTGAGTCTTCTTGTAGTAAATTATGATGTTCAAAGTACATAAAGATAGAAAATAGTTTTAATTAATAATTTGTAGAAATAACAAAGAGTGACGTAAGCACTGTGAGAAGTTTGGGCATTCTATTAACAGATGGTAATACAAGCGTCACGTGATTTACGTGGTGGCAGTGATTAAGTAGCAAAGCGTGACGCAATCACTGTTAGGAGTTTGAGTTGCTGCCACATCTCAGAATTGCAAGATTCAAAACTACTAAGTTCAACCTTAGTTCAGTTCATACGGCCCTTACCAAAATTCATTGATTGATATTTACCGAAAACCGTGATAATGAACTATGCATGTGAATTTTGTTCATGCACTGTATGGTCAATGCATATAATCTCTGCACACATACTTTCCAATGCAATGGTATACGTAAAAACTTTGTTTGTATCGTAGCAGTCTACGAAATTAGGATATGAAAGAGGTTGTCCCAATAGGTCATTTATGTAGCGAGCATTATGTCTAGTTTGTAGAATTTTAGGTTGCCCCAAAACAATTATTGGTTGTCTGAAATAAAAGGTAGTTGCCCCGGGCAGCCGGACACCCGCCAATTTCGTAGACCGTCGTTGGTAAAAAACAACAACATAACTTTGAATTCAGAGTGAAATATATTCTAGTTTTTGTACAACAAAAATAATTGGAGCAAAATGAAGGACGCCATGCTCGGATTTCTGTGATCTGTTCATTCGTTTTTTTAATTAATAATTGTTGTCGGGGATTACTGAAACCTTATACATGTATTGTATTGCTCAGTGAAAAACACGAGTATTGGTTCATGAACTTGGGAAACTTGATCTGTAATAAAGAGAAGTGATAAAGAGAGTTGTCGGAGTCCTTACATGTAATTATTATGATGCGTGCACATAGTGTAAATATATGACTAGTATAATTAACATGTTTATGTGGAAACTTGTAATGTCAAACCAATGATGTGATAATTGGTACAAAATGATTGTGATTGAATTCTGTTGTATGTGTGACAGTAAAGTACATGTTAGACGGCAAGGGAAATACACATTCGGAACACCTCGACCTTTCACGAATGAATAATCTTGGAATGATTCGCGGCAGTCTACCCTGTCGGCTTGGGTTTTTACTACCTACGCGAGGCGAAGCACAGGCGAAACACGTAACGGTTATATGCAAAATAGTTCTTGTAGTATACACACAGATCTTTGTCAAAACATATTTCTTTGTAATATAATGAACCAAATATTGTTCAGCGATATCATTGAACTGTGTTATTTCAAATTAACGGACTAAAAACGAAACAACACTAATCGCCTAAACGATCGTGTATTTGTTTACTTCAACAGTGGTAGTTCCAAAATGACGTCTAAATATGTCCGATGTTATTCTTAGACAACGGTGCCCCCCTCTCAGCTAATCAAATTGCTTAAAAAGTGTTTGATAAATCTCATACCACACGGTTAAGTGTTTGATATTATCAGACCGTTTTCTCCGTGCTTAAAACTCGAGAAAACAGTGCGTGAAAGTATGGGGTGGATCCAGACTTTTCAAGTTTTGTGCACACTAAGAACAAAATGCAATGTTATAGTTTGTATTAAAGCGGCAATGAAAATTGGAAAGTTTTTATTCATGATCTCATTTGTCGACCAGCATAAGTCATAAGTCATGGAATAACCCATTGTAAAAAGTCTAGATCCGCCCCATTATCAGTTTAATACAATCAACTGGTGAGTATATACATGTAGATTTTCAAGGTGAAATGTTTCAATAAGCTTATCTGTATTGATTTGAAAGCCAACCAAAGTTTTGAGAAATTAACTGTCCTTATTAGTTATTACTGGGAGACAAGGAAGCGCATTATTTGCTTAGTCTAAAAACTACTGCAAACGAATGATTTATTGAGTTCATCCGAACAAGTTAATACAATATGTTATGTTAATTTAGAGAAAACCAAAAAACTATAATTAAGACAGAAAACTTTCGATCAATTGTTTTTGGATAGTTCATACTTGCAACAAAACAAATATTGTTAAGGCGTCATCATGCACAAATGTTTGTATAACATTATGTATTTTACTATGTAATTGAGAATTTTCTATCATTTATGTTCACGTAATTGGTCTTGATGGGTTTGAAGCAGGTGCACAAAAATATAGATAGGGTTTGGTTCAAAGGTCCACTTGTTCCCACATTATGGAACGACCAGTTTTATGTAACACAATGTTTCATTGGCAAAATATGTTAGCATACGTATATACGTAGGGGTGGTGGTTTAACAGTCACACTAAGCTTGTTCAAATAAATCACACAACCTTTATTTTCAATACTGCCCTACAAGTGAATTTTGTTACTTGGTGCGTCGAATTAAGAACAAAATAGTCCGTCACAAATAGATTTGTTTGCATATATGCAGAAATATTATTTTATTATCTATGTAAAACAAGTAAGTAATATCTAACGTCTTATTCACTGAGCCACACGTACTGAATGATTAATTTAAGTCCTCACACGAATTAATACTTTGTTACTGTACAACAATAGTGTGGACTCGTGTGCCATGTTTTGAAAATTAGGGACTTTAGTCAGTTATTTCCCCTTGTATACTCTACAAATAGGTAGGTCCAATTAGTTGGATTACTCGGATTTTACCCTTACTTTTCAATGTCAATTTGCCAAAATTAATCTTTAGTAACTTTTTTGTAAATCACTTAATTTGTTTGAAATTCAAGCTAAGTATTTTTAGGGTAAAAAACTATCCAAATTTCATCACTTCTGTAAATGTCTTCATAACCAAGAAAGATATTAGACCAAATATTTTGTTATCCTTACTTAGGAATTCAATGATAAAATCCGAGGATTCCAACTGTAAAGACCTACTTACCAATTGGATTGCTTCAGATTTTATCAGGGGAAGATAACTGACTAAAGTCCCTAATTGATGAAGTGGACTGGATTGTTTTATTTTAACGTTAACACTAACACGTAATATTAATGTTATTTGTACAGGTACCGTACTGGTTTGAAATTTGCATACGTATAACTACGTAATTTTGCAGATTATGTGATATATATAAATGTGAAACTGCATTGGCACCATTTCCTATCTATTAAACCCCTCGTGATATAATTTTAGCAATTTAGTAAGGCATTTGTGGAAAGGAACTCGAATGTAGAATGGGTAATTAATTTGGAAAATAACCAACTGAATAAATTAAAGACCTATAGAAATTTTGTAACAGATTAGTTACTTCAGTCAATTACATTACAATAGGATCTAATTCTTTCTAACTGATAGTTAAATAAATTTAGTATGCCTTCTTACTTTAAATATTATGAGGGGAAATAAATGAGACAGGAAATAAAGCGCCATGATCGTGCGACCACATGCACGACTCATGCAGATCGGTTCGTCTCCATTCGGAGACAAACACCAAAATCAACAGCGTAAGCCAACTCCTAGCAAAACATTAACAGCTCTGGTAACCAAGCCTTATTTCCATTTTTCTATGAAAAAGGAATGACATGGTGTTTAGGAATGACCAGAGCCAGTCAAATGCTTCGCTTAAAGAAGGCAAACGCTTGGCTATATGTATGACATTTAAGTCAAAATAACGACATACACATTAAAACTGTGTTGTTTTCTATCACAAGTAAAAAACTAACGAATGAGTTGTCAAAGTAAGCAGTTTATTATGTCAATTAAATTCAATTGGTCTCAAATTTTGTCTTACTTAAGGTTGCAGATTCTTTGTTTATTATTTAAGTAGATATTTAAATATTATTACAAAAATATATTGAAGACTTATCAAATTAATCAAAAACAAAATTTGTACAGTCACGCGTTATTTTATATATTTTGTATATTTCTATACCCTGTGTTTAAAATCATAAACATGCCCCCGGGGCGTATAGTTAATATTATCTAATACGATTTATACACGCAAGGGAGTTAAATAGGATCTTAGCACTTGCCAGTGTTACCTCCCTTTGTGCCAAATCGACAAATGTAGTTTTTAATTACAAATAGTAAGAAATTGGAATCTCTTGAATCACGCTGACAGAAATCTCAGCTCATCATTTTTTTCAAGATTATACATCATCTCGTTGACATTGACCACACCATCTATCTACAAGAATCCAAAACCTATGCCAAGACATCATAATACATATTATCTACGTGTACCCTTCTCTTGTCGGATAGACTCTTACCGCAACCGCTTCTTCCCTAGATGTGTACCAACTTGGAATAATCTTACAGCCTCGTTGGCTGAGACCCACTCTGTGGCATCATTTAAGAGTCGGCTCAGAGACGTAACCTTTTAAGGGGGTACTTTTCCAGTTATTCAGTAGCTCCAAATGATGGGGTGAAAATAACTGGGTGAATCTTTTTCTTCTTCCTACTTTATTTCTCTTATATGCTTTTTAAATCTTGACCGTTATATTTTCTTTTTGTCTATATTTTTCTTTATAAAAATGAGAAATATGGTCTAAATTGTCTGTTCACACATTTAAGCCTTATAGCGCTCTTGATTAGCCAAAACAGCATTTAGTTATGTGATAAAAAATTATTCCTATGACGAATCACCACTGTGATTATTTATCAAAAATGATTGTTAATTTGAATCTTTAAATTATATTGTTTAAATGCACATTATGTACATGGGCTAATTAATAATATTTACATTCATGAATAACACTATCTAATTGTGTTTATGAGTTTTAATTAGCTTTTGCACGAAATTCACGACACAAATTTAATATCGTTTGATTAAGTTTAAGGCCAACTATATTATTCTGAGTTTTATGTGGCTTTAAGGTGACAGTAGTATAAACACGTGACAAAATAAATGAAAATGGACATTATAAACTTATCATTTCATACCCGTTGTCTAAGTCGGATAGAATACTCGTAGCAGTTTGATATGGGATTTATCAACGAGCGAAGCGAGTTGATAAATCCCATATCAAACTTCTACTCATACTCTATCATATACTTAGCGAATGGCCGAGGAGTTTCGAATGGGGAAATACAATGTATACGTCAGTATCATTTTGTTGTTCCATTGACTAAGTTACTATAATAGTTTAGGCCATGCCAAATTGGAATTTTGTTTTAAAAGCGTTAACCCAAGTTTGACAAACCTATGTACCTATTCACACAAACAAACCGAAAACGAAATCACAAAAATGTTACGACAAAAAATCTATCATATATAGTTTTTGTTATCGTCATAATATAAAACAATAGTCTGAATTACTCACTATGAAATGACTAGTTAAAGCACATACTTGAAACATAAAAAATATAGTTTATCATAAAATGATAAGTGTTTTAACTTGTCATTTTTTTCTAAATTGTCATTATTGAGTCCCGAAACATCGGAATTATTTAAGAAAATTTCACCTCGCGCTTAACAAAATTCCGATGGACAGTAATGTTGAGCGAGATTTACCATTAATCCAGTAAAACATGGAAGAGCGAATGTAAGATAAAGCAAATACCCTATATATCATTTGTCTACGGATTGTTATTTGTCTACGAATTGTTTTTTGTCTACGAATTGTTATTTGTCTACGAATTGTTATTTGTCTACGGATTGTTATTTGTATACGGATTTTTCCTGCCATCAATATGTGCGACAAGTATTCACGCCATTCGCCGAAACAATAAGTTTTTATAAAATATAATTTATTAGAGTGTGTCCATTTATGCCTGGGAGAAAAACACTAACATTGTTTGGAAGATTCAACGCACAAACAAGGGAGACAACTCTACTGTTAGTCAGAAAATTTAGTAGCATTTAACCCTAGGCGATCCGGAATATCAGTTTCATGTACGAAGTACTCATTCATTTACTTCCTTACTTCATATACCAGCGGAACGTGTACAATCAAGCCGGAAAATGAAGTTTAAGTTTAATTTATGTTCGCTGAATACTTCACAACGTGTAAAGCAAATATATGACTTGACATGATGAGCCTTAAATTCACATAGATTCTGTTTAATCGATTGGGTCATACGATATGAGTGTTTCTCATTGAGTCATGTACTCAAGCTGAACACTGTGTGCTGGATTTACTTTGTGTGCTACATTTCAACCTCTAACTTAAAATGTATTTTACGGTACAGTACGTTTATTAGTTGTGCGTGTTTATGTACTTTGATTAATGGACTCACCCATTGAACATGTGCATAAGGTGATGCATGTGCATCATTTCACCTCTATGAAATTCTATATTTAGTATAAAAAGTGTTATATGTACATGTACACATTATAAAATGTGTATGTTGACACGTCAATAATACGACTACGTGATAAAACTGGCTAAACCATTAAATTGATAAAACGTTTCACCCCCGAAGATTGGGTTAAATGGAACCACCTATGTTTGCTAAACCCATTGTCTACATAAACGAGCAGTTAAGATATAAATTGTGAGGTTACATAGTAGTACATCATTATTACATATGGTTGACGCATTCCCGATTATACTACATAGCTTGTTGTACAAATATACAAATTTATATATCCGTAACAATATATTGCAACTGATTTTGTTTTGTGGATAATATTTAGTGCACCGACCTTTCAATAATGGATATTTTATGGATTTTATGTGTGTGCTTGCTGTACACAGGTGTAAGTACCACCGGTACACAAGTGAAAGTTCAGACAGAGCTAGGTGAAATTATTGGTGAAAAAGTAGAAACGATGTTTCAAGGAGAAACATTAACAGTCGATAGGTATCTTGGTATACCGTACGCTCAAGCGCCCGTCGGAGAGCTACGCTTCCAGAAGCCTGTTCCAGCGAAGCCATTTGAAACACCATTCGACGCCACTGACTATGGTGCTCAGTGTCCACAACTTGACATGTTAACTAAAGGACCTAACAAATTTAAACAATCTGAAGATTGCCTATTCATGAATATTTACGTTCCTACCCAGAAAGCAGACAAAGACACTGGGCATGCTGTTTTGTTTTTTATTCATGGCGGGGGATTTACCATGGGTACAGCAAACACGTATAGAGGAGAAGTGTTGTCAGCCTTCGGTAATGTCATTGTAGTAGCCATTAACTATCGTATTGGCCTTTTTGGCTTTTTAGATCTTAATCACGAGAAAGCTCGAGGAAATTATGGCTTCTGGGACCAGAGGCAAGCCTTACTGTGGGTTAATCAAAATATAAAAGCGTTTGGCGGAGATAAAGACAGGGTTACCATATTTGGCGAGTCAGCCGGTGGTATGAGTGTTACCGTTCAGATGCTATATCCACCAAATAAAGGGCTATTTCAGAATGCTATTGCTGAGAGCGGAACTGCAGCAATGGCGTTTGCCTTCGCTGATGACTCGGTGCTTGGGGCAACTAGTTATGCCGAGGCTGCAGAATGTCCAAAGGAGAGTACAGAGGATTTACTAAAATGTTTCATGGAAATGTCTGGAGAAAAACCTACGGAAATAATCGTTGACGCTATGACAAAGGATGGATTACAAGGTACACAAAGGTTTTCTATCATACCTTCTATGGATGGTGAATTTTTGAAGAGGCATCCATCCGAACTGTTCAAATTATCATTGGAGGAAACAGTCGAAGAAATCGAGTTTGCTAGATCAATAAATTTTATTAATGGTATGAACAACGCCGAAGGAGCAATGATGCTTATGATGTTTGGAACACCGGAGGAACTGGAGGACCTGCAGATCAGCAGAGAACAGATGAATGACCAACTAATCCCTATGGCATTTAGTTTAGGATTTGGTTTCGGTCGGACATTACCTGACGCTGTTAAGAATCTATTGGTTTCTGAATATACAGATTGGACAGGTCCAAATGATCCAATGAAACTACGAGAACAATTCATCCGAATCAATAGCGATGTTTATTTCAATGCACCAGGAATAGCTTTTAGTTTAGTGCACGCAAATGGTAGTGACGTAGGAAGTTATATGTACCTGTTTTCAGCTGTTATAGATTTACCCATAATGCCAACACCTAGCTGGTTTAACAAAGCTAACCACGGTGATGAGGTGGCTGCAGTGTTTGGGTATAATTTTGATCTACTATTGATGATGAACATGACAGAGTATGAGGTACCATCAGCTGAACTTGATTTATCAGCAAGAATGATGACGTACTGGTCAAACTTCGCCAAATCTGGGTAAGTGTTACAATACATTCCTCTGTATCAATGATATGACGATATTATTGATAGCTTCTATCTGTATGGACCAATGTGAGCGTGCTTGATCAATATTTCTATATCAATGATATGACGAATTAGTTGATAATTGGTTATAGTCAATCTGATTAAAACCTGATCTAAAATTTTCCGCTCGCTTACTCGCTAATTTAGATCTGGCCTTTTTTTAAACGAGGGTCACGTTTAGTGACCTTTTCTCATCATAATGTTAATGACGAAATTGTTATGATACGTAACTTGTTTATATCGTCTACGTCACGCAATTTGAAATGAGCCGTCCAATCGCAGACTGTGAATAATACCGCTGTTAAATTAGCTTGCAAACCTTGGTATAAAAATAGAAATTACGAAATCTGTGGTTACATCCAGTACCTGTTTCTAATGCATACTGTTCACAGAACAGATTTCTCCAAATAAAAACACAATTTATTTGCATATACATGCCGAGGATTGCCCGCAAGACTGTAGTAACTCGCTCTTTAACGCAATGCACTTACTACAGTCTTGCGGACAGCCCTCGATGTATACTGTGCCTAAGTATGCGTATTTGAAATATTTCATTCTCTTTGTATCGTTTTGTCCTCTTTTTCAGCGATCCTAATCTTCCAACAGCAAGCAAGCAAGCCACTGAACCCTGGCCAAAATATACCATAGATGAACAAGGTTACAAAATATTAGATTATGTAGAATCTACTGGACAATATCTGTTTGCTCGTGAGACTGACTTTTGGAGGAATATTATTCCAGCTGTGTTAGAAGTAGCAGAGAAAGCCGCTGAGAAGATATCTATGTATTCTGAAGATCAGGGTGCTTGTGATCAGGATGGCGAATGTTAAATATAAAAAAAGTATCAGGGGCGGATCCAGGATTTTTTTCTAGGGGGGGGGGGTCCGAACTTTTCTGGGGGGTCCGAGCTTTTTTAGGGGGGGGATCCGAACCTCGAACCACATTCTACACATTTTGCAGAAAAATGCAACATATTGATAATAAAAAAACTACATTACCATTAAATCTATGTTAAGCACCGAGAAAAATTGCTTCATACTACTTAAAAATGACTTACGAGCAAGAAATACACTAATGAACATGTACATTTTCCAAATTTTAGGGGGTGTCCGGACCCCCCTGACCCCCCCCCTCGCTGGAACCGCCCATGAGTATCATTCTTTGATGGTCTCACATTTAAATTTCTGTTAAACAATATATGGTCTAATAGGCTTATGTGATAGAGAAAAAAAAAAACCTTGCCAACAGAAATTAAGCTATGTAGAATGACTTGAAATGTGCTGCATGTTTAAAATGTTTATACGGAGCCCCTAAAGTGACATTTTGAAATACTTTTTTATTATTACAACTATTTCGTTTAAACGTAATATTATTTCGTTTTTACGAAATATTATTTCGTTTATTCGAAATATTATTTCGATTTAACGAAAAAATATTACGTTTAAACTAAATAATATTTCGTATAAACGTAATAATTATTTCGAAAAAAACGAAATAATTATTTCGAAAAAAACAAAATAATTATTTCGAAAAAACGTAATAATATTACGTCTAAACGAAATAGTTGTGATAATAAAAAAGTATTTCAAAATGTCACTTTAGGGGCTCCGTATGTTTATGTAGTAAAGAAGACGGCATGGCTTCTTCATTTTGTTTCAAATTTTACCTTTTGAGATAAAAGGGGAAGTACATTTTCGTCAAATTGTATATCAATAGAAATGAAGTTTGTACGCTTAAAGTTACTGTTTTAAAGTTTTTAACAAGTGTATTTTACTCAGATTTACAAGTAGAACGAACGTTATTTAACGTATACATGATATATTTGGATTTTGTTGAGTTTTCTTTTTTTATAATTTTTCTAAATTTGCCCTCAGAATTGTACATATTGAATTTAAACATTTAATGATTTAATGGTATAATTGTAGTTACGGGTTATGAACAGAACAGAACATGTTATTTATTAATTAGGACAAACTAGGGATTAAACAATGATCGATTATAATCGATAATTGATCGTTTTATTAAAAGTGGGAGACAATCGATTATGAAGTCTAATAATCGATTAACGCTAATGTCGGTTATTCATTTTTATTGACAATAAGACATTCAAGTTTTAATTAATTAATATAACTAAAGAAAAAAAAATTTAATGGGAATATAACTCTTCTTAATTGAAACATGATGGATACATTTTTACTACTACTTTGATATTGTAAATCATTAAGATCAGTGGTGATACTTTAGGTTAGCGACAAGGAATTCGCCATTATTAGACAATAAATAGTACCGCTGTTAAATTAGCTTGCAAACCTTGGTCTAAAAATAGAAATTACGAAATAAAAATGCTATTAATAGTGTTTAGTCTAGATGAAAGCTACGCATTGATTGGTCGACACAAAGTTCATCTCGACGTGACCTTCCAAGGAGACAGTAGAGAGCCTGTACGACAACGCTCTACAGGATATCTGTTTACGGAGATTTACGATAATTTGTCATATTGTTAAATTTTATCCAACTGTCATTTGCGCATACACTAACTCCACTTATTGAAATATTTCAATTTAATTTTGCTCTAACGATCGACAAAATCTATTTAATTCAGTAGGGTTAAGGTATGCACAACTGAAAGTTGAATAAAGTTAAACAATATGATTTTCATAAATGGACTGGCTTTATAAAATTATGATGTTTGTTTTATATCTGTATAACTACAGTACCCTTCAAAAGTTTGGAGACATTTTCACTTTGTAGGCCTACTGAATAGCTTTTAGCTAATATTTGATAACTGTTTATTTTGAATTGCCTTTTAGATTTGCTTTAGTTTTTGGTTATCATTATACTTATAACTGAGACTACTAAAATAGCATAAAAATTATGTTATGGTAAAATAATTACATTCAACACAGTTTTAGAGGCTTTAGGATGTCAGATGCTGAATATTATAAATGTACTGCATTAATGAATCGTGTTTCATTTTATCAAAAACCGTACAAAAGTATACTAAAAATAACGATTCTACAACAGTAATCATCAAATTTAAGAATTGTGGTATATTTCTTTTGTCTCCAATCTTTTGGTGGGTACTGCATATAGTTGAATGTTTGAACAAATAATTTTATATATCATATTATTTGTACGTTATGATGAAATAAATAATAAAAGCTCATATTGTGAATGTTTACTTTGAATAAGTTTATTTTCTATAAATAAAAAAGTCCATCAGTATTGAATGGCAACACCACTAATCCACTATCACCCACAAGGAATAACTTGAGGGAACTAACCAAGAAATGAACATTACTAAGTCAGCTCCGTTTAAATTTATCACAATTCTATTTATGATTTTGAAGGACGCTCATGTAAGTGTCACGGTACTTATATGTTCACATAATTAAAGTAATTAAAATAATTGTATTTTATAGTCCAAGTTTCATGCTTACGCACGTTCACTTACTTTACAGCTATTACCCCTGGTCATTGGGCTATATCTATCTATCAATCTCCCTGGGGAGTCTTTTTACTCCGCTTATTAGTTCAGCCGACAAATTGGCGCAACGGAGTTATACCACCCTCGCAGGTACCCATTTACACCTGGGTGGAGTGAAGCAATCGCAGGTAAATTTCTTGCTAAAGGAAATTATTAGTGCCCCTGGTGGGATTCGAACCGAGGACATCTCGATCCTTAAGCGCGCGTCCTACCACTGGACCACTGCTCCTGCAGGGGAAAAACATATGCAGCCTGGTCGAAACTCGAACCTTAGACCTGTAGCTTACAAGACGAGTAATCTCCGAACTGGGCAATCTGTCTTCTTACATATACTTATCTCCAGAATGTTAACAGGTAAATATCGTAATATTGATATTAAGGGTGTACATGTATCAGGATTTGAAATTGAAAAAAAATATATGAAGGGGCTTTGGTTGCTAAACATATTAAATATCCATAAATTCCAAAATAATTTTGATATATTTTGTAAGTGATACGTCAAGTATATGGACATGACAATGAAAATATAAAAAAAAAACTAAACAAATAAGACATTTAGAAAGAAATGAAAAGATTTAACCTAACCTTAAAATAGCCTTCCGAACGTCAGTCCAAACACATAATTAAAGTACTTTAATTTAAAGTTTTTCATAAAGAAGAAGAAGAAGAAGATTTTATTTTCAGATCAATAGGTCAATAGACCCGCGTGAACATACAATGAATTTCATAAAATATACAATCACGTGACAATGACATTATATATAATCAATAACATACATATAAATCCAAATGTTGATATAGAATGTCCATATTTTTTATATTTTCACTGTCACGTCGATAAACTTGATGCATCACTTACAAAATATATCAAAATTATTTGGAATTAATGGATATTTTGATGTAATTAGTTAACCCACCCACTTGATAGAATTTTTCAATTTCAACAAATGATAAACCCTTAAATGAAAATGTCAAAACGTTTGAAGAGTACAAGAGTTTTTTATAATATTTTGTATAGATTGTATCGGAATGTTATTTTTGCAGGTAACCCAACATGGGACAAGCTAAAACTTTAACTCTTTATAAGAATGGCAAGAAAGCAACAACCGTACGAACATCTGCAGCAGGTTTGTGTATTATACAGTAACAGTAAAGTTTCGCTTCAAAGACGCCTTATGTGGTATTTAAAAAATATGCGATCTTTTTACGATTCACTGTATTTTATTACTCTTAAATCGATTGGTTATAGTCTTATTATATAATCTCTTTGTAATAGAGAATATTTGATTAGAGCCCAGCTCAGACACGTGACCGCGAGTTCTGTCATGAGATAGAAAAAGATTACCGGCAGAGGATAAGAGTTCTGAGTACTGGTGAATCCAAGGAAAGCTATGGTCAGGTGAACTGTCCAGCCCAAATAAACATGATTGGTAGAAAGCATCGTAAAACAAAACCAATAGACCAACAATTGAATCTTCTTTTATAACGATTGCAACATTTACCTACTATAGTCACATAGCTTCATTCTTGTGTATACTTGTAGCTTCGCCAAGATATAGTTTATACCCTACCAGGGCTTTTTCAGTCTATCTCACGGGGCCGAATATGGGCCCTTTTCCCAATGCCAAGTAATGACCATTTTTCCCAATTTCAAG
Source organism: Mactra quadrangularis (assembly GCA_025267735.1). Classification (NCBI taxonomy): domain Eukaryota; kingdom Metazoa; phylum Mollusca; class Bivalvia; order Venerida; family Mactridae; genus Mactra; species Mactra quadrangularis. The sequence continues at coordinate 37,726,334 of CM046305.1, read as the reverse complement.
AAAAAATTTTCCAATCTTGTTTAATAACTCCCTTTGATAGGGATGTCTACCGCCTTTACAAAAGAGACAACGAGATTTTATGAAAAAAATAAAAAATACATGACAATTTGCATTGAATGCCTCATTAAACTGTCAGAACAAACTCTTTACGAGCACTGCAACACTTTCAGAGACACCAAAGCAAGGCATATAAAGATTTAATGCAGAAAAATTAATGATGAAATTTCCATATTGGGTTGATTTGTCGATTTTTTTCCCAAATTTGACTATTTACCGGGTTAAAAATTCCCAATTTGGGCAGGGGCCTTTTTCCCCAAAACCCCTGAAAAAGCCCTGCCTACCTTAGGGTACTAGGGAATAGAGTCACGTGACCTTTTGGATGAGAACAAACACTTGTTTTCGTAAAATTCTTGCAGCAGTCAAAACGTAGAAAAATCAAAGAGTGCATTAAATAACCATTGTATTTCTTTATCCAAAACTACTCACATAAGTTTTGTTTATTTATTTATTTTATTTTATTTATTGGATTTAACGCCGTATCAACACAATTTAGGTCATTTCACGACGACCAGCGCACCTAACCTAGCTTTCCTGGACCAATGTCTATAACCAGTACTCACCTACCCTTCCACAAGGCCGGAAACTTCTCCATATTATCTAATCAATGGAGGAAAATCGACATTATTGTCAAATTTTCATGGAAAGGTATAACCTCCCCGGGTGGGATTTGAACCCGCACCCCCTCGGGCACGAGTATCCAAATCCCGGCGCGCTACCAACTGCGCTATCGACCCGGGTTACATAAGTTTTGTGATCTAAAATTGTTTATTTTGTAACATCTGCTCAAAGTTCTTTGCACATGACCTTATTTACCCCTAGGTAAAACGCACAGGATCGATCAAAAAATTCCAGGAAAAAAATGTAGTAATCATGTATTTAATGCTATTTAATTATTTGTCTCAAAGAAGAATCGGTGAAAAAACTGATTTCCGTTTACCTCATAAGTTGTTATTGTAGATCACGTGACTATATTCCCATATAAATGCCTTACTTTCACCTGATTATAGTTCCTATAAATGCCCTTCTTTCACTTGACTATAGTTCCTATAAATGCCCTACTTTCACTTGACTATAGTTCCTATAAATGCCCTACTTTCACCTGATTATAGTTCCTATAAATGCCCTACTTTCACCTGATTATAGTTCCTATAAATGCCCTACTTTCACCTGATTATAGTTCCTATAAATGCCCTACTTTCACCTGATTATAGTTCCTATAAATGCCCTACTGTCACCTGATTATAGTTCCTATAAATGCCCTACTTTCACCTGATTATAGTTCCTATAAATGCCCTACTTTCACCAGATTATAGTTTCTATGAATGCCCTACTGTCACCTGATAATAGTTCCTATAAATGCCCTACTTTCACCTGATTATAGTTCCTATAAATGCCCTACTTTCACCTGATTATAGTTCCTATAAATGCCCTACTGTCACCTGATTATAGTTCCTATAAATGCCCTACTTTCACCTGATTATAGTTCCTATAAATGCCCTACTTTCACCTGATTATAGTTCCTATAAATGCCCTACTTTCACCAGATTATAGTTCCTATGAATGCCCTACTTTCACCTGATTATAGTTCCTATGAATGCCCTACTTTCACCTGATTATAGTTCCTATGAATGCCCTACTTTCACCTGATTATAGTTCCCATAAATGCCCTACTTTCACCTGATAATAGTTCCTATAAATGCCTTTTTTCGCCTGACTATAGTTCCCATAAATGCCCTACTGTCACTTGACTATCGTTCCTATAAATGCCCTACTTTCACCTGATTATAGTTCCTATAAATGCCCTACTTTCACTTGACTATTGTTCCTATAAATGCCCTACTTTCACCTGATAATAGTTCCTATAAATGCCCTACTGTCACCTGATTATAGTTCCTATAAATGCCCTACTTTCACCTGATTATAGTTCCTATAAATGCCCTACTTTCACCTGATTATAGTTCCTATAAATGCCCTACTTTCACCTGATTATAGTTCCTATAAATGCCCTACTTTCACTTGACTATTGTTCCTATAAATGCCCTACTTTCACTTGATAATAGTTCCTATAAATGCCCTACTTTCACCTGATTATAGTTCCTATAAATGCCCTACTTTCACCTGATTATAGTTCCTATAAATGCCCTACTTTCACTTGACTATTGTTCCTATAAATGCCCTACTTTCACCTGATAATAGTTCCTATAAATGCCCTACTGTCACCTGATTATAGTTCCTATAAATGCCCTACTTTCACCTGATTATAGTTCCTATAAATGCCCTACTTTCACCTGATAATAGTTCCTATAAATGCCCTACTTTCACCTGATTATAGTTCCTATAAATGCCCTACTTTCACCTGATAATAGTTCCTATAAATGCCCTACTTTCACCTGATAATAGTTCCTATAAATGCCCTACTTTCACCTGATAATAGTTCCTATAAATGCCCTACTTTCACTTGACTATTGTTCCTATAAATGCCCTACTTTCACCAGATTATAGTTCCTATGAATGCCCTACTTTCACCTGATTATAGTTCCTATAAATGCCCTACTTTCACCTGATTATAGTTCCTATAAATGCCCTACTTTCACCTGATAATAGTTCCTATAAATGCCCTACTGTCACCTGATTATAGTTCCTATAAATGCCCTACTTTCACCTGATTATAGTTCCTATAAATGCCCTACTTTCACCTGATTATAGTTCCTATAAATGCCCTACTTTCACCTGATAATAGTTCCTATAAATGCCCTACTTTCACCTGATTATAGTTCCTATAAATGCCCTACTGTCACCTGATTATAGTTCCTATAAATGCCCTACTGTCACCTGATTATAGTTCCTATAAATGCCCTACTTTCACCTGATTATAGTTCCTATAAATGCCCTACTTTCACCTGATTATAGTTCCTATAAATGCCCTACTGTCACCTGATTATAGTTCCTATAAATGCCCTACTGTCACCTGATTATAGTTCCTATAAATGCCCTACTGTCACCTGATTATAGTTCCTATAAATGCCCTACTTTCACTTGACTATTGTTCCTATAAATGCCCTACTTTCACCTGATAATAGTTCCTATAAATGCCCTACTTTCACCTGATTATAGTTCCTATAAATGCCCTACTGTCACCTGATTATAGTTCCTATAAATGCCCTACTTTCACCTGATTATAGTTCCTATAAATGCCCTACTTTCACTTGACTATTGTTCCTATAAATGCCCTACTTTCACCTGATAATAGTTCCTATAAATGCCCTACTTTCACCTGATTATAGTTCCTATAAATGCCCTACTTTCACTTGACTATTGTTCCTATAAATGCCCTACTTTCACCTGATTATAGTTCCTATAAATGCCTTACTTTCACCTGATTATAGTTCCTATAAATGCCCTTCTTTCACCTGATAATAGTTCCTATAAATGCCCTACTTTCACCAGATTATAGTTCCTATAAATGCCCTACTTTCACCTGATTATAGTTCCTATAAATGCCCTACTTTCACTTGACTATAGTTCCTATAAATGCCCTACTTTCACCTGATTATAGTTCCTATAAATGCCCTACTTGCACCTGACTATAGTTCCTATAAATGCCCTACTTTCACCTGATTATAGTTCCTATAAATGCCCTACTTGCACCTGATTATAGTTCCTATAAATGCCCTACTTTCACCTGATTATAGTTCCTATAAATGCCCTACTTTCACCTGATTATAGTTCCTATAAATGCCCTACTTTCACCTGATTATAGTTCCTATAAATGCCCTACTTTCACCTGATTATAATTCCTATAAATGCCCTACTTTCACCTGATTATAGTTCCTATAAATGCCCTACTTTCACCTGATTATAGTTCCTATAAATGCCCTACTTTCACCTGATTATAGTTCCTATAAATGCCCTACTTTCACCTGATTATAATTCCTATAAATGCCCTACTTTCACCTGATTATAGTGCCTATAAATGCCCTACTTTCACCTGACTATAGATCCTATAAATGCCCTACTTGCACCTGATTATAGTTCCTATAAATGCCCTACTTGCACCTGATTATAGTTCCTATAAATGCCCTACTTTCACCTGATTATAATTCCTATAAATGCCCTACTTTCACCTGACTATAAACCTTGTTTATGCCTTACTAGGTACAGTGATTAGAGGACATATATTGGTTTTAATTATTGAGATAGGAGTGCCAGATTAAATGACTATTAACTACATGACACTCTTGAGATTTGTCATAACAATATATATTTACGTAATATATCTTGTGATATCCATGGTTACCACGTCTAATGATATTTCCAAGCAATATGAAATACTATATAAGTTTAACTTGTAATATATGTTTATACGAGTACAGAAATAGTACAGAAATCACGCTCATGAATGTATCTTCAAACAATGACTTACTTTCTTAGTAAAAACATTACAATAATATGACAGTGTTGCATGCAAAACCATACAATCATATAAAAGGAAAAACGCTAAGCATATTGCCTATGTAAAAGGCACTAACAGTGTTTAACAGTGTGCTACAAATGCAAGTACAAGTACGAAGTTATCTGTCCTCTAGCTGTTTGGTGATGAGATATTTTCAATGGCTTTTCTCCCCCTCTACCTCTGAATCAAATTGTGCAATTGTCAGCCACTGATTCTTCTCCATAATTTGTCTAGTGCATACATTCAACGAAAAACAATCTTTCGTTTATCCTCTGAAGATTACATGAATTCAAACCACGATGTCCGTTTTTTCTCAACTGTCAAATCTTGAATAATTACACGGTGACTGAATGCATTGTTTTTGTACTGGCGGTCTAATTGTTATTAAAAATATCTAGAGTAAAACATATCATACGGCATAAACAACTTTACTCGATCACAATACACACTTTCGGAAACTCATGGATGTATTATAACACTGATTTTAATAAACGCATTCACCGTGAAATTATTCATGTTATGACAGTTGAGAAAAAACGAACAATACCTTTCTTTACATGTATATTCAAATAATTTGCTTTGCAGGGGTGTGGAATTCCAACTATTTTTCATTCAAAAATTGACTTGTCCGGGACTAAAATGAATCTAGAGGTCAATACTCAAAAAGAAATATATAGTGAACTATGATATAAAATGCATTACTTAAGTAATAAATGATTGAATGAAATAGTTCAATGCAGAAAATGTTTGAAGCATTTACATTACCAAGTATTACTATGTTAGTGCATTTGCAGATAAAAGTATTACTTGTCTTCGGACATGGGTTTGAAATATTCACTTCTCCGCAGACATAAGTGTACGAGTAAGACAAGTTGGGCTAAGGAATTCTACAACCCTGCTTTAATTTTGCATTAAAATGTTTTGTTTTTACGTCTCGTTTTAGAATTACGTCTACGGATGGTATGGTATACATTGAAGGCAATATTTGAATGTATGTATCAGTATGTTAAATACATATGGGAACATAACCCAGCATATGTTTTATCACGACGTCATAGAAGATTGTATTTTGTTGAAAACTACGGTGAAATGATGATAAAACCAAAGTTTAGTGAAAGAATACTTGATTTGTTGCTTTCAGGTAATCATTCAATATTATGCAATGTTTGTGTATAGCGCTCTAAAAAGTCCTTGGTCAAAATCTTGATTTTAGGATATACTTTTCACATGCATTTGCACGTTGAAAACAAGAAATATCTTTAAAAAAGATATTCGGCGCTCTGCTGGGTTTATTTTCAATGGTTTGAAGTATAAGTGTTGGTCGTATACGGTGTACAAGTCATGTATCAATGTAATTTGTCCGAAATTGCAATTCAGTCTCAACTGACAATTTTTTGTCCGAATATATCGCCATTTTGCTGATTTGTCAATTATGAAAATCTGTCCAATTCTAAAATTAAAAATATCTTTAAAACCAATGCCATGATTTTCGATAAAAATCACTTCTTCCCAGAATGACCAAACAATTTATATGTTACTTTCTGGCAAACATAAAAAATTGATAAAAATGCTTAATGGCGGCCCACATATGACAAAATGCAAACCCACTCTGAGCGTGCGCTGAGTCACACATGTATTCGCAGTTTAGTTATACCACAAGGGGCGTGCCACGACGAATGTATGATCAATTAGCATAGTGAGTCACTCATAATACACAGAGTAAATAGTCAGCAGCTACAGTACGTGCTATACACCTGTTTATCACAAATAGCCAATGGTGTCATGTGTTTTATCCATTTCTCTATACCGTAAAAGAATTTCATTGGACAAACAGCTATGATAGAGCAAATTGTATTGGTTAAAATATAGGTCAAAAGTTGGCTTAGACAGCTGCGCTGAAAAATGTCTAAGAGTCATTTAAGCTAAGGTCCAAAATCAACTTTGATTAGTTTAACAACCAATGATTAAAACTATTTTACAGAGATGCAATTTAATTATTGTAGAATTACTTGCGAAACGCATAATACTTTTTCTCAAAATTGTATAAGTTCAAGAGCATTTCGAGTGCACTGTGTAATTATATACCTTTTAATTGCAATGGTTAGCGGCGGCGACTTGCTTATTACGTTCAGGGGCGGATCCAGGATTTTTTCCGCAGTTGGTGGCAGTTGGAGTCTCGTGCCCAGTGGGGTGCGAGTTCGAATCCCACCCGGGGACGTTATACCCTTCCGTGAAAATTTGACAATAATGTCGATTTTCCTCCATTGATTAGATAATATAGAGAAGTTTCCGGCCTTGTGGAGGGGTAGGTGAGTACTGGTTATAGACAAAGGTCCAGGAAAGCTAGTTTAGGTGGGCTAGACGCCGTAAAATGACCTAAATTGTGTTGACACGGCTCTAACTCTAATAAATACATAAATACTTTAATACATACTATCATTTGTTTCAGATTACAGACGAAGACAACGACTACTAAACTGGGTTCATGCAAGGGTTGGCTCACATGCATTAGTGTATGATTTCAGTACGTGTTGGCAGGATGGCACCGCACTGTGTGCTCTATTAGAGTCAATATGTCCTGGTGTATGTCCAAGCTTTCATCTATTGTCTGGACATAACAGGGTCAAGAATTGTCGACTTGGGTTAAAACTTGCCAACAAATATCTGTATGTCCCGATGGTAAGTTTGTTTCTAACTCGGCCCTACAGGTTCCGTTCCGACTGCTTTCTAACATTCTCGTACCCAGAGGTTATCACGAGATCGTAAATATTGATGACGTTGCATTCAATACTGGCGTTAATTTGAAAATACCAAGCCCTATGACTCAAAATATTCATCTATTTTTACAAGTTTTATCATATTTTGATAAATCTTACATCAATCAATTCAAACAATTCATACTTTCAGAAAATCATATTATGTAGTATATTTTACATATATATGTCAAAATATTCGAGTGTAATTTGTAAACCCGACTGAACGTCGGAAAATATGCCAGTAAGACGTAACAGAAACAAGTACATTATAAAAACCCAGATGTCTGCCGTATGAAGAAACATTTTTATCAGAAAAGCTTACAATATTTGTGTTACTGAACTACCTAATACATAAATAAAGTTTTATCCAAATATAAACATAGCTATACGCAAAATTATCAGAAAATATAATGTTTGTTGAAAAGGTAAGATTTTAATTTTACAAATTATCTCGTTTACAACTTCGATGTATTTGGTGCAATAATTAAATTGGCATAATGATCTTTAATATTTTTAAAGTTCATTTCTTTACTCTTAGATATGTTTTAGCATGAAAATAATTAAGCAAAAGGAAAGCATACAAAATATTTTTCTAAAACGTTACTTTTGACGTTACGCAAATTTTATTTATTCATTGGAGTTAACGCCGTGTCAACACAATTTAGGTCATTTCACGGCGTCCAGCGCACCTAACCTAGCTTTCCTGGACCATTGTCTATAACCAGTACTCACCTACCCTTCCACAAGGCCGGAAACTTCTCCATATTATCTAATCAATGGAGGAAAATCGACATTATTGTCAAATTTTCATGGAAGGGTATAACGTCCCCAGGTGGGATTCGAACACACACCCCCTTGGGCACGAGATTCCAAATCCGGCGCGCTACCAACTGCGCTATCGACCCGGATTGTTACGCAAATTGACGGTAGTATTGGACGCAACGTCTGATATAGGTGCAATTTAGTAGCTTATGTGACCCAGAGACCTGTGGGATGGTATTGTTGCACAGGCAAAGGCGTCTTTCGACTCACTGTTCTTCGACAATCCTGATATGATTTCTGGTCGCTGCAGGTCTTGGCACGTCCGTTATTTTCATCTTTAGTGACGACTTCCCTCTCATAAAATTAGAAAACTTTGTCGGTTCCTTGACCGACCATGTTTAATTGAGTATTAGCATAGATGATTGTATGAAATCGGATTTGAAAAGCCGATCGCATTTAATAATGAAAATGTCATAAAAGTTTATCTAAATAATTATTAATTACAAATAATAATAATAATAATTACCATATTTAGCATGACTGGATATTGCGGTCCTTCTAGAGTATGCAATTGTAACAATTTGAGTACAATGTATTTCCGGGCTAACGCTTTCGGTGGAACTATTCATACTACCGACCAGTCACCGCGAAACATGGCGGACCGACGGACATGTCCGGCAAAAATTTAGAAGGTCCGTCGATTTGCGCAGGTTCACAGGACCGACTGTCCGTCAAAATCTACACCTGAGAATATTAACATTTATCCGAAAACGGGACAATTTTTATGTCAACGATACGGTAATTCCTTGCTTTATTTCAATTAGTTAAAAAATATAAATAGACATGCAATCGGCAAGCAGAGTTGTCGTATATTCGGCGAGAAAGTAACGTTAACTAATTTACGACAATCGTCATATTATGTGACAAGTTGACCGTGAAGTCAGTTACTATATATGCCATGAGTATTTCGGTATTATCATAATAATTTCAAGTTGTAATATTGACTTATTACGTCACAAATTGTCATGTTCACGGGGGAGTCGATATTTTAATTGTTTGCAGCAATTAAAATCAATATTAATTTTTTGTTTGGTGACGAACATGTTTTCGCAACTTCGAACGAAAATTGATGTTAGCAATTTAATATGTGTGTCAAATAATGGCCGGTTTTGAAAGAAAACGATATCGGCGATTGCAGAAAATTGATTTTCTTTGTTTCAATCTACTTATAATTGTCAATGACACATAAAATGAAACATAAAAAACCAACCTAACAAATTTTCAACGAATGTGCGTATTCTATCGATGTGCATAGACGCACAGTGTCGTTTGCTGATCGTGAAAGGAATGAAAGCATGATGTTGTCTATCGATATGAATGGAAGAAAACGCAATACCGTCTACCTAACAGTTTATGACTCGTAATTGTGGAATTCACTCTTATATTTCAAAAATAGCGCAGATTTTCGGCACATACGCGCGAACTTAAAATCATAAACAAAATTGTAAAATTTTCACAAAAGTAATCGTCAAAAACCTGTTTTGACATTAATTTACAACAAAATAATGCTATTAATCACAATTTAGAATTCTATTTCGTAAAAATGAAATCCCTTCGATCATTGTGACGTTATGCTATTTATTTTCGCAACCCAGGAAAATATAAGTAAAACATTCTTAAATCTTAGTCAGTAATGTAATAAGCTTACACCAAGAGTGTAAGTAAGGATAGAAAATGTAAACTTTAATTAAAGAGCATAAACTGAACAATTTAACTTATTCTAACCGGGGGAGTATTTTTTAATATCAACAATGGGGTTTAGTTTATAAAAAATATTTTGAAGGAGCCAAACCCGGTCAAAAACGATGGGAACCGTCTGACACGGCCAAAATTAATAAACTAAACAAAAATGACAGAAGTACTAGCAAAAGCGGCCCTACTACAGGAACCAGGCACACGTTTCCTACTATTGTATAAAGACAAAAGGTCTCTAACGCCTGTTCAACAGTCGTAATTTTCAAATCGTCACCACACTCGTAGAAACGGCCTGATCGTCAAATCTTTTTTTTCACTATTCTAGAAAGGATTATTCTACATAAAATATTTTCTATATGAAGAAAATATTTTACAATTAATGAAATGGTCCCATATACATGTATTCCCAAATTGCCCTAAACTTTGTCCGATGACAAACAACACAACCACAAAGAAGGATTGCTACACCATATATCTGAAAGAATGTTTTGAGATTATGCATAATTTTAATTGTTAATTATTGAACAATAAAGTCATTGTTATGCAAATCCATGAGTTTTAGTTGTCAATTCAATAAAATATGTTAAATATCTCCGGTCCTGTAAAACTTAGCCCGGTCCTGTAAAATTAGAATCTTTACAGGACCTACTGTCCTGTAAAAATTTGCTGAGTTTCGCTGTGACTGCTACCGACTGATTATCAGCCTCGTATTCGCCTCTGTCGTCTGCCGAACTCTTAATGTAGCCTATAATATGGTGTTTTGGTCTATTTGTCTAAAGATATTATGTTGCAAATGTTGATTAAAAGGAAATTCACATATTATATGTCTTGTTTTTTGTTGTTAAATATATCTGTAGTATTCATGAAAACTGATGGTGCCTTGTCCCGGATGCCCTAAAATATTTTTGCGCATTATACATTCTTAAGAACCCTATAACTTTTTAACTACTGGTCAAAATCATCTGAAAAATTCACAACTTATGTTTGAAAAGTTCCAGATTCAGAAAATGTGAATATCTAAATTTGTGATTTTGAGCTATCGGCCAATGTGGTGCTTTTCATAAAAATTCTTACGAAAAAATCTTCGTAAGTCAAAAGCAAGAAACACTAATGATAAGTTCATTTTTTGGTTTATCAATTCTAAATATTATACAAATTGTGTAGAATTGTGTATACCCTTTGAATAGGATATCATAGTTATGCTTATTATCCGTCTGACTTTGAAATGCTTATATGAATCTGACTTACGAAGATTTTTTCGTAAGAATTTTTGTGAAAAGCACCACTGGTTTTTCCATGGGGTGTCATTGTTTTGCAGGACCTGATATCAGCTGAGGAATTCGTCATCGCTAATAAATCTTCTGAACAAAAGATTATACAATATATATCCATGGTTAAATGGGCGTCTGAAAACATCAAAGAGAAATGGTCAACTCTACACGAAAGTCTGATAGCCGCCAAAACCGGAAGATGTTTCGCAAAGGGTTCTGGGTTAAAGAGCGGCGTCGTCGAGAAAAGGTCAAAGTTCACTATACTAGTATCAGACACTATTGGTGTATTTAATTTACTTATTGAAGTGCGGGGACCCAACCATGAGTACTGTGGAGAGAGGATTGTTTCTCTGCACCAAGCTAAAGCTTTGTTAGATCAATCATTTGATTATGATGTTCCACAAACTGACAATATCAAATATCTAGAAGACTGTGCAGGTAAGATTTAGTTCGCATTAAGTCATTTATAATGTAAATTATGGCGGACTTAATTTGCATACTATACAAAATGCCCAAGGATTACAGAGTGTCATCACTTAGAATCTTAATCAGCACCATATGAAGATTGTAACATAATATAACATAGTCCATATATTATCTACAAAGTTTATTCCTTCTACTAAACATATAGGTTACAGCACCTAACACCCAGCCAGGTATTCCCACTCAGTGTTACACACAGCTGAGTGTCCAGAGACAACCTTCCTCTCTGGCTGGTTAAACTATACTCTCCAACTATCCACCTTGATAGTTGTAATATTGACCCGTCTCGACTTGACCATTGATAATTGATAAGGGTGGACTATGTTATTTGGTTAGTGATATTGTATTATATCACAAAGATATACATGTATATAAAAGCTTTGTTGGGACTCGAGTGCTTCTTATATTCTTAGGACTGTTCAATTTGTGACAAAGTCAGTGCTGCTCACCACAAAGCCATTGCTGTATTAATAGAACGCTGGCTGTAAAAATAATATCTTGACATTTTATCATTTTTCACTTCATACGCAAAGTGCTCGTAATGCGGTATACCTTATCCGTAATCAGGCGATTATAAACACAAATATGTGGGTGCCTTGGGGCTGAATGGAGCCAAAACTGGGTAAAAACTTAAAAGTTTAATGTCTTTTATCGTAAGAGTTATGTAAAAAGTGCTACTGTAAATTTTCAGGTAATACATTTGTAAGAAAGAAGGTACCAGCAAGATATGGAAGTTCTGGTGAGAAGATATATCTAGATGTACAATGTGGCGAGGAAGGAACTTTTTATGTTACATTTGTTCCTACGCGTGCTGGTATGCATGCTGTGGCGGTAAAGTGGCAAAATCATCACGTGGAAAATAGTCCGTTTCGTATAAAGGTATGTACAGTAAATGTTATGACATAAAGAAGTAATTATTATATGGCAACAACTATGTACATTGTATGTGTTTAACCTAAATATATTTTTCGTTCTCTTACATTTAATATCCTGTGCCATTTAGTTAAGGATTCTGGAAAATATACAATTTTCTATGATTTTCTGAATGCCCGACCACAAAATCCGCTTGTAATAACCTCCCGCTAATAGGGACCATTATTGGATTGTCTTCAAATTGGTCAACATAACACTTTGTACTTGTTTATAAAACTCAATTATCAATTTATAGTTTAATTAGGGACTTAAGCCTCAGTTACCTTTTCCTAATAAAATCTGAAGCAATCTAATTGGTAAGTAGGTCGTATCAGTTGGAATCCTTGGATTTTATCGTGAAGTCCTATGTAAGGATAACAAAATATTTTATCTAATATCTTTCTTGTTAATGAAGATATCAACAGGATTGATATAATTAAGATAGTTCTTTACCTTAAAAATACTTAGCTTGAATTTCAAACAAATCAAATAATTTGCAAAAAAGTTATTCAAGATTAATTTTGACAAATTTACATTGAAAAGTAAGGGTAAAATCCTAGTAATCCAACTAATTGGACCTACCAATTTGAAGAGTATATAAGGGGAAATAACTGACTAAAGTCCAAATAGTTGTATGTCACTGACATGTTTGTTTACAACGTTTTTAAAATGAAGATCTTCTATGCAGCCCTCCATTCATTTTGTAAAGGAGCGGACATGGCTTGTACTTGTTTCGACATTTGACTGTTAATAATTGGATTGTCAGCTTTGAAATGGCTTTTTAATCACTCATTCTACAAAAATAAATACTATTTAATAAATTATAGTAGTCTCCCCTGAACTGTATAAAACTCTTAACCCTGCTGCATTAGTGCTAGTTTCCCATCTGAGCAAAATTAAATTAAAATCAACTATACGTTTTGTATATTTGTTTAGGTATACAAGGCATCGAATGTTTCTACGAAATCCATGAAAGGAGCTCAAGAGAAAAGGGTAATCTACGACACTCTATCATTCTCTAACCACAGCGGTGATAGTATAAGTCTTGACCAATCAGAGATACCCGACAGTGCAGCACAGCTTAGTGCTGACTCGAACCGCTCAATGTCCGCTGTAGCGAAAGCTAAAGCTTATGGCAAGGTAGGTTAATTATTAGACACAAAATGATCTAAATGTGTTGTCTTATGAATGTTTTTTTTTCTTTTTTAGGACTCGATTACCTATTTATAATATTCTAAATATTATATTGGAAAACTGGATTTTTCTTCGCAAGTACAGAATTTAACCATAAACGGACCCACTCCTCAAAACAAGACGACCAGCTCGAAAAATGAAAGTCACGGACCTCAGTAGCGGGAATGTCCTCCCTCTGCATCAAGCACAGCATGACATCTACGTCTCATACTCCGTTTTAGACGCTGGATTCTGTACGGGGGTATTGCATCCCACTCCTTAGTCAGTGCTTGTTCATCAATTCCTGTACCGTTTGTCTATGCATCAACCCTGGAACGTATTGCAATATGTTGCAATACTGGTTTTGTGTATTGCGATATATTGCAATACGGTTTTTACCGTATTGTTACAGCCATACTACATGTATATATGATATAAAATATATTATTCTCCAGGGACGACAATTGACAGTTACAAGACGTCGTGTATTAAGACGTATAATAACACGTAATGGTGAAGACATCGTAATAGAGGAAGCTATATCACCATCGTTATCTAGACAGTCAAGTATAACAGATAATTCTGATGATGATTCAAGGTATATTTCTAGAACTGTGGATTGTTGAGCAAGTGGCGATCCGATCCGAACCACGATTCATTTGTAGCGATTCACGAATCGAACCACGAATCACATGTCAATGGAAAAGCATACAGGATTCATGATATAACAAAATAAGTGAAACATTACAGAAGCTTTTACTAAATTGGAGACTATGTACTCCAAACATTACTATCAGACGTTTAATGGGCATTTTCAGAGATAACATTTCTTTTTTCAAATGTTTATCAATCAAAATTTTGACTCAAGATTATCTGGTCCCTACATAAATTAAAGTTTTCATTAGTAATGCGACTCGTTTTCAGTGCTAATTAAGTCGGAATGTTCTTTCATCCCCCCCCCCCCCAAAAAAAAAAAAACTAGATCGCGATCCGACGATTTCGGACATGACGAATATTCGTAATCGATTTTCTGGTCGAAATCGCGATTATCCGAGTACTCGGATACTCGCCGCAGCCCTATATATTACACAATCTCTGTAAGAAATGTATTCTCCCCCTTTGTTCGGACGGTGAAATGAACTGCCGCGAGATATGGTAAAATGCGACAGAGAATGGACCTCCGTTTTGATAGAACTTAGTTTATTAAATATATCATGTAAATATCAAATAATGTTTTCAAGATATCTTAATTTTGCGAAAAAGTAAGCCGATGTAATTAGTATAAATAATTACGCATTCAGTCACCGTGAAAAATATTCAACTTTAAATGTAGAGAATAGAAAACGGACTATAAAAACCATAGGCGACTGGCACGGTTCGGAGTAAAAAAACACTATACATGTTTATACATGTATAATGTTTCTGACTTGGAACCGTGCCGGCTACCAACGGAAAACACCGTCAGTTTGAATTCCCGGATGATGTCTATTTCAATATTACCATAAAAATTTACATAAAGCATGTCAGCGACCATACAGCATAACTGCAAAACATTTAAATAAATACGATTTATTTAAAAAATACATATACATACATATGAACCCGTAGTTGACTTTATTAACAGGCATCAAAGGATTGAAGATGGCGGTACATCGGAGGTACAAAGTAAACAGCCGAATAAAACACATCCAAAAATCCTGTGTACTGTCCTCGAAGAAAGACAAGGGTCAAAAGACAGTGAACAATACAGCAGTAGCAATCATACACAATCTACAATGACGTCAAAGTATACCTGTACAGAAATTAACGAACATAACCGATTAGATGACGATTCAGCCAATCAGGAACAGGTTAATGATCAAGTGGTTCAAGATGGCTCACCAAAACCTGCCATGACATTGTTTGAAAAACATGCTCACGATACTACTGTTATCTCGACAAAGAGGTCTGCCCTTAAAAGGTAAATAGTTAAAACCTTGTTCACTCCATGTTTGAATTGAGTTGGCCACCGAATTATGATTTGAATAGTATGTATCATTTGGTTACATATTTCAAACCTAAATTCCAGTCAGGAAAAAATACTACTCGAGCGAAAATCACAAAATGTAGTTTGTTGAGTTCGGCCCTAATCATAACTATCCAGTTATCTAGTAGATTTGCCATTTTAAACTCTTTAATACACTATTTAGAGTCATAGCTGTAACCAACAACGTAATGTTATTATAAGGTTGGCTATTTTACTGTATTACAATAAGACAAAATAAGATATAACAAAATCATGCAAGTTTAGACTCTTTTAAAGGCACAATAGCTGAATTTGATAAGAATCAATGGTGCTTCATTAAGACTATTCCACTATAAAGACAAAAATATTAAGATTGTCTTAATATTTGATGTATTACTTTACATGTACTCATGTATAAAATTAATGAACTATTTCAGGGCTCCGTCACTTCATCACCCATATAAGATGACAGCACGTAGAACACAGTCTGATGGTCCTTTATACCAACAACAACAACAAACACAACAACAAGTAAATGATGAATGTAACCATGGTTACCAAGTTGATATGTCTGATACTAGTTCTGAAATATCTTCAGAGGATTTCTTAAAGGAATCAGGTATAGTTGTTGACTTATTGTAGCTTAATTAAATCTGCTCGATCAACATAAATATGGTCAACTTTTCTAAAAACCTTTAAAACTGTATAGAAACATTTCCAAGGCGGTGAACGTTCTCCAGTGTATCAAAACAAGAAAAAATGGCGCCAAACCAAAAAAGGTAAGTTTTTCTTTAATATCTTCTTTAAATGGCTTCCTCTGATAAAAACTTATGTACCAGAACACAATACTCACTTTCCGGAACACGACGGTACGTGGTTTATTGTATATAGTCCAATAGTTTTGAAAATATGCGGAACCTAGGATTCGAGTTGATGAAATTCTCCCAACTATTCATTATGATAGACTGGAGTTTTTTAATTTAATTTTCAATTTTCTCTCTAAATTCATGGTTTTGGATGATTATTGTTAAAGCAATAGTTGTATTTTTGTATACAAAATCTGTCTTATAGCTGCCAGCATCTAACAGGAAGTTTTAAACACAAAACTTACTTTTATTTAAAAATGATAGACTGGAGATGCAAAAAAATGATGGATAGACTGGAGACACAATTATTTACAACAACTAATAATTATGGTTTCTTGTTTCAGACAAGCACAGACGTTATCCAGCAAGTTTGCAAATAGTATAAATCTGGCGTCGGAGATGTGCATCAAGTAGTACACAGTTTTCTGCTTAGCCTCGAATAAGAATAATGGAAATATGACTCAAACCGCTGCAGATTCTTTACTTTTTTCTTCTTGACACCGTGGCACTTTTTACATTATAATCACATGGAATTGCCACTGAGAAGCTAATGTACTTCCAAATATTGTGGGCCAACTAGTCGTATAGTGTACTTATTTTACGTGTATTTACTGTTCAGCTCACTGAACACAAATCATTTCACTATAAACCATTTGCATTCAATATCAAAATAATATGGTCATGTTCTAGACATTGATTAAAACACTTGGTCTCTAATTCAAATATATGAAAAAAATCTATTTACGCTATAGTAGTGTTTATATATTGGGGTCCCACGTTATAAATATTTTTAGATCAAGGTGTAAACTATTATGGCTCAAATTAAAAAAAAGTATAATCCACATATGTAATATAAAAAATCCTTAAAATAATTATTTTAAAAATATTTTGTTAGATGAATAAAATGTAAAAACAAAACCTGTCTTTTTTATAATTATGAACAAGTAACAAATGTGAAAACCAAATTAAAGTCAGATTTTACCCGGATGGATTGAATCAGGGGTTCTATATAACAGGGATTTGTAACGAAGTGCTTTTTTGAATTTTCTCGGTCGTCACTGTCTATAACTGACTGAAGCTGGCTGTACAAACTATTTCAGAGTTAAAAAATTTGATTCATGTTTTTGTACATGTCTTCCATGCAACTTGTGAATGTTTCTGAAGTTTTTGACAAAAAATTGTAGCAATAATGACCGAAAGTATGACTTTAGGTATGTAAAAATGGGCTAAAAATGGCAGATCGGCGGGAAAATGCATTATTTTGTGAAACAGTCTGTGAGCGTTATTTATCTCAAAATAATCTAGAAACACATTTTTTCTAACATTCATGTCACTTTGAATGGTACTGGTACGATATTTCATGTGAATATCTTTATTTTAACTTGTTATACTTGTTTTCCGTATTGGCCGAAATAATAGCGACGACAGTGAAATTTGATGAAAATCAATTACATTTACTTATCGTTACAAATCCCTGTTATATAAAATCCCTGATTGAATAGAGAACTAACTTATATTCCCATGGAAGAAATTCAAAGTGAATCAATTCAAACATGTTCTCTTTTTAAGGGCGACATGGAGGAAAATAGATATTGTTTTCGAATGCCATATTAAAAGTATCAAAATCCGAGTCAGTATTACATATAGTAATTCTACATCTGTCATATTGTCTTCAACAGAATCGGTACTAGAATTGATATTGTTCAAATCATCCCCTGCTTCACATTGATCAGTTACCGAATTGTCAGATTTTTCTGCTTTATCAAATCTGAACGATGGCGATGATTCAAATAGGGTTTTTTGTCGTTTACATGCAGTTGATAGAAGATAGATTTTATAAGATTTCTTTCAAATTTACGTTTGTATTTATCAGTTGAGTGCTTATCGAACTTCCAAAAACTGCACTAAGTCGATTTTTCTTTCTCAAAGTATATTTTCAGCTGAAGCGGCTATTTGATGCTCTTGTCTTGCTCATATCCTGAAATAATTGAACGTAGAAAATAACACTTTTTATATACTTATCACAGAATAGAGAAGGATAGGAAAACTTGGGTATGCAAAAAAAACAAACACAGTGTTGATGGTAATCCATAAAAGTCGGAAGGAATGAAAATGTTATTAAAAGATAAATTATACTTTATTCCAACGCATTTACCATCAATGTCGAGGTTCAGTTATTTTCCTTCATTAGTTAACACTAGTGCTGCAACGATTCACAGGAAAGTCGATTCGATGCGATTCGATACTTTTTCTTTCGATTCGATTTTTTCGATTCGATTCATTTATTAATATAATTTACTTCAAATATGCATTTATACATTAATTTGAGCTTAAAACTCAATAATATGGACTAACTAAAAGTGTTACTGAAATTTGATAACACGAAACTCAAAAATCTGCTAAATTAATATTTGCTTTTTTCAAATACGAAATGGTTTGGGTACGAATGTAAAGTTCGCGAAAATGTATTATAATTGTAATTTCGACTAAAAAAGTATAAACAGCATGGAGCATAAATTGTAGAAAGATGCAGTTCTTGATATACTACTGTACATTTAACATAAACCTACGCTTTGTAGGCAAATATATTGAAATTTGAATTAACTAACATCAAAACTTGACCGGTAAAATTCAATCACACCGACCCAATTTGCGTAGCGTTGGGGGCATATACTGTAAATAAATATTTGGAACAGAGTTTCCATGCTACTTAAATCGTAATGGAAACTTTAGAAAAATGTAACAAAGTTAACCCCAGTTTCACTGTCAACGTACTTTGTCTTTTAGGTGAGCCTTTGCTTTTATCGTTATAACTTATGTAAACATGTTCAAAGTCAGTATCGAATCGAAACTCGCGGGTCCCGAATCGAAATCGAATCGGCGCCCTTGCAATCGAGTTTCGATGTATCGAATCGAATCGTTGCAGCCCTAGTTAACACCCCGGTTACACAAAGGGTTCGAATCCCACCCGGGGAGGTTATACCCTTCCATGAAAATTTGACAACAATGTCGATTTTCTTCCATTGATTAGATAATATGGAGAAGTTTCCGGCCTTGTGGAAGGGTAAGTGAGTACTGGTTATAGACAATGGTCCAGGAAAGCTAGGTTAGGTGCGCTGGACGCCGTGAAATGACCTAAATTGTGTTGATACGGCGTTAACTCCAAAAAAATAAATAAATAAATAAATTGGTCCTCGATCGGCAAAATATGTCTTTTAACTAATCGGTTGGCATCGGTAACTGCATTTCAGAATTTTTGCGTAACCAGGTATCGCCGATTGTTTATTTTTTTTCCATCTTATCAGATTCATATATCGGTGATATTGGTCATGAACAACTTGCCAATCGTTAATTCGTTTGAATTTTCACCGATATTTATTTTTAAACATTTTGAAATCCCATCAGTAAGTTTTTAACCATGAAACTCGCTTTTACCAAAAGCTTGTGGTGAGTGATTATTCTTTGGCTAATCAGAGACGTAGAACTTTGATAGATCGGCGTTCGTCGGTTCTATTCTCTCTGGAAAAAAACGAACAACCGATCTATCCCCAATCCAAATGTGTAATCGGACCGTAAAGATCGTTTGTTGTTTTTCATCGTTAATAGCGGAACCAACAAACAACGATTAAGCATTGACATCTCCAATTAATGACCGACATATCACTCATCACATGCTTATGAAAAAAGATGAGTTTTGTCGGCGAAAAGAAAACGGGATGTTAAAAATGTTTAAAATTCAGGATCGTTGAAAATTTCAAACGAATTACCGATTGACAAGCTGTCTATGATCGATTTCACCGATATGCCTCTGATAAGCTACCGAAGTACAAATATGAATCACCGATAGGAAATGAGGGTTAGTTTTCACCGATGGAACTCGTCTTTTCCCAATAGCATGCGATAAGTGATAAATCGGCGGCAAGTAGGAGACGTCGTTGAAAGATCCATGTTCTTTGGTTCCGTTCTTTACTGGAAAAACGAAAAACCGATCTTTCCCCGATCCCCATGTGTAATCGGACCCTAAGGGCCCAGTTACACATAGTAATCGGTGAAAGATCGATTTTTGTTTTTCCCCGTTAATAGAGGAACCGAAGAACACCGATTTAGTACCGACGTCTCCCATTAGCGGTCGATATATTTCTAACACATTTTATAGGGAAAAGACGAGTTTCATTGGTGAAAAAACGATTGGGATGTTGTAATTGATTAACATTCTCGATCGTAGAAACATTCAAACGATTGACAAGCTGTATATGATCGATATCACCGATATGCCTCTGATAAGCTACCGTTGTACAAATATGAATCACCGCTAGGAAAAGACAGTAAGTTTTCACCAATGAGACTCATCTTTCCCCTATAGCTTGTGATAAGTGATAAATCGGCAGCTAATCGGATATGTCGGTGCTAAATCGGTGTTCGTCGGTTCCGTTCTAAACATGGAAAAAAACGAACAATCGATCTATCACCGATCTCCATCGCTGATACCCGGTTACTCGCAGAGTCTGAAATGCAGTTACCGATAACATCCGATCAGATTAGAGAAGTTATAAACCGATTGAGGACCGATTTAAGTTCGACCATGTGTGTATCTGGGGTGCGCTGGACGCCGTAAAATGACATAAAATTGTGTTGACACGTCGTTAAACCCAGTGAAAAAAAACCAGTGAATAGTTACGTAAAATTCTTTTATTCTCAACTGTCAAAGCAGGAACAATTTCACGGTGAATGAATTACACAAATTTTATTTTCAATACTGCCTACCTCTGAAATGAATGGTCTCATTTATAATGTTTACCAAAACACGTTTTTTGTACGCCGTATAATAAATTGTAGACATTAGACGCACACACACTCTTACCCATGCTATTGACGCTGGATTGACCAGCACAATAGCTTATATATGCATTGTATAAAATAGTTTGTGTGAAACTATAACTCATGTAAAACAATCTTACTTTTCACAATTTCCTTTTTTATTTTAATAACAAATGACCAAATAAGTCTTCCAAAACATCTTTCTACGGATACTGAAACAAGAAAACGTAATTATCAGATGTTGTACAAAATTGGGTCTCCAGTGTATCCATCTTTTTTTTGTAACTCCAGTCTATCATTTTGAAATAAAATTAAGTTTTGTGTTCAAAACATTCTGATAGATGCTGGCAGCAATAATATATATTTTGTATACAAAAATACAACTACTGCTAAAAAATAATCATATAAAGACTTGTATTTTAGGAGAAAATTGAAAACTTAAAGAAAAATCTCCAGTCTATCTTATGAATAGTTGGGAGAATATCGTCGATTCGAATCCTAGGTTCCGCATAACTTCAAAACTATTTGACTTTATACAATAAATCACACATCGATGTGTTCCAGAAAGTGAGTAGCGTGTTCTGGTAGATACTTTTTTATCAGAGGAAGTCATTTAAAGAAGATATTAAAGAAAAACCTACCTTTTTTGGTATGGCGGCCATTTTTCTTGTTTTGATACACTGGAGAACGTTCACCGCCTTGATTTCAGAGGCAGTGAAGAAGTGTTCCGATAATGACAACTTTAGTTCAAATTGACATACAGCTGTTAAAGATGGTGCTTTTATTGATAGGAAATTTTACCACTTTACTTACGCTATAATTATAAATGATTTTAGTGTGTTTTATGACTTTTTTAATATTTATCAAAACATGTAAGTAAGTTTGCCCTAAATGATAAAGAATTCATTATCTAAACACAATTACAGACACAGAGAAGTAATGAATGAATGTAAAAAACAAAATCTATGAGACAGTTGCTGCTATAATGAAGAGGTTACTTTACTCCTTTTTTTAATTTTGTTTATGTTTTGGACAATATTCTGGCCTCGTATGTGTTCTAGGACTGAGATTATAAATCAATGGAATTGGTTTCATGCTCAAGTTCTTCTAATGTACCGTATGCATCTGGCAGAACGAAATTATTTGACACATTATTGTTGAAAAGTATGAAACACTAATTATTTCCTATTGTTCTGTTTGGACACATTATTATCTAAACTGTGTTCTGCTCGGGCACATCCTCATACCTGTACAAACAATGTTTTTTTCAGCTGGGAAAACGCCATCAAATGGAGTTCTCAATCAAACATGTTGATTCTATTTTTTTCCAGGACCAAAGAACCACTCAGTAAAGTTACTTTATTCTGGGAGTATAAAGAAAGCATGTATGTATGTTTGTGAGAAAACAGTTACGAATACACCACAAAACTCTACTGAATTGAACGAAGCTGTGACTTTTGATGAGTATATTACTAATATATCTCCAGCTGAAAAGACCAAACTTCAGTCCACACAATCACTTCCGATCATGCGCAGATACTGGAAACGAGATTTTAATGTAGACACTTCCGCTGACATGTTGAACTCTATTGAAAAGTCTGAACTTACTTCAGACTCGCTGAACGCTCTAAATTACACAAAAGATCCTACAGAGACTAGTGAAGATGGAATGAACATGGACACCGATGAAAACAGAAAGTCTGAATTTTTACAAACGATTCACGAAAAAGAATCCATTAGTACAAATTGCGCGAGAGAATCTAAAACTGACACAAATACTGTGGACCATAAATCTGAAGAGAATGTGTTTAACTTTAATGTAGCTAGTTGCAATGAAACTTTGTTGAATTCAGAACATGATTCTAAACAAGCTGACCATAATGAAACAGATGAAAATGGGGATATTTGTACTTGTTTGAATGCTTCTAATTCTAATACTACACCACGTGCTAACCTTACCAGACAAACTCAAATTTATTGTCACAAGAGTAGCGGTGACTCTGCGTCTGTAAAAACTGACCCATCTTCTGCATCGTCTGACGATAAGGACAATGTGAGTCAAAGT
This sequence comes from Mactra quadrangularis, assembly GCA_025267735.1. Classification (NCBI taxonomy): domain Eukaryota; kingdom Metazoa; phylum Mollusca; class Bivalvia; order Venerida; family Mactridae; genus Mactra; species Mactra quadrangularis. The sequence goes on along the minus strand of CM046305.1, from coordinate 37,702,955 downwards.
TCAAGCTCAAAAAGTGGACATTATCGCGCTTTTAAAACAATTTACGTCAATTCAAACTTACAAGAGAAAAGGGGCACGTTTAATGATGTTACAATCATTATTCCACGCGCTAAAACGGATAAAAGTTGTCAAGTCTCGGAGGACGAGATAAAACGAGAAACTGGTTGGGATATTATTGAAAAAGCATACTTGTTATTAAGAAGAATTAGCATAAAAATCCCATGTTACAATAGTGACGTATTATCCCGTTCAAATCTGACTGGTTTGCCAATTTCTGAAAACAAAACTAATCACCTAAGTACAGATAGTGTAGCAAACCAGCAACTGTTGCGGGTTCCTTATGTCCCTGTTTTAAAAACGGATTATCCAGCTCGACAAAGAAACTCGAACGAAAACCATGACTTAATTCAAAACAACCAATCGAGTAGAAATACAGACAGACAAGCTAATTTCAAGAATATAAACGCTTGGTTTGAAAGAAACAGTCTTCTAAACAGATCAAATACTCTTGGTCAAGCACGTCAATATACGTTTGAGACAGTAGATAGTGGATTTGACGATAATCAAAATACTTCACATGTTAACAGACATGGTAGACTCAGTTTACCTTCCTTGTATACTGGTAAGTATAATGGCAGTGCTTCAAACTAAACAATTACATGTAACAGTAAAGTTTCACTATAAGAATCATCAAAGTCGATGATATCAATACGGCATGGTCTTGTATAGAGGCATTTCTCTCCAAAAAATAATCAATTTAGTCGTAAAAATCGTCGAAAATTGCATATTTGTTGTACATGTATTAACAAAGGTGGTGGTCTTAATAGCAGAACGTTACTGTTGTGTATTTTCCTGTGAATTGTTTGCATCCATTCAAGACTTAAAGCTTTTTAAACATTGGACTAAACTTGAATTAAGATTTAAGATTAACGATGGTCTGGCATAATTTTATTTTAAATGACATTTCGTCAACTTTAACTGGTCTTAAAGTAAGGTATAATGACAACTGCACTAACGGAAGTCTCTTTCTTTTTTCTTGTTTCAGATAACGGTCATACTCGGTTATATCGTCGACCATATCGTGGTCCAAAGATTTCATTAGAACCAAGTTTAGTTAACAGCACAAGTAGTCAGAGTATATCATTAGATAAAAGAGAAGCAGGAAATGATGCAGACGATGAGTTAGCAGACACCGAGTTACCTAGTGTGACGTGTCAACAGTCAAGACGAAGTCAGCGCCGAATGTACAGAGAGGATTCCTTCAGTTTGTCTGATTCCGAGTTAAACGAAAAACGATCTAGAATTTGGCTACGACGTCATACATTTGACCATAGCTCTACCCAGAAAACAGATTCTAGTTTAAGTATTGATCGTGAAACGCATCGTAAAAACTTCAGTGCTGCATTCGCTGCTCTTCTTGAACGCAGAAGGACAAAATTCGAGAAGGAAAATGTTGTAGCTAACTCGGATGAACTTAATTCAAGCGATGACGCATTTATTACGTCACCGATGAAGTCAGATGATGACGTCATCAAAGTGTCAGCTATACCTAAAGTAGCAGCTCAGCGTCTTCAGACGCTTACCAGTGTTGACAGTAACTACCAAGGATTTGGATTGTCTAAATATACTCGTCATGATTTCTTATCACAGCTGAATGAATTCAGAAATATCTGTCCGAGTGATGAAACTGTGGAGGAAGAAATTCTTGAAGCAAAGATTACACATTGGGAAGATACTGCTGAAGTGATACCATACTCTGATCATGATACTGGTGATAATCTTGAACAGTTTGATATTTATAATGATGAAAGTGTTGATAATGATGACCAAAGTTTTGATAATGATCAAAGTGTTGATAATGATGAAAGTGTTGATAATGGTGAAAGTGTTGATTTGGATATGGATTCAAATAGAGACAAAGAGGATTTTGATTCTGATAATAATAGACTTGTTGATTTCTTAGAGGATTTTATAAGTGACGCTCCGGAAAGTTTTCAAGACTCAACTGAACTTAGTTTTGCTATGGGAGATGATGCACCTAACTCTAGTGAACATTCAGTGAGCATACTGAATGATGGACACGTATCAACGTATTTTGATATATTTACAAGTTTTGATCATTCTGATATGCCAGATTATGTAAATCTGAATGATGTTGCTATGCTCGGTGACGTCATATCATTAACAACTAATTCAGGGGAACAGATGATTTTGAGAATTGCCGGTGCTGGACTAAGGTATGGTGAAGTTGGTGAGAACAACACATTTCAGGTAAGTTTTATTTGTAAAGGGTATAGTGCTATTTAACCTGAGAACAGACGTTTTGCTTAAAACTCTATTATGCTTTTAAGTTATATTTTTGCTATAAATTTAATGCTAGGAATTCATCATATGCCCTTAGGCAAAATTCATTGAACTCACATTTGCATAAATATATTTCTAAAGTTTTGTCTCTAGAATGTTGAAAAAATGATCAAGATGGAAAATACGTATCAAGTCTTTTCACTGGCACCAGAGTCCTCACACTCGTTAAATACGCACACATATAATATTTTGTCAACAAATGAAATTAAAAATCGGTCCCGTATACATTACCGTGTACGAGTTATAACTATACTTTCATTATAATATATTTCATAAGGTAGTGTACATGTATGTATATACATGGAACTATATGTAGGGACGCACGCATTATATTATGATCATAAGATATAGATTCTGGTGCCAGTGAGTTTTTTCTCTCGCCATTTACCCTACAGTTCATCCTATATTAATTAAGACCATTCCATTATCAGGATTGTCGATTTTGAAGGTTTTAATAGTGGTACATGTAGTTTACTGTAATTGTATAGATCTGTATTCTGTCATCAGAAAACCTCGCTAGTTTTTTATTGCAATAATCATTGTGATAAAGTGGTTATTAATCTAAATTAAATTTATGTTTTATTAAGGGACTTTAGTCAGTTATTTCCCCTTGTATACTCTTAAAATAGGTAGGTCTAATTAGTTGAACTACTCGGATTTTACCCTTACTTTTCAATGTCAATTTGCATATATTAATCTTACATAACTTTTTCATAAATCATTTAATTTGTTTGAAATTCAAGCTAAATATTTTAGGGTAAAGAACTATCTAAGTTTCATCACTTCTGTTAATATCTTAATTAATAAAACAGAAATTAGATGAAATATTTTGTAATCCTTACATAGGACTCCAGTGATAAAATCCGAGGATTCCAACTGTAAGGACCTACTTACCAATTGGATTGCTTCAGATTTTATCAGGGAAAGATAATTGACTAAAGCCCCTAATTCTTAATAAATGTACCATTAAGTTCCATGTACACTACGTACACTACAGTAAAGTTCCACGATTAGGACCATCAAAATTGATGGTCTATATTGCGGGGCGGTCATGATATAGAAACATTTTTATTCTCAATCATTTAGGACCTAAAAATTATCGAAAATCGCATGATTTTGCAATTCTTATACATGTAATTATGGTGGTCTTAATAATAGCGGAACTCTACTGTAGTACTCTTTAGCATTTCCTGCCTGTATTGTCGTATTTTAAACGTAGCTTTTTCACAGTCTTCTATTTCTCTGATTTTCGTTTTAGGTATGGGTTGAAAATCCAGTGAGTGGTTCCTTGTCTGTAACAGTATCTGGACCCAGATCTTACTCTGTGACGGAAACCAGTGTAGTATACACGGGAGATAACTTGTATGAAGTAGCATACATAGTTGCCCATCCTGGACAATATGGAATATATATAAAATGGGGAGATTATGACGTTGTAAGAGAACCTTATATATGTAATATTACTTTGTGAAACTTTGTGACGGATTTTCTGTCAAGCACTGTGTGTTTCATGGTCTTGCTTTCACAAACCACGTCCAGGGGCGGATCCAGGATTTTTTTCTAGCGGGGGGGGGGGTCCGAATTTTCTTAACCTCGAACCACTACCATTTTATACTAATTTAGCAGAAATAATGCAACATATTGATAACAAAAACTACATATTAAACCATTAAATCTATGTTTAGCACCGAGAAAAATTGCTTCATACTACATAAAAATGACTTACAAGCAAGAAATACACTAGTGGACATGTACATTTTCCAAATTCTAGGGGTGGTCTGGACCCCCTGACCCCCCGCTGGAACCGCCCATGACGTCATGTTCATGTAGATCTATTGCTCGATTACATGGTTTAATGTATAGAACGTGCCGGCAAAGGGCTGCTTGTAACATAATCATAATAATATTTTAGTATTACTAAGGAGCTAGTAAGACTATTCATATTTATTTTCTTAAGATTTTGAAACAGTTTTTCTTCGAACAGGGATTATTGTTTTGAGAAATATTTTATTATTTTAGAATCAGTTGCACTCATGTAAAAACTGGTCTTCATTCCATGCAGAAAATTCACAATTACATAAGCATCTTTGATATTGCATTCATTGTCAGTTAAGTTATTTTTTACATATATTTTTTACTTATCAAACCTCAAATATGTAATTATTGATCACAAATGTTAGTTAATGCAGAATCGATAAAAGATGCATTCTACAATATTTAGCAAATAATAAAAATAGCAGCTTTTCACATTTATAGTCCAAGAAGTATTGTATGTGATGTACATTTCAACTGTTGCAGGGTAATTATGAATGGATTCAGTCACATTTGCTTAAAAGTGGAAGCATAAATATATATTTGAAATTGGAAATATTTTAAATAACATTTTTCACATGATAAGCTATATATAATGAGAGATATTAGTCAGTTATCCTTCCTTGATAAAGTCTGAAGCGATCCAATTGGCAAGCAGGTCCTATCAGTTGGAATCCTCGGATTTTATTATTTAAGTATTATGTAAGGATAATAAATATTTCATCAAATATCTTTCTTCCTCCGCCCCCCCAAAAAAAGCTGACGCACACTATGTACTTTCGTTTATCAATCCTGTAACCAAATGTTCAATTTTGTATGTGAACGTTTTCGTGTGTTTTATTTCATTGTTTATGTCTGAACGCCTTTTTATTTGTATTTTTTGAGGGGGGGGGAGGGATACTTTTACGGTGGCTAGATCACCTAAACAAGCTAGTCCAGGACAAACTTTTGTCTATGACCAACCCCTATAACACACCAAAACTTTTACAAGGCAAGCAACCTTTCATACATCTTTCTAATGCAGAAAAATCGACATTACGGTCGAACTTTTATGAAAGTGTATAACTAGACATTGTACGATTCGAACTTGCGCTCCCTTTAGGACTCTTGATACAAAATCTTGCTTGTAGCTTACTTAGCCACGGTTTCTTATGCATGTTAACGTGTGTTGATATTTATACCGGTTGTTTAGTGTTGTCTTTACATGTATATTGTAAATGCTTTAATGTTTTATGTTGCCAATCTGTGATGTAAAATGCCTTACTCAATTCTGATATTTTTTCATCAAATAAACTGAACAAAACCACTCAAATTATTGTTTTTCAATCATTGTATTATATCAACCAAGGACCCTTTCTATACATTTTATGTTATACGAGGTCATTGTATCAATATAGCGGGCTTGGCCGAGCGGTTACGACATTGGACTGGTAATCATTGGATAGCCAGCTCCGCTTTGGTTTGAATCCCATCCAAAAGCTACCCCGTTGTTTCCTTGAACAAGAAATTTTGTCCTACTCGTTCAGTACAGGGTGACCAGGAAGCGGACTCGAAAGTTATTAATCTAAGTTGTAAGAACTTGTTTCACAATCTCTGTGAACAGATATCATTTTAGACCTCTGTTGTATATGATATCTTAAGGCCGCTCCGAGGGTCACGTCGAGATGACCTGTGTGTCGACCAATCAATGCATAGCCTTCATTAGACGAAACACTTATAATAGCGTCTTTATTTCGTATTTTCTATTTTGGACCGAGGTCTGCTAGCTAATTTGACGTTGGTGTTATTCACAGGCTGTTAGTGGACAGCTCTTTTCAAATTGCGTGACGTAGGCGATGTAAACAAGTTACCATACACAATAATTGCGTCATGAATATTACAAAGAGAAAAGGTCACCAGCAGGTTCAGTAACGACTGTTAGCGAACGTTACGGTTGCGGGACAACTCAACCCGTAGACATCTCAACCCGTAAATATACTACCTATGTGCATGTACCTTTTTTGTGATGTAAGAAAAGACAACTCTGTTAGGACAAATAGGAGATCTATCTTCAAGTACGTACTGCTTAACTCCCCTTACTGTTATTACTGACGCGAGTCATAAAAATTGGTAAAGACAGTCTGTGTTGATAAAATCTCAATAAAGCATAGAAGCAGTTTAATATTTTGTTAAAAATCACTTGCAGTCTCTATAGTCACATGAATTACAATAACCAATTAGGAGGTACATGTAAACATACATTTGCTTTTCGCAGCTTTTCCATTTACATGTATATAAGGCCATGCCAAATCGTTATTTTGTTAAATGTCAACTCAAGTTTGACAAACCTAGGTACCTATTCTCAAAAACACACAAACCGGAAACGAAAAGACTAATATTTTACGACAAAAACAATGCATTATATATACAATGTATATTTTTTTAATGGAAAACATCATCATTATATAAAAAAATGGTCTGAATTACTATTGAAATTACTAGTTAAAGCATGTACTTAAACATTTGATTCATTATAAAATAACTAGTTTTTTCCCCGTAAAATTTATATAGCATTAATGGCACAGTTATGATAAATTGCTTACAAAGAATAGCGTCGTTGCCGAACACATTTACCCGAATGAAATTGTCGTTATTGAATTCCTGAATAATGGAATTATTTAAGAAAATTTCACCAACATCTTTTTTTAAATTATGGATTCTAAAATCTACGCGCACGCGGACACTTAACAAATTTCCGAAATTCCAATATGGCATGGCCTTGTTAATTAAATGACATCAAATGGCACATGAAATAGCTAATAGTTGTCTCTCCCCCAAAAAATCTCTCAACTTTATTTGTATGAGTAAACTTTGATTGTTAAAATCTCTGCTTATAAAGGAAATTATTCATAAAGTAGTTCATTTGCAGACATTATCTGTGCAGAGGATTCAGAGGGTTAATTGTTTGTTTGGGTTTAACGGCGCATTAACACAAAAAGGTTATATATTGCGCCGAGGGGCTCAGACGGAGCAATGACAATTTACAGACATTTTCAGAAAAAAAGAGTTGTATGCTCTATTAGACTTTTTCTATTTGACTGATGTAAGAAATTCACAAAAAGCTAGTGTTAGTTGACCATCTGAAGACCACGTGACCGTGAAATCTGAATAGGCCACAATTTCTTGTTCCCCAGTGATTTCGCTTTTTGTTTGCCGTAACAACACATTTTATAGATCATAGCACTGACGGCGGTCTGTCAACCTACGCACTGTTCCTGGCAAGGCTTTAGCTCTGGATTAAGCAGTTAACCAGTTATTAGGCGCACCAAGAGCAACACTGTTAAGGAACTGCTAAATAATTATAAAAAGACACATGCTTGTTAAAGAAATTGACACTTTGTCAAACTAAAACAAAAACATATTTTATGCAATAACGATTCAATCTCCGTAAAAAGATATCCTGTAGAGCGTTGTCGTACAGGATCTCTACTTTCTCCGTGGAAGGTCACGTCGAGATGAACTTTGTTTCTACAAATCAATGCGTATCTTTCATCTAGACGAAAATACTATTAATCACATTTTGATTTCGTAATTTCTAGTTTTAGACCAAGTTTGAATGCTAATTTAACAGCGGTATTATTCACAGTCTGCGATTGAGCGGCTCATTTCAAATTGCGTGACGTAGATGATGTAAACAAGTTACGTATCATAACAATTTCGTCATGAATATTATGATGAGAAAAGGTCGCCCGAACGTGACTTTCGTTTGAAAAAGGTCAGATCTAAATTAGCGAGTATGCGAGCAGAAAATTTTAGATCGGGTTTCAATCAGATTGATAAATATTCAAACGACTATTTAAACATGACAACCACGAATGATACATGTAAAAGCTATAGATAAAGAACTCTTTCAATTTAAATGCAAAATCCATATCTCGATTATCAATTGTCATTTCATTTTAAATACTGAAATTATTATAATATTAAATTTTTATACACAATTAAATAAGTTAATTCTTTGTTTATAACAGTGTATGAACGTAACATTAACCATAAAAGGTTAACGTATAGAGTGTATTGGTCAGTTTAAAATGGTCAGTATTTATTGGCCAGTGGATAAATCCAGCCTAAATCTATTTGACGGTTTTTCCCATAATCTTAGATAATCACATGTCAAGCCAGGCAATCATAAATAATATACTAAACTTGTAATATAGATCTAACAAGCTGTATTGTAACGATTTATTGGAATTACATGTACTTCTATATTTTTGTATGCGTACAAATGTGTACCGCGAGTGATATCTGAATGGTGTGGATATTTGATTTAAAAGAAACTTCGTCTGAAGTCTTGAAAACTTGGTTATAACATTAGTTATTGTAAGTACAATAATTTATTTATTTTTGCATTAAACAGACGAGCGCGAGCGCATTATGTCTTGGTCATTGTGTTGCGTCTATACAGACGAGCGCGAGCGCATTATGTCTTGGTCATTGCGTTGCGTCTATACAGACGAGCGCGAGCGCATTATGTCTTGGTCATTGTGTCGCGTCTATACAGACGAGAGCAAACGAATTATAGCTTGGTCTACGCTCCACTCGCAGCTCAGTGAATATACTTAATTCAAATGAGAAAGTGAACGCATGAAACTTTAAGGGATGCAAAGGAGAGTATGCTTGGTCATGAATATATTTTCTGTAACCGTAATGTATTCTATAAAGAGGGAAAACTTTTCAGTCACTTGCGATATCATGTATTTTGAACGGGTTAACAGCTTATGGTCAGAGATTTATACATATCTAGCGGAAGTGAGTAAACGATTACTGCATGCTTTATACATTGTAACTGATGTATCTTTATACGCACTAAAAACAGAAAAAAACTCTAAACAAAGCTTCTTCGAAAAATGCGATCGGTAAATATAGTCATTTGATGGACAATGCAATCTTTATCTTAAATATTGTTTCATTTCATTTCACCCAGGTGTAAATAGGTACTGTTAGGGGGTCACCTGCTTAAAGGTGATTTCAAGGATTCGGGGTTAGCGTACAAGTGCAAAATCAGCTGAACATGTATATGGAATCAACTTTAAACCGGTCTTCAATTTATTAATTTCAACTTGATAGTAATAGTTAAACTCTACACTTTTTCATGGGACAACAATGGAAATAAGGGCTTGCCCCTTTTTGTGCTATCCCTGATAGTGGTGTGCTTGTCACAGCAAATTACCACATACTGTTAGTGAAATATGTGTTCTTTGTAATTTTGCTATGTGTACAAAAATGCCAAATAAATATTAACATTATGCACGAAGTACAGAAAACAAAAATACAGCATATGTTTCAATGTTTATACCCGCAGAATAAGTATCGAATTTGGTCTAAGTACCTACTAAATAATTAATATTGTCCACACTATGTTCGCCCTATGGAGATTTTTCTTACACCTATTTGTACAGTAGTATTTCTTCATACAATACATAGACGGATCCAGCTGGGGGGCAGGGGGGTCCGGACCCCAAAATTTTTTGGAAAATGTACCTGCTCATTAGTGCATTTCTTGCCTGTAAGTCATTTTTAAGTCGCATGAAGCAATTTTTATCGGTGATTAACATAGATTTAATGATTATGTAGTTTTTATTATTAATAAGTTGCATTTTTTCTGTAAAAAGTATGATGTGGTTCGAAAGTTCAGATCCCCCCCCCCTAAAAAAACTCGGACCCCCCTAGAAAAAAATCCTGAATCCGCCCCTGCAATATCAATTCGTCTTAGTTCTACGAGAGAAATCATGAGGAACAAAATAGTGTCAGTTTTATAACTATTGATTCCATTAATAATTAATTAATTGAATATCTACAAACATTACATGATATACAGATAATAAATAGAGTGTTCATATACGCTCGTAATCAATTACGAACGTGTCAAAATGAGATTCTGGGATACTTCAAATCAGTTTTACTCTGAGTGTTACTTAACTATGATAATAAAGACGCTAAATATCAAAGGAAGCCGAATGCTTAAGTTGTACAACACTAATTGTTCCAGGAATACTCATTATATCATTCGAATCAAATGGATTATTTGAGAGCGCAAAATTTGAAGGTACGGTAGAGTTTTGCAATCAAGACTACCAGTTATTGCAAAATTAAGCGATGTTTTGCGGTTTTTAAGTCCCAAATGTTTCATTTGAGGTAAAAATAATTCCTGCATTAAGACTGACTTTTGCTCTTCGATTTTTCATGGTCCTAGTACTGGAACTAAAATGACAGGTATGACTATGAGCATATAATTAAAATTGTTTGTTAACTAGTGCCAATTTATATATACACTGTGGGTGCATAGCCAGTCTGCTGAAGAATAATGGAATTTGTGGACGTTTGCATAAATAGCGCTTCGCGTTATCCTGCAGTGTATAACCCATTGGCATGCCGCCCATTATACTTTCTCTAATGTTTTTATTATGAAACCATTTTACTTAATATTTCTACATCATTAGCATTTGGAATCTTTCGAATATTTACTACGAATGTCAATTCGATGAATGATCGAGATGTTCCGAATGCATGATAGGATAATCTACTAGGGACCACAATGGAAATAAGGGCTTGCCTTTTTTGTGCTATCCCTGGTGTTGGTGTGCTTGTCATGGTTAATTACAACATGCTGTGATATATGTTAATGTAATTATGGTATGTGTACACTATGCCAAATAAATATTATTATTACTATCTGCCCCTGTCTTTAATTTAGTAAAGTGCAGAAAACCCGGCTTCTTTGTTGCATTTAAATAGGTCGGTGTGAATTTATTTCATTAGAATAGTCAATAAACATAACAGTGATACTCAAACAGTTACATATTTTTAGAACAGGCAATTTTTAGTTCTATCAAACCTATAATTTTCGACAGTAAGCGTTAAAGACATGTTAACTACAAGTCAAATAAACCAGGTTTATGTATATATAGACTTGATCAGATGTCAATTAACTAACTCATTATACCAAGATAATTACAAATGTAGATATTCATTGTGTGTATATAAGTACATTAAATGAATGACTGAGCTTTCTTTCTATTTAATAAAGTAGATTGGAGAAACCTTAATTAAAAGTATTGACCAACATTAAGTTGCTTTTATAAACTTATATGTGAAATGTGACTGTTCTTTAGCAATTACACAGAACAGATCGGAACAGAACAGAACAAAATTTCAATTGACAAAAGCACATGGACTTATAGCCATGAACTAAATTGTACACGATACTTGTTTGAAGCGACACAAAATTACATTCCTTTGATTCGTTTCGTTTACAGAACAACGGGCCTTTAGTATGACTACAGCAGAGGTATAATACGGCATTGTACTTCCTTGCCTTTAAGCTAGCTTTCATGGCGACATGTCTGCTTACGACTGGAGATGTCGTGGATTCGAATCTCAGTGCGAATCATAGGTTTTTATGGGGTTACATTTGACAGCAAACGTAAATGACCTACTAGAAATCGGGTGATTGCATCTTAAGACTGTCCCACAGACATTCAAGCTCCAAGAATTCGGGGACGAATTCTGTTAAGGAGAGGGTGTTTGTAGCAGAGGAATAATACGGTACTTGTACTCCATTGTCTTCAAGCTAGGTTTTTGGCGACGTGGTAGAGTGTCCGCTGACGAATTGAGATGTCATGGGTTCGAATCTCAGTTCGGACTATGGATTTTTATCAGTTACATAACATTACTCATGTTTTGTTACAATGTTAATACGTGTATACATAATGAATAAATGGGCAACATGTTCAGATTTTTCACGTTTCTTGATTTTCATACTGTTTTCTGAATTCAGATGTTCAATATCAGACTGGTGACTTTTAATTCTAAATTGAAAGGATACTGAAATTCTTTTAGGGTTAATATTGTCCAACAATTTGGTTTGACGAAGCAGTCGATATGAAAACATTATTTAAAGTGACGTAAACACAATAACAAACAAATACAGTCAATGTTTATGTCTCCACCGCGAATGTTAAATCTTTTTTCACTATGGGTGGTTTGTTTATAGCAAGTTTTATTGTACCAATCGTAATATGTACTAGCGATTGGATTTTAACGATTTTCGAAAGTCCTGCTGCGTAACCTTAATTAAAATCAACCCAGTCCGGACATTAGTGTTTTTATTCGTTGTGCGCTGTTCAAATTGTAATTTGGTCTTTTATATCGATGTTTGCTTGCAAGACTGTAGTAAGTACATTGTTAAAAGACCGTAGTTACTACAGTCTTGCGGGCAATCCTCGATATAGAAAACAAATATTTTAATATTTATGTCGGTTTCCTTAGGTAAATATTAGGAACCTCCTCGTGTTTTGAGTCAATGTAACATTTTAATTATGTCAAAAAGTAAAAATATTTTAATAAAGTTTTGTTAACCTATGTATAGTTAGTCTTAGATCCACTCGACCTTTAAAAGTCACGGTGAAGTATTTTAATAAGCACGAAAGTCAATCTACTCAACAAATCCTTAATAAAGATGACAAATAATGGCGCGTTAATAAAGCCGATCTCATACAGTACCTCGTACTTGACTTTTAGTTTACAATTTACTTAGAGAAAGGAATATATGGGAATTGACCTTGAGTCTTTATAACTATATGTACTGACTTTGCTGGGTGGGAATAGGAGAGTAAACACTTCCGAATAAGCAACGAAAAAGTTAACAATAAAATCAACAATTAAACAAAAATTAAATCAACGAAACGAAACATCACTCATTGCCTAAACGATCGTATATTTGTTTACTTCAACACCGATAGTTTCAAAATAGCGTCTAAATATGTCCGAGATTATTCGCAGCGAATGGCCGAGAAGTTCCGAATGTATCGTTACGGAACGTTTTTGGAACGTTTAGGGAAATTGAACAGGCTACAGGTTTATGTATAAATTTATGTACAATTTTACTTAGAGAATGGAATATATGGAAATTGACCTATTAATTAAGGATTTATATTTAAAAAATTAAATCTATTAAATCAACGAAATTCTTAATTTTGCCTGACATACCTTCAGCCAGACTTGATTAGCAGGAGACTCAAATATACAGTAAAGTTACACCATTACGACCAACGAAGGCGTCGGTTGTAATAACGGGACGGTCCCAATATAACTACCCTTTTCTCCCTTAGGCCCTTGACAGGGGCATTTAGGGCCCATATTTTAAAACTATGAGTTCTATTTGTTGACCTAAAAAAATAACACAAAACATCATCAAAACTTAAGATCAGACGGTTAACACGTTCTGAACGGTCTTTACTACCAAACAATTTATGGATATGTACGTGCAAGTACATTTATTAATATCCTGTGTTTTAAAATATAACTCGCAACCATTGTAAGCTGGGCGTAAATACAATATAATATGAATATAATATATGTATGCTATTCAACTGTTAGTGACGCATAATTATATTAACCCGGCTGATGTAAATACTGGATATTTGTTCGATTACGGTAAACATACTAAGTGATTGAGTGAGTGCATTATGACATGGGAATGAGGATTGCCTCGCTCTCAGTCATTTTATACCTTGTTTCATATGACTGCAATGACAACCTAAATAAATTGTCCCTTTAAAGGTGATGTTTCGACACCTTTGGGGATGTATAAAGGGCCCTTTAAATGTGATGTTTCGACACCTTTGGGGAAATGTCTGGTTAACAGTGGCGTTATGTTACACTGTTCAGGACATGTCCGGTTAACAGTAGCATCATGTTATACTGTTCAGGATAGGGGGGGGGGGGGTGTTATTTTCATTTTTTAAAGATAACCATGTGAGACCCTGCTTAAAATATGGTGCCATCAATATGATAATAGAATCAACAACAAAAAAATTTGTGTGACCCCATTAACCCCCCTGTACATACCCCTTGAAAGTCGGACACGCCCATTTTACATAAAAATAACAATTTTTTATATCCAACTGTTATAAATCAATTCTTATAGGCTTTCAATATATCAATATGTTGGTTTGTTAGGCTGCTGAGTTCAAATATGAAGTCAAAATCTAAATTAAACAACTTAATATGGCAGAAAATTCAACATGGCTGCCAAAATGACCCAAATTTTGGACATATTTGGGTATTGTATTTACTGGGCATTGAATATGTTGAATCATGCCTGCAATATATCAATCTAAATGTGTTTTATGGTGCTGAGTTCAAATATTAACTCCAAAACTAAATTTAACAAACTAACATGGCAGAAAATTCAAAATGGCCGCCAAAATAAATCATATTTCAGTTATAAACGGCACACTTTAAACATGTTACGCAATTTATAAATTAACTCTAGTTCATGAAATCTTAACAAAAGACCAAAGGTATGACACTTGATTATAAGTGTGCAAATATATTTTATTCATTATATAGCTGAAGTAGAGCTCTAGAGGTATGATTATGGGTTAAGGTCTGAGAGGTCATTCGTTCCAACCTCACCAGCGGCACATATGATGTCTTGATTAAAAAATGTGTATTTGATTGCTTTACTTCATTAAGTTGTTGATGAGTATGTGCATAGGAAATGTCTTGGCACTTTGGTTGCAAAATAGAGTTAAAATTCCCAGGAAATTTTATAGATATTAGTAACTAAATGATCATCATGGGTGATGGCTGTATGCTATCATGTATCAAGCATCTAAGCTACAATATAGATTGCAACTTTTTTTAACAAGACTGTGTTGCGTTGTTAAATTCTGAAAATATAATAAAGCAATGATTTCTTGGTAAGGAATGACTTTATAGCTTATCAGATTTCTAGGTGCAATTCATTTACTTTCTCTGTTTCTATGTTTATTAAGTTTGGCTAATGTATGTATCAAAATCTTCACAAAAAGTAAATGGACCAACAATTGCTTTCAGAAATTCAAAGAATTGTATTCTCCAATTTTCCAATATCACAATAGTAATTGTGTCATTCCCTTTAATTCTTATTTGCAATTTTGGTTATATCTCTATTAATTTGTTTATACTTACTTGCATTTCTTTTAACTAGCCCTAAAAACTAATGACTGAGATGATTGTGTTCAATTATTTGGCCAACTGTGCACAGTTGAAACAAATGCAAAACATTCCATGATTAGAAAATGAGATTGCTTAAGTGACAACCGAGTAAAAGAAAAGTAAAGAAACAAATAATTGAAATAGGCAATTATTTTTTTGAGCAGTGGTTTATACAATCACAGCCAAACCAAGCAAAATGCAATGTGTTGATTGATTAAACCTTTGAATCTCTCATAAATGCTAAAACAGACAGGAAAACTTTTTAGCTCATATTTCATACACTTTGTAACTAATGAGAATTTTTATATAAAGACATAAACTTATAAATACAAACAGGTATAGAATGGTTTCTCCATAACTGAGGATGAGCAGAAAACATTTGGTACAGAAACAATACTACAAGAACTTAAACACAAAACCTTTAAGATTACATATTTTAACCAAATGTGCAGCTATTTTCCATGGTCATTTGACTACTGGTATATTTATATGTATATATCAGTTGCCTGATGATGTATAATTTAACATTACACTATTGGACAATGGAAAATACGTAAATTAATGGATCTTTACGATAGCCTTTGAAAGTGTAGGCCACCAATCTGAAAATTTATTTGAGCAATGTAAGGTCTAACTTTCGTGTTGAACTGACATACCTCATTAAATATTAAGATACAAGTTCTTGCAAAACAGATTATTATATGTAATATATGATTATTTGCTTTATTATTTTACAAATAATCTAAACAATTGCATTAAGAGTGATAACAAACCATGATTCAACATATAGATTTGACCATTGATAACCAGTATACATTGAAAATGTGTTATTTTGGTAGCCATTTTGAATTTTTGGTCATATTGGGTTGTTTAAATTAGTTTTGACTTCATATTTGAACTAATTACCATAACAAACTTACAAATTGACATAATGTTAGCATGATTCAACACATTGAATGCCAGGATAAGTAATTACCCGAATATGCTAAAACAAACTATGTTAAATTTGGCAGCCATTTTGAATTTCTCGCCATTTTGGTTTCTTAAATTAACTTCATATTTGAATTCAGCACCTTAGAAACCTATAGCTTGACATATTGCAGGCATGATACAACATTTTAAATGTCCAGGATAAATAAACTCCCGAATATGCTTGTACTATGGTTATTTTGGCGGCCATTTTGATTTTTCAGCCATATTGTTTTGATTAAACTTTGTTTTTGACTTCATATTTGAACTCAGCACCTTAATAAACCTATAAAATGACATATTGCAGTCCAATACCATACAACTTATTGCAATTAAATGTAAAAAACTGGTAATTTATGTGAAAATGGGCGTGGCCAACCTTCAGAGGGTATGTACAGGGGGGTTAATG
The DNA here is from genome assembly GCA_025267735.1 of Mactra quadrangularis. Classification (NCBI taxonomy): domain Eukaryota; kingdom Metazoa; phylum Mollusca; class Bivalvia; order Venerida; family Mactridae; genus Mactra; species Mactra quadrangularis. The sequence goes on along the minus strand of CM046305.1, from coordinate 37,686,379 downwards.
GGGTCAGAAATTAAAAAGATATACTTTTCCTTACATGTCAGTACATGTAGCATTTTTTAAAAAGGGTCCCATAAAAAAGTCAAATTAACAACCCCCCCTATTCAGGACACCAATTTTCAATATAAAATAAATAGAAATAAATAAGAAATTAGGGATGAAAATGTAAAATTAAGTCTTATCATGATCTATGAAGGATGTAGGTCCAAAAATATGAACTATAAAGGCTTCTTTATTTTGTTTTGAGTTATTGTATATACATTATGTTTTTATGGTGGAAGGTTTTTTACTTACATGTATTTATTTTTTTATAACATTTTTGTACAACGCCATTGAATATGTGATATAGAAATAGGCGTTTAATCAAATGAAAAAGTTTAAAGATATCCCCTTACATAACTACAAATATCTATTTTTATCGATAGTGAGTACAGGAGTACTGTAGTGAGTATTTAAATCAGCAGGGCTAGTGTATACACAACTGATAGTTAAATCAAAATTAACTATACACATGGAATCTTCTATCCATGTCCCTGATCATGCACCGTACACACACGCTACTTTCGATATAAACAATCCCATTAATAACAATTATATTTTAACAGTTTTTTATATATTTGGTAGAAAGTAATTATATCACTTAAACATAGTTGATAGTTTCTTAACCACGGGAGGGCTCTCAGAGACTTTTAGAGCCAGTCCATTCTATTGAACTACAATCATGAATATAATTAAAATCAAAATAAAGTCATAAAAAAGCACTTCATACTCACAATAACAAAACATTTATAAAAAGTGTATTACTTTGTAAATTTATGTACATGTATATGCTTATGAGAGTATATGAATTTGTCGCTAAAACAAAGTATCTTAAAGCAAATATTTTACATGTTATATTTTAGATAAAAGCTATGAAAAAGTTCACGTGTTCCTGTTCAATCGTTGGATTGTAGATTTATTATAAATATCTTAGCGGTACAGTTTCATGTAAGTTTTGTTGATGTAGTAATTATTATAATTATAACTTTATGTTTATTCATACTTCTTTCATTTATGTATAATAAATAAATGTTAAAATTTAATATACAGTCGAACCTGTGCTAACGGCCATTTGATCTGTAGCGTGTTCAATTAACAAAACGTTACAGAACGTTACATAACGATACATTCGGAACTCCTCGGCCATTCGCTGCGAATAACCTAATCTAATACACAAATATGAGATCGTTAAGGCAATGAGTGATGTTTCAAAATTTACGGACTAAAAACGAAACATCAATCAATGCCTAAACGATCATATATTTGTTTACTTTAACACCGGTAGTTTCAAAATAGCGTCTAAATATGCCCGAGATTATTCGCAGCGAATGGCCGAGGAATTCCGAATGTATCGTTACGGAACGTTTTGTAACGTTGGCGGTAACTGAACGCAGGGCAGAGCGACCACCTGCCGACTACGATCATTTTCAATTCCCCGATCTAATTTACTGTAAAACGACACTGTGCGTATCGACCAACGTATTTTAAGTCATGTGATTGCACTTATATATTTTAGGGTTTTATGTGATGCTAACCGCTAAACGACTTATCAGTTAGTTTTCCTGGCCAATCTACGTTAACTCATTGCGAATCAAAAGTCCTAAAACAGAAATCTCGTTTTTAAGGTACATCGATTCACTTTTTCTTATTAAAATAATGAGTCAATTAGATAAACTCTAAAATCAGCATTTATCCGTTTTATTAACACATGATCATTTTTTCTCTAAAGTAGATTTATTCAAGAACTTTTGAACGGCACCGTATAACCATCAATGTCCGATTGGAGTTTATACCTCGTGCATTGTATAACCTAAATAGCAATTCAGATAATTCTTTTCATACAAGATTCAAACTAACTGATACTAGTTCGAAGCGCAGTTGATTGTCAGTCGGGATTTCAAATTTAGTTTACCAAATGGGGTTCGGGTTTGAATAACACCAAGTCGGTTATACTCTTCCGTGAAAAAATGACAATTATGTTAAATTGTCTCCATTAGTGAGGGGAAGTTTTCTGGCCTTGTTAAAGGGTTAATACAATCATTTATGTAAAACAAATGCTTCATTCACTTGATCATGTTTTATTTACAACGGGTATTACTCATTTATCACATTTAAAAACCACCTACAAAAATCGTTCGAAATTTTTTTCACAGTCTTTGTATTACGTCAAATAGAATGTGTCATTGTTGACTAAAATATCAAAACAGCTCATTGAAACAACCAGTTTCTATTGTCCAATAGAAATACGATACTTCTTGCAACAGATACCAACCGTACCCGTTTTTTGTTACTTTTATTCAAACATGTTTTATTATCTGTTTAACAAGTAATCAATATAAATTGAATTAAAACAATAAACATGTAATGTTCCATTGACTGCCCACGTGACGTTTTGATTGAGAAAGTGTCGTATCTGAAACAATCAGTTCTAACCCTATAGGACGAAACTATCACCCCTATCAATGACTATTTGTTGTTAGCTACGTTGCGCCTACCATAGCAGTTCAATATAGAAAGCTTGTGAGAGAATTTAAAGTTCATTTTCTATCAGATTTGACACTATTGTTGTTATTCGAAATTTCTGACGGAAATTAAATTTCTTTATTTATTGGATCTACAACGTACTTACAAAAGCTTGTGTTTTTTCAGGTTAGTTAAACGAGAAGTTTACATCGGATAAGTGTAACCCGATCTTCATACAAAATGGTGGCGCTGACATTGGGACATAGGCAATGACCTTTGCGACAAGAATCAGGGAGAAAATGTTGTAAACTGGTTTCTTTACTATATATGAAGTATTTGGAACGTGTTTGTTTCAATGGAATTATATTGTTTAATGGTCAACATTTGAGTGTTAGAGATATTAAAGTTAAATTATTAATCATTATATTCTATATACGATTGCAAAACCGGAATTTAACCATTCCTTATGCCCGACTCTGTGATGACGCAAGCAGAATCTGTGGTCACGTGCGCGACGGATGTAACCAATCATATCAAAGCATTAATAGAATGCATGGACAATGCTGAATTGCTACCGGATGGGTTCAGCGAGGTAGATGACACTTCGAGTGATGAAGAAGCGGACAACTTTCGTAGATCAGTGTCTTGTGACACCAGAGATCTTATTAAGTCTGAGAAACGTCTTTCACACTCTCTAGGGTTAAAGAATAGCCTGTTTGATCATTCTAAGCCAAAGAGATTTTATCGGAGTAAATCTAAGCCAGACAAGTCATCGTTTTATCATCAAGCCAATAAACATACAAGAATCTCAAATCACGATGATAATAAACATAGAGACAGTAATGAACATGTTCATACAGAGCAGACGACAACTACGCCACGTCATCAGTTACGTCATTCACACTCTCACCATCAGACGAAACCTCATAAATATCATCATACGCATCATGCTCGCCATGGACACAAGAAACATGGCGGAGACGCAAAACATAATAAAGATACTGTACCCTCAGCAGACGACAATGAAAAAATTGACAATGACTCCGAAACTTACAGTTATGAAGAGTTAGCTCCCATTAGGGCGGGGCAATGTGAATCTGACCTCAATGTTCCAGTCATAACCCCGCCCCCTCAGTCGTCTGAAGAGAGGTTTACATTCTCAAGAAACAGTAGTGCTTCCTGTTACAGTAGACCAATGTCATTAATGATTCTGTTTGCCGGTGAAAAAGTTGAATGTACTTGTGACGTAGATTTAGTGACGTCATCAACAAAGAATTTACTTTCTGTTTCCAAAAGAGACACGTCTCCGCCTTGTTTTTGCGCAACCAGAGTTTCTTCCCAGCAGGATGTATTCTGTGGTTGGGAGACGAGCAAGAAAACAGGCAGAGTGAAAACAGCAAAACGTCGAAAGAACGCTCGACATAATGACGCTTCGTTTGCTAGATTGACTCAAACCACGGGTAAAGACCCAGTGATATTTCATCATTATAAGGACAATCTGAAGTACATAGAACGATACAGGTTCTATCACACGGTTGGAAATGTAGGGCGGCCATTATCGTATACAAAATATGAAGATAAAGTCCCTGACAACGATCCGTACTTTAGTAGATTGAAATCTAATCTGACGAGGTGAGTAGTGCGGTAATATTCAATTTTTAAACAATGGAAGACGATCAATACATTAATAGCCTTTTTTATTATTTAAGTAAAATGACATTTGTCATTAAAAAAAGTTTTAAAGACATTTAATATCATAGACCTATTTCGACATGCCTGAACGTTATTTTATAAATACAGTAGGGTTTCATCATAATGGTCACTTTTGGTATTGCAAATTCATGCAATTTGTGACCATTGTTAATATCTAAATGGTAATTTTGAGAAGAAAATAAAAGGTCCCTTTATTTAGACCGTCCCGCTATTAAGACCATTTATTGAATTGTCTTAATAAAGGAACATTACTGTATCGGGTATTTGTTAAACTGTATAAATTACATGGGAGTATAGTTAGAAATTAGAATACTTTCAATAAATGAGTTAAACTATGGCATACAACGCATTGAGTGAAAATTTGTTGTCCAAAACTGTCTGAATGTCCTGATTGTCTGCAACCTCAATGTTTTTTTCCTTTCATTTCATATATACTATATAGTCTATAATTAACTTAAAACAAGCGTGGCGTCGTTACTACTTCGGAGATATCTTACGATGAAATTGTCTATAGTAATTAGGGACTTAAGTCAGTTATTATTTCCTGATAAAATCTGAAGCAATCCAACTGGTAAGTAGGTCCTTACAGTAGGAATCCTCGGATTTTATCATTGAATTCCTTTGTAAGGATAACAAAATATTTCATCTAATATCTTTCTTGTTAATTAAGATATTGACAGAAGTGGCCAAATTTAAATAGTTCTTTACCCATAAAATACATAGCTGTAATTTCAAACAAATTAAATGATTTACAAACAAAATGTTATTTAAGATTAATTTTGGCAAATTTACATTGATAAGTAAGAGTAAAATCCGAGTAATCCAACTATTAGGACCTACCTATTTGAAGAGTATGCAAGGAGAAATAACTGACTAAAGTCCCTTATTTCATGCTTACATGGTATATATATGCGCTATGTCTTAATTTACGGAAAGTAGCTAAAATTTGTTTTTCGGTTCTTTCATTTTCAGCTTCTTCAAGTTGTTAGCTTTCGGTTTCGTTGTCTAAAATGAATTTTCTACTTATATTGCTCTTGTGTTTTCGTTTATAATCGTCGGTAAAGCCATCGTCTTAGGAATAAAATTTCATTATAATGATCATTGAGAAGTTGGACGATTCGTGATTGTGCCGACTGTATCTGAATTGAATACTTCCATAACCACAGGAGCTTGACATTTTATATCATGCTACGAAAATTCCCCTCTTGCATATAATAAATGTAAGAGGGGAATTTTCGTAGCATGATATAAAATGTCAAGCTCCTGTGCCATAACAAAATACTACATTTTACAGTGTTATAAAAGTAATGTTTTAATCCTGTGTATATATTATTATATACATAAATGAATAAAATTATAATGTATTCAAAGGTAAATATTATAATTAATAAGATTATATATTATAAAATATGCGTATAATTTTAAATATTATTGTTATTATAACATATTAGAGTGCACAGGTGTGTTTATTCTACAATGTTTATATTTTTATATAAATTTTCGTTTAATCCTCTCCATAGACATAGTCTATGATCCCCTCTTATCCAGTCAATGAATGACCAAGGAAGGCTGACATGAGGAAGCTCATGTAAAGTAACGACTAGATTTGCGTTCATTCTCGGCTCATAGTAGATTATGAACATTGCATCGTTGGCGAAGAGAATTGTACTAATTGAAATGCTACCACGGTTTGCACGGTTCCGAACAACTACATGTGCAGACACTACATGTACCACTGCCGCAATACTAAACCCCATAAGACAATGTTCGATAACCCGCACGTTCAGCTGAGTTGGTAGCGCACAAGTCTACTAATCGGAGGTTCGACTCCTAGGCGGGGCAAACTTGGAGCTTGGTTATGAAATACTTCCTATGGCCACTCTTTCTACCACTCATTTTAAATCATGTAGGGCAGTTGTCAGACACTGACAGATGTTTGTGCTTAGTAACCGGTTAACAGCTGAATCCAGTGATTTAGCCCCTCCCCCAGGAACGGTAGTAGGTTAACCAACCACCGTAATACAACCTTCACGTATACAATGTGTTGCAACGGCATGAAACTCGACCAAGAAAAAAAAAATGTTCGATAAACTGTTATGACTCTTAATTGGAAAAAAAGTAATTCAAACAACATCAACAACACAGAACAACACAAGCAATAAAAGGCAACACTATACTCGATCAATACAGATAGTTCTTTTAGTCAAAGCCAGATTAATTCAATAAGAGACCGGAACGTATACGAAGTACAGGCTTTATTGCCTCATAATTTCGTGCTATCATCCCATCAATGGACGAATCAGTTGAACAATAGTTTGTAACTACTAAGTTAATTATAGTAAATTGTTTATTTTATCACTGTTAATTATACGTCATTCAGGAAGATGACTTCATTATTAAGTTAACGCATCATAGAATATAACTGTTACAAAAGCAGATATCAATGCCTTAATGTAACCATTTTGTTTGTTTTTACGCCGTAGCAACAAATTGTATAGGTCATATAACGACAGTCAGTCAATCTTCTCACCGTTCCTGGATTTATTATATAGATTGAACTTCGTTGACCGTTAAGTCCGATTGCAAGACCCTCCCGATATTCCGTATTAAAACTTTTTACGAACCAACTAGTCATAATGCTTTATCCGTTTCAGTTTTCATCTTTGTATATCGTTGTAAAAAGTCAATTTTATACTAGGTCCTGATTATTCATCGACGAATGGTACTTAGCTCTGTTTTAATTTACTGACCACATACCAAGATGAACAATTAAATAAAACATACAGTGGTCTCCAAATGACCTTGAAAAAAACCTGTATTTAGGATTAACCGATTCACATTAACCCATGGAAAGAACAAGGTGTCTTCCTCAGTGTGGGGATTCACGTGACCCATATGGTTCCTAACACGGCAAACATGACGACCAGATCAACAAATTTAGATGAAAAAGACAAGGTAAAATACATTTTTATAAGATACCGATTTTTATCACACAATTAGTGCGGTCTGCCAATCCCACAACGGTTCTAATCTTCTAGATTATCTCGAGGTTTTGAACGAGTCGAGAGGATTTTGGAAGAAGCTCGAGCTAATCTAGAAATTAGAACCGTTTTGGGGTTGGCAGAACTACCGCTTGAGGGAGAAGTTGCGCTGCTTGGACTGCACTAGGTCTGATAAAAATCGGTGACGCTTGGAAGTAATTTACCTTGTCTTTTTCATCTGTCTTTGTTGCTCTGTTCACCATTTTTGTCGTGTTAGGAACCATACAGAGCACGTGATTCCACACACTGTTCCTAGACAAATTCCAAAATCAACTTTATTAGTTTATCAACATTCAATTCACGCTATAGGTGATAGGAATAGGCTGAAAAAGGTAGAAGCATTACTGGCGTGATTATTTTTTCTCAAATCTTAAATTGTCCCGGAATTTTTGGGAGGCACTGTACATCTAGATGTTCAATGTCTGAGTTAATCAACCAATATGAAACTTGTAAACAGATCTCCTTGCTAAATCATTGATTTTGATACTCAATTCAATTTATACAAAGTAGTGAAAAAATCAACTTTATTAAGGTAGCAATCACTAATGGTTTTCACATTATTAACGCTAAGTTGATGACCAGTAGCCTGTTTGACGAATGAAAGGTTATTTCTACATTAGAAGCTACGTTCGTTAAGTTCCAAATCGGGAAACAAGAGCATTTTTGTGTCCGTGAGACATGCACGTAATTAGTGCTAACATGGCATTTATCATCAGAAACGGTGAAAGGATCGAAAATACGAACCTACTGAAATATCATAAGTGTATTCGAAACTTATTGCAAACAGAACACTTAGATCCTTTAAACCTTTAGACAAAAATCCAGGAAATAGAAATAATATACTTATTGTATACAATTTAATGTAAACAATGCCCCATATCGGTTTGAATATATAACTGAATATTTAAGATAAAGGATAAGGTTTTATTAGAGAGTAAATAATAATGACATGTTTTTACATAGGTCGCTCTAGCGGGGGGTCATGGGGTCCGGACCTCCCCTAGAATTTCAAAAACGTACCTGTCTATTAGTGTTTTTCTTGACTGTAAGTCATTTTTAAGTAGCATGAAGCATTTTTTCTCGGTGCTTAACATAGATTTAATGGTTATGTAGTTTTTACTTTCAATATGTTGCATTTTTCTGCAAATAATGTATAATCAGGTTGTTGTGGTTCCAAATTTTGGACCCGACTAGAAAAAGTTCGGACCCTTCCAGAAAAAATTCCTGGATCCACCCTTGTTTTATATGATTGATACTGTTAGCAACTAGAGTAAATAATGGTTTATTTAATATAGTATTAATGTCATTCCAAATTTCAAGATCAAACAAATCTCTCAACTACAGAACATATGAACTCGAGGTTGATAACCCCTCGTTAGAGATTACAATGGAAATAAGGGCTTGGCCTTTTTGTACTATCATTGGTGTTGGTGTGCTTGTCATAGTAAATTACCGCATGCTGTCTGTGATATATGTGTTTTTGTATTTTTACTACAAGTACACTAAGCAAAATAAATATTATTATTATTATTATTATTATTATTATTATTATTATTGTTGTTATCATCATTATTATTATCATTATTTTTATTATCATTATTAGTATTATTATTATTATTATAACCAATACTTTGTTTAATGCATTTTTGAAAAAAGGAAACATGCAGTATGAACATTTTTGTAGTATCTTAAAAGAAAACAAGACAAGCAGCCAGCTTAGCTCAGTCGGTAGCCCGTCAGACTGTTTAACCAAGGCTCGTAGGTAGAGCTACATGTATTTTCAAGCGTGTTGCGATACGATTTGATTCGTGATACGGTAGTTGCGATACATTTTAGCAAAAGTGAAATTCAAATGAGATGTATTTGTTTTTAAATTCTTGCCCTTAAATTATAAGTCAATCATTTTAAGGTAAATGAAAATAGCATCAGTAGAAATACTTTTCAAATTAAGAGAGGTAATGCTGACCTATTACACATAAAAAGGTCGGATACTCGGGCTTAGGAAGACTTATGTTTGTACGAGTAGTTTCCCTTTGATAAGTTAATATCGCGATTTTAGTATAGGTTTTAGGCTTCCGATAGGTTACGACACATGCGATACGGTTTTACGATATATCGATTTTAGGATACAACCGTAGCTATAGTTTAGAACCATCTACTTGTACGTGCCTTCGTGGAATCTAGTCGTAAAATAACGAGGACAATGACAAATATTTATTTGTTTAAAAGCCTTCGACCCGTACAAAATTACAATATTACATAATATAAACATACAATTTACACATGTGTACCATTTAAAGATAAAATGATATTTGTGATATAATACATATAATTAATACATTATCATAATATTGTGGTACTTAGTTTTGTATGCGAGTTAAGCATTGCTTCCTATATTTAAATGCATGATAAAGGAATGTAGCAATAGATTTAATATGGTTTTCATATTTTGATGCGATAAATATACAAAATTTGTTTATGTTCGGTCTGTTATAAAATTTATTCGGTAAAAAAATTTCTGTGGTCATTATACAACGGCACAATGACCATGCCAAAGTGACTTTAAAGCGACACGGTGATACGACCATCCATATATCAAAGGAAATTTTCTCTTGAAGAAATTGTCTAATTACATATGAAAGTATTTTAAACATTATTTATATGAACTTAACTTAAACAGCCATTCTATTTTTAATGTATTTCAGTGTAATGAGTACACGGATTCATAATTTGACATCACAGGGTAGAGAGGATAAAGTTGGGTAAGTGAAAATTACGAAAGACCGATAGTGCCATTTCAACTTCATGAATTCACGAATTCAACTTCACGAATTCACGTTTTCAACTCATTAAGTTGAAATCATGAATTCATGAAGTTGAAATCGTGAATTCGTGAAGTTGAAATCGTGAATTCGTGAAGTTGATTTCCTGAAGTTGACTTCGTGAAGTTGAAATCGTGAATTCGTGAAGTTGAAATCGTGAATTCGTGAATTCCGTATGTTGAAAATGTGAATTCATGAAGATGAAATCGGGAATTCGTGTAGTTGAAATGGCCCTACCGCTCTTTCGTAGAAAATACTTGTATTACACGGTCAATGTAACCATTCATTTTGTTTGTTCAGTCGGTAGCGAGTCTGACCCGCTTATTAGTCTATGAATTCAATAACCTGGCCAGGACCGCTGTATCAAGTGGGTACGTCGTCAGCAACTGGCGAAGTTATGTTGACTGGTTAAGGTTTGATTCCATAGACCTGAGCCTCTCTAGAGACAGTGAGAAGAATGACTGATCGCTGAGATATAACTGAAATATTACTGGAAGATAGTTTTTTTGTTTCCCGAGATTTCCATATTGATTATGAGTTTTGATAATAAGCTCCAAGTCATCCGCCAAACAATTGAGCGAAACAAATTTGTATAGAAGATTCAGTGTAAATACTTATAGCTCACTGGCTAATGTGAGCAGTTTTGGACAAAGAAACATGACAGTTACATTATGAATCTTTCTTATGTTTTGTCTGCGGCAAGATTTTAACGAAAATAGGCGTGTGTTAACATTAAGAAGACCAACTGGCTATATAGATCTACCCTGCAATTGTATAATTTTATTATCTTTACTATACTTATTAATACTTTTTTCTGTTATACAGGTCGGCATCCAGTGAGGGTAGTGTACATGATCGAGCCCGATCAGATGACGAAAGTAATGAAAGTAGCTCTGTGGATGTTAAAACATGTTCTATGCGAGATCGAGGCAAAGCTTTAAATCTTGCTCCAGTTCGCGAATATACAGTACCAAACGTGGCTTCAACGGACAAGATAGACATCATACAGTTAAATCAGTATTTAAATTTGTCCACGCCCCCTTTGTCCGGTGATTGTATAGATTTTGACGTTGATGACGTCAAAGTAAAACGCTATGGTTACCGTCTTCCAAACGAAAGTAATATATTTGCAACAAGTGGTGGCCGTCGAAAGACACGAACTCTCAGACTAGGAAGCGCAGAGTTTGTAAAACCTGGAACAGCGGATTCAGCCTTTAAATGGAACACAGAAAAAAGACAGCTACAGAAATCAGCGAATAATATTCTAAGTACCGTACCTGGTAATTTAATAGTAGGCAGCACAGTTTCTCCTATACCATTCCAATCTCCCAGAGTGAAGAGTAGTCCCAAGGTTCCTCCATACGTTCAGTTCCAAAGAGAAAATTCAATACATCAGTATCCGTCCCCATTGCATCAAGTTTCCGGTCAGAGGGTGCGAACTTGCGAACGCTTGACAGACGCTCCAACTTCCGGTAGAGATAGAGGTAAATTCAGTTACACACATGCTGAGAGCAGTGAAAAGTTGACCCAACCCATACGTACAGCCACAGCTATAGACTTTAGGGAAACATACTTACAACGGGACAGATCTCGTACTATAACATTAGATATCAATCATTTAGGTATTAGGGGCCAGCCCCTTAGACAATCTGAACAAATGGTTTTATATAAGAATAGACGAGCTCAGTCAATACGATCATGAAAAATCATTATATTTGTATAACTAACACTTGAATACAGTAAAGTGTCACTATAAGAACCATCAAAATCGATTGTCTTAATAGTGAAATAGTCTTAATGTAGGGAATCTTTTTTCTCAAATTAAGCTTTTGAGACTTTAAATCGTCAAAATTCACTCGGTTTTGCAATAATCATTGTGGTCTTTAGAGTGAAATTTTACCTTTTTACAAAATAATGCGTTTTAGTAAATAAAATTGACATTGTTGAGCATTTTAGAATTTTCAAAGTGTTTGGGCAAGTATCCATTATGCCATGGTCACACATACACGGATGAAAGTGATTGCGGACGTAAACGGTATACATGTAGTTGGTGCCGACTTTGTGGTGGCTGTGATAATTTGAATACAACGTATGTTCAAAAATGCAACATGGAGTAAAACCACGACTATCTCGTGGATCGTGGATAAACCATGGATTTATATGGATTACTTTAAACGCTTCCGATTAAAACCTTACAAAACAGAGATAAGCATCGGAAATCTGTGACCATTGCATCACCTGATTTATTTTTTGTGAGCTGTTTCTAAACGTTGCAATGAGATAGCGCGCCTCGTAATGTAAAATGTGATTACAGTTAAATACCAATTATCCTAATTGTTTAACAAGAATATTATGTTTTCATCCGAATAAAAACATTTTCCATTCGAAAGCAAAATATGTAATAAGTAATAGGGGTGTAACGGTTAACCGATATACCGGTTAATAGTGCAATACGACTTCTGACGGTTTTTAACCGGTTCGTTTTTCTCTGAACCGGTTTTTCTGGTTATGTTCCATACTGATTGTTTTTATCAGAGTCTGAAATTTAAATGTTTGAATTAATGTTAAAATGTGTTCGGAAACATGGAAATATTTTTCGTAAAGTGAGAGAATAATTATCTTTGAAAGTCCATTCAAAACCTTTTTTTCTAACTTTTTCAAACATTTGCGTAATACATGTAGATCATTAGATCATAAAATTAAGACGATGCACGTGCATTAATTTATGCTTTGCATGTATGCGCAAAGATAAATATGTATTGCAATATATTGCAATACGGTTTTCACCGTATTGTTACACCCCTAATAAGTAATCATCTTCAAAGTAATCCGAAACAACTAAATTAACGGATTATCCTAGTTTTTCGGACATTACGAATTAGGATAATCGAGATATAACTGGAGACATAAAATGATTGCAACAATTAATAGTTTTTTATTGATATTAAATCGAGTGACAAAATAAATTATACCATATTTAGTGTTTTTTGGGGGATGTTTATCATATTTGGATATCGAACACTGCATGTACCTACAAACTGCTACGTATGCCATCGGTATGTAGCGGAAGGTAGCGATAACCTTACTCAACTTGCTCCTGTTGTTAATAGCCTTAAACCAGTGATCGTTTTTTTCTGTACAAGGAGCCGACGAGTTCTCTTCATGAAAGGCTCTAACCAGTTGTAGCCGCAAATCAAGCCCTATATATCCATGTTCGACGACTTTTGCACTACTATTGTGCAATAGAATGTGAATTGGACGTAAGGCGAGTTGTCTAAGCATATCGCTACGTATCGCTTTGTGCCCTGGTACCCTTCTTACGACAAAAGAAATAAGTGTGTGATGTCAATCAAATTAAGGGTACTAGAACACAAAGCGATAGGTAGCGATTTGCATTGGTGAGTTGCCAATATTCGCCCATAGTGATTTCTGTACTACAAAGGGATGTAACCAGATGTAACGTTGGAAGCATAATACTTATAGAGTTGTCGCTCTTGGACAGCACATTTAGCTCAGTTCTAATAATAATAAAAGCAGATGTTACATAAATAAATACATTTATTTGGTATAGAAACACTATGACATATGTAACACAGACAATAAAGGGTAGAATACATAGGTAATACAAGTATAGGTGACCCTCATTTTGCTGAAGGCTAAACCACAATATCCAATTTAGAGCCACAGCAGTCTTCATACTCGTGGCTGCACAATTTTACATTAATTTTTTTAAAGATATATCTTCAATGAATTAATCATAGACTGCTCCCAATTCACAAACAGGACAAGCCCATAATAAAAATACAGCAGGTTAAGGGTTACACATTGTTTAAAAATATCTTGAAATAAATATCTAAGTACAAGTTTACTAGTTACACGACATAAGGTGATGGGGTACTTTTAAAATTCAGCTTGCCTTAAGATGTAAAATCAATTATAAAGCACTAAGCTTGAAAGTCTTATTCCATATTCCATTCACATGCATTTTAAAATGTCTGAATATTAATAGAATATTGTTTTATTTGCTCAAAGAAACAACGAGGTAGGTTTATTATATGATTTCACTCAACATTGAGCTGGCTATCAGATGATTAGCAGTCTAACGTCGAAACCACATGGTCACCTCCGCTTCTATATTAAGAAGTAATGGATAATTGCTTCGCGCGTTTGGGTGCGTTTCTTGATATATAAGACGCCACTCCTATTTCTTATGCAACCAATATTCATGTTTTAACTTAGCCACAAATATGTTCTCATTTGATATAGAAAGTTTTTATATAAATACAGTGCCCACCAAAAGTTTTAAGCTGATTTGTTTGGTTTATTTTTTCTGGTTCTTTTAACGTCGTATTCAACACATATTTAGGTCATATATACGACGGCCGGCTCTTCCTACTATAGGTTTCCTAAACACTTTTTCTATCACAAGTACTAACTTACCCTACCACGAGGCCGTCAACTCGTGTATAAGGTATGACCTACCGCGACCGGGTTCGAATCTAGGATCTCCGGATTCAAAGTCAGACATGCTAACCACTACGCCACGACCGCGGCTTGTTTTGAGCTGAAGAAATTTACAAAATTTCTTAAATTTCAATAATTGTCTTGTAGAAACATTAGTTTTACTTTATTTGGTATGATTGGCTATAAAGTGGAAACAAATTTCAAGATTGCAATACACTAAATAAGAATCAGGATCTGATATCACAAAGCCTTCATAATCATGTTCAATTCAATTCTATAGCACAATTTTAACCTACTTTGGTAACTCAATTGTAAAAAGAACCAAAATAAGATCTTAAAAGCAAAACATAAAATCATTTCAAACTCGAAAGTTATCAAATTTCGAAATAAGCTATATAGTAGGCCTACTTAGTGAAAATGTCTCCAAACTAATGATTGACACTGTAGGAATCATCACAATCATATTGCATTTATACGAAAGACCAGTAGTGCCATTTGAACTTCATGATTTCCCGACTTCATCTTCAAGAATTCACATTTTTAACTTCGTGAATTCGCGTTTTCAGCATACGGAATTCACGAATTAACGATTTCAGCTTCATGAATTAACAATTTCAACTTAATGAATTCACGATTTCAACTTCATGAATTCACGAAGTTGAAATCGTGAATTCGTGAAGTTGACTTCGTAAAGTTGAAATCGTGAATTCGTGAAGTTGAAATCGTGAATGCGTGAAGTTGACTTCGTGAATTCATGAATTCCGTTTGTTGAAAATGTGAATTCATGAAGATGAAATCGGAAATTCGTGAAGTTGAAATGGCACTACCGGTCTTTTGTACATATAGCAATATTTCTCTGGAGAATCGTCTCTGCTAATAGAAATCTAACTCATCCTGACAACTATACATAAATGTATATGAAATATAACAATACACGACACGCTAGAGAATACATGTATAAACTGGTAACATTACTTGTG
This sequence comes from Mactra quadrangularis, assembly GCA_025267735.1. Lineage (NCBI taxonomy): Eukaryota > Metazoa > Mollusca > Bivalvia > Venerida > Mactridae > Mactra > Mactra quadrangularis. The sequence continues at coordinate 37,670,860 of CM046305.1, read as the reverse complement.
GAGCCAACTAATTTATAGTTGGTATCATTCTCAAGGTCTATAGTTATGTGATCTTCATCATTTTCAAGGTCTAAAGTCATGTGATTGGTATGATTTTCAAGGTCTAAAGTTATGTGATTAGTATCATTTTCAAGGTCTAAAGTCATGTGATTAGTATCATTTTCAAGGTCTAAAGTCATGTGATTAGTATCATTTTCAAGGTCTAAAGTCATGTGATTAGTATCATTTTCAAGGTCTAAAGTCATGGGATTATTACCATTTTCAAGGTCTAAAGTCATTGGACTGGTATCATTTTCAAGGTCTACATGTATAGTCACGTGATCTACAACAACAACTGATGGGGGTAAACAGGAATTTGTTTTTCGCCGATTTTTCTTTAGAGACGAATAATTGAATCGCATTTAATAGTGCATAAAATAACTATTTAGTTTCTTTCCCCGAAAATTTATAATTGATTTATTGAGTTTTGATCGTAAGCCTTTAATCATTCAAACAAAATTTGACTCGAGCCATAAACTAACTCATGTGCCAAAAATAATCAAATTTTGTGCAGAGCATTCAGAGCAAACCATCGCATCTCATAAGGAAAAGTGGGAATTTTCTAACAAAAAAGCGTGATGTTCATTTTATGCACTATTTGAACCTTTCTTATCATTTGGCTACTGTAAGAATTTGAAGAAAAACAAGCGTTAGCCAACATATTGAATATCACGAACTAAATACTCTGAATTTGTAAAAAACTAAGGAGTTGTAAGTTGAATTTTCCGCTCAAAGTCAACACAACCGAACTTCCCTCCAAAAAGGAACCTGTTGTGCAATGATATAGATACCCAATGTTTTATAAAGCACTTTTCTTGTAATAATGTTCTATTGTACGGCTTGCTTCTAGATGCAAAAATAAGATTGGGGTATATGGAAATATCAGAGTGTTCCGAAATAATTCCGCTTGCTAGCGTTACATTGTAGCAACCGCGCATAAAAATGTCATTGAGCACTAGGCAGCGGAACTCTTTTTTAACTGGCTCTAGGTAGCACTGCTTTGTTTTCGTTCTTATATCATTTGTAACTTGCAAAATCTAAAACTACATAAAGTCTTCATAAGGCGCATTTATTCTTGGACAACTAATGGCTACTTTTAAAATAAAGTACAATATACATCAAAATATAAATATTTTATTATACTTTTTCGTAAAATGGGGCAAGTATTAGCGTATGTAAAACACAAAGCAAAATGCATCATACAATGCATTCTCGTACCTAGAGGTTATCAAGATTCTCGATCTAAGCTAGATCGAAAATCTTTATAGCCTCTATGTATGAAAATTATCAAATGTTGAATGCCAATATAGGGAAGGGTCTAAAATCATTCTGAATCATTTTTGGCTTATATATTTTACATTGAAACATTGTGTTGATCGAACAAAGATAAAAACAACTTTAGATTTTACTTTACTGAAAAAATAAGGTCAAGGAAGCCGCCCGGCTAGGTAAGCTCAGTTGGTAGCACGCAAGTCTTCTGACAGAGTGGGCGTGGGTTCGATTCCCGGGCGGGGCATACTTTCATGGAGCTTGGTCATGAAATTATTTCCCGGCCACTCTCCCTCCTACCAATGATTTCTAATTATGTAGGGCAGTTGTCAGTTACTAACGAAAGTATGTGCTTTGAAGTTGGTTAACAGCTAAATCCAGAGATTTGGCCTTTCCAAGAGGAGTGAGTAGGTTGACAGACCGCCGTTAAATGGCCTATACAATGTGTTGCTACGGCGTTATACCCAACAAAACAAACAAACAATAAGGTCAAGGTGTCGTACTGGGGAGAAATGACATCAACTTATACTGTTCACAATATTTTTTTCAATTATACAGAAATAGGACATGAAAGCAGTTTACTCGTACGTTTGGAATTATATCGTTTTTTGTTTCAACATGCCACGAGTCAGAAAATATTTTTAGCTCACTCAATGAAATAAAAAACCGACCTTACACCAAACTTAACCTTCTACAGAATGTTTTTAAGAATAAAAACTACACAAAAGTAACACTTAACGTACAAGACACATATTATTATCAAAAATACAACGATTATTATTTTGACGTTTCCATAGCAACGACGCGAACGTCATTAACTAAACCAATTTGCGACCAGCACGGTTCCAATCCGCCAAAGACACTATTTACACATCTGTATATACATTTGGAACTCCTCGACCATTCATTCAATTAATAATCTAGGAAGGATTCATGAGGGTACGTCAAGAATACTGGGTTTCGCTGCATACGCAAAACGAAGCATATACATGTCATCAATGGACATAACGATTAAGCAATATATACTTCTTGTCGCAAACGCACCAAGCTAAGTAAAATCATTTGTGTGATGTATATGTGACTTAATACAGTTCAGGAATATAAATAAATCGTTTATTTCAAATTTATGGACTAAAACGAAGCATTTATCATCGCCTAAACGATCGTGCATTTGTTAACTTCAACACCGTTTGATGCATTTTGTTTTTGGCATGCGACGCAAAGGTAATTCAAAAATGACGTCTAAAAATGCCCGAAGAATATTCGTAGTGAATGGCCGAGGAGTTCTGAATGTTGTTTATATAGCGTCGTCAGTGGTTCAGACTCGTACAGATCGTCTTTACACACATGTTAAATGTCAATACATACATGAATATATAAAATAAATTATTTCTCTTTTTTTCTGAAAAAAGTATTATAAAAAATAATTAAGTTTTTCCGAAACAACATCCGATCATTCTTCTAAATGTTGACACTGTTCTGCTATAAAATCTATTTCTTGTAGTCGGATTCTTTCTTTCTTTCTTCGTTTCTCCAGTGTTTGTATTCGATTGCAACAAAGTTTCGGAATCCTGCTGTTCATACTCTGAAAAAAAATTGAATGAATGAATGATTTGAATTTTTGAGAGGGTCCGTCCGCTCCATAAGGAGGCATTATGTGTAAATATTTATGTATCTATTCTAAAGTAATTATAGTTAAATTTATTTGATCCTGGACCCCTATAAAACGTAAATGCATGTATCTATAATACAACTTTGAATTTGCTTACATTTTGCACACAATCTTAAATCAACACTTCCTCTGGGATCACGATTTTTAGAAATAAATGAAAAAATGATAAAAAAATTGAAAACTTTCCATATGGTGTAATGCAATTTTGTTATTTATTTTTATAGAAAATCCAGCGAGAGGGATAATAGGCTGTTTTGTCATGTGCCAAAATGTTAAGGCGACGATTTCATTTTAAAGGCACGATCATAATTCCGTATTAAAATTTAAATCACCATTTAAATGCTGCATACGTACAGTATGTAGTTTCTTTAAACATGTCTTAACCAGAAAGGAATACCACATGTGCATGTTATATTAAACTGTCTTTCTCAATATGATAACTATACATATAGTAAAATTACAGTATTGCAATACAAGTATATAGAACACATAAAACGTGATTTCAATAGATGTAAAATTGTTGCCAGGCATATCGAAACTAAATATAGCCTTAAAGATAGACGAAGTTTTACTGAGAAATTAAATGACTCGAAAACACTGGCATTACTTCACAAGAAGAAACTGGTTTTCAGGCATATCAAAGCTAAATATAGACAAAATGACAGATGATGTTTTACCAAGAAATCTAATGACTCGAAAACGACGACATCATTTTCTTTGAAAATCACCTATTTATCTGATGATAAAAAAGAATCTTTTAAGATAATGGTGTACAATTGGCTTAGGGAAGCATAAATGGAAACGGAGATATTTTTTACATTTACATGTAATTAAATATAATTGTCTTTTTTCTAAAAATGGAGATTAAACAAGATTATGTAGAGTTGAAGTAATACTGTCAGATATATAGACGTGACGTGTATGATACGTTGATACCATTAGTAAACTTTTATTTGGAACACGTGGCTTAAAGACTATGATAGATAGATTTCAGCTGTAGAAACAATCAGTAGATGGAATTTGCAAAATAATTGTGGATCAAGACAGATTTGGAGGTACTGGACCACTCAATCTCCGTAAACAGAGATCCTGTTCTACTCGCGTTGTCGTACTGGATCTCTACTTAGTCAATGCAAGGTCACGTCGAAATGAACTTTGTTTCGACCAATCAATGCAAAGCTTTCATCTAGACGAAAACACTATTAATCACATTTTGAATTCGTAATTTCTATTTTTAGACCAAGGTTTGCATGCAAATTTAACAGCGGTATTATTCACAGTCTGCGATTGGGTGGCTCATTTCAAATTGCGTGACGTAGACAATGTAAACAAGTTACGTATCATAACAATTTCGTCATGAATATTATGATGAGAAAAGGTCACCTGAACGTGACCTTCGTTTGAAAAAGGCCAGATCTAAATTAGCGAGTATGCGAGCGGTGAAATTTTAGATCGGGTTTTAATCAGATTGTGGACCACTCTACTAATAATTATGAAACTCAACATTGATTTGTTGCATCTTCACGCATAATCGATACTTACAACGGTTTGTAAAATCAAAGCGCTGGAGTGATGGAGGAACGATGTCCTGAACTTGTTTATTAAATAAAGAATATAATTATGTCGAAATATCAAGCTTGTACAGCAATATTATCTATAAAATAATGCATTAAGTATCAACTAATAAAATTTAACTATAGAGCAGCACAAGGACAGCGCGCTAGACTTTTCGAGAGTTTTGCTCATGGTAAGATGTTTAGACATTGTTCCAAAAATATTAAACTACTCACAAAAGTCGGTTACAGTTTTGATATTTTAGAATTATCTACCAGCGTCTGTAAATGAGTTAAAAATGTCTCTTCCGATATCTACAAAACTTTCATTAACAAGGAACCCCTAATTCAAAATAAAGTGTCACACTTACCGGATATTTCTCTTTCATCTACGGGGTCTGAATATTTATAATGATGTCGTCTTTTTTGTTTCTCTTTATTAGATTTCTTAGAAGACTGTTCCTGAATAAGATAATTAGCTTCATCTTGCATTACTTGTCGCCTGCTGATTATTTATTAACTATTTAATTGCATATAAAATATATATTGATAATACTAGTAACGCCATGACAATACGTCAAAAGTTGCCCATACATAAACGCAAAGCTGTATAAAAGTCTATACAATGCTTTACATCATATCAAAATTTAGCAAAAATTTATCGGGCAGATTTTTCATAAAACCGGTTGGAAGTCAAATTTTTTTGGATTTTTTCTGATGTTGCCAATTCGGAAGTTTTTGTCCCTTTCAAAAGTTTTAAGAGAAAACGTATATTTACACTGTTCAGTTGGTAGATAATGATGTAAGCTTTAATATGATGTATAATTTGTTGTTGTGGCGCGGAAATTAAAGATTTCGCAATTCTTTATAGACGTTTTCTTACCATTGTCGACTGACATAAAAAGTGCACTCGGTCGTCATGTTTACGACGTCATGGCAACGTTATTAGCAATAATGACGTCATATAAAGTGTAGATCCGAATCGGAAATAATTTCAAGTTTACAACGGTACCAAACATTATATGCAAATCTAAAAAATGTCGGTTAATACACGACAGAGGACATTCGCGTACCCAGAGGCTATCAAGATTCTCGAGAATGGGCAGATGAGGGCATGATGGCAATTATCTCCCCACTTGTATTATACCATGAGAGCTTCAGTGGTGGCATTGGGAATAAGTATAATAATGTTGTTTCCAGATCTATTTAAAGGGGTTCATTTATGAGGTACGAGTAATTACCGACAAACATTTCGAACTTTAATTTGTGACTTTATACTGTCAAGACAAGTATTTTAGTAATTTTACGGTGTCCAGCTCACCTAACTTAGCTTTCCTGAACCCTTGTCTATAAACCTGTACTCACCTACCCTCTATATACCTTATTAATGGAGGAATATACCTTTATATGCCATATACCTTATTAATGGAGGAAAATTGACATCATTGTCAAATTTTCATGGCAGGGTATAATCGTCCGGATTGGATTCGAACCCGTACCCCCTTCGGGACACTAGATTCGAAATCCAGACGGGCTACCAACTGCGCTACCGACCCGGGTTGAGACTTTAGACTAATACATGTCAGAATTAGTTAGATACAAAATAATATCAACTACTTACCGGTACAACACGTCCATTTTCTTGTTCTGAAAGAATAGAATAGAAATAAGCATTGACTGTTAAAAGACTTATGTTATTTCACTAGTTCTGGTGGACCAAGAAGCTGTATTGAAAGTAATTCATAACAACAGCAGTACTAGGGCAGTGCGCTCATACACGGCCGCCGATTGAATGAAAAAGCGAACAAAAATGCAAAGGTCTAAAGATCTCGCGGCATTTTCATTTAAGCGGACTGAATATTGGCTATCAGGCGTTACTTTGAAATTATTTTTGTTCGCTTATTCATTCAATCGTTCAGATAATACATAATCATGCTCTTCAGACAAGACAGCTAAGAAATGATATGTTACGTGACCATCATTTACGTCCGCAACATGCCATACCTATATTTTGCTACAAATGAAATAATGCGATTTAATTAAAATGTCATATAACAAAACTGTTATTAAGAATATCATAACAAATCATACCTAATGTCATATATTTATGACAATAGGTGGTCGTAACAAGATTTATCAAATGGTTATAACACTTATTGTCTTTACATGAATATATCTGTTTTTAGTATAGAATTTTCTAATTGTTTCTATATCTGGAATTATTCTCCCATCAATATCACTACAAGCAGTCGTTGAGAATTTATGAGAAAAAACGGTGCCCGCCAAAAGTCCTAAGACAAAAGCATTTTGGATGTATGTGAAGACAGCAGTAACGGCAGTACAACAGTAAAGCCTTACTGTTAGATGTTTCGACAATACAGCAGTACAGCAGTAAAGACTAACTGTTATGATTTTCGGAAGTACAACTGTAAAGCCTTACTGTTAGAATTTTCGACAGTACAGCAGAACAGCGTTACTGTTAGAATTTGTTAGAATTTTCGGCAGTACAGCAGTAAAGCAGTAGGCTTTACTGCCGAAAATTCTAACGGTAAGGCTTTTCTGCTGTACAGCTTTAGTGCTGTCTTCACATACATGCATTTCGGTCATGATAAAACAAATTCCATTTACTCATTATAGGTCGTTAAAGATAACTAAATTGACACAAATGTAAACGAAATTTTACGTAAAATGTTTGATGATATCCTAAACATGACATAAACGGGAATTAAACTCATCTGAACAAATTTCAAAAATCACCGTTTGTAAGTTTATAAACAAATGATTTAAGTTATGTTACATGAAAACGCTTTTAATTAAGGTATAGTTCATTTTTTCTCAACTGTCAAAGCATGAATAATTTCACGGTGAATGCGTTTGTTAAAATTATCGTCATGATACATTCATGACTTTCCGAAAGTGTGTGTAATAATCGAGTAAAGTTTCTTATGCCGTATGATATGTTTTAGTCAAGATTTAATATATCTATAAACAATAAGGCCGCCAGTACAAAAAAAATGCATTCAGTCACCGTAAAATTATTCAAGCTTTGACAGTTGAGAAAAAACGGACAACCATGATACTTATATATTTTAGCTGTATTGCAAAACAAGTTCTTACAACTTAGATTAATCACTTTCGAGTCCACTTCCTTGTTTCCCAGTACTGAGCTAGTAGGATAAAGTTTCTTGCTCAAAGAAACAACGGGTTAGGTTTTTGGATGGGATTCAAACCAACGCGGAGCTGGCTATATATATCCAATGATTACCAGTCCAACGTCGTAACCGCTCGGCCACGCCCGCTCCTTTTAATTATAGTCAAGTCAAGTCAAAATATTTTATTGCCATAAACAATATGTTCATAGAACATGTTATTGAACAAAACAATACTGTAATTCCTCAAATTACACTTTACAGTAATACATGAGAATTATAGTTAGCTTATTTAAGGTTTGTATGATCATTTTATAGAAATATTCAAGAACTTTTGAAAACCACGGTATATGATCACGTCTATTCTATGAAAGATATATTCAGCACAACTGCGGCTGTCAGAAAAAACAATAATGTATGGCTGATTTTTTTCTTCCAATATTAGGTGGCAGAAATATCACTTGACAATTACACTGTGCTGAGAAAATATGAAAGTAAGTGAAAAAGTTATCAACATATCGCTAGTAATTTTATTTTAGTTAAAGCTCATTCAGTTTCATTCTGACTTTATTTTTTAAAACACTACAATGAAAATACAAGATTAATATTTGATCGTATATATTATATCAAAACCATCACATTTCACCATAAACCATATAGTCCAACAGCCGAGGCCGTTTATACTTTATAGTTGTAGGATGTCTACACGAAACATCACAGAATAGCTTTTCCAGATATTTTAGCGGCCATCTTGGACGCTATCTTGAATTTCACATAGCCTTGCCAGGATACGACAATTCTAATGCCCCATTTCGAAAACTACATTCAAGGTAGAACAACATATATCAAAACCAGAGCATGCATCGAAATTGAAAATAAACGGCCTCGGCTCTTGGACTAATAAGAGAAATTAAATATAGGCTATATCAAAACACGTGTTCACGACATACGTAATCTCACGTTAAGATAAAAACACACAGAAAAGGAAATGTCTTGTCATGGTGTTTATTATTTATCAATTCCAGTACGAACCGCCATTTTTTTCAATACTTGCTATTAAGTTCATTCGATGTTGTTGGAAATGACATTAATGTCTGTTACCAACTTTTTTATCTCCAATTATCAGTAACAGAAATGTCATTAGATTAAATAATGGGAAAACAATTATAATGGATAAAATCAACATTTTCCTCGAAGAATGGAGACGAACTCAGCGGTATAATATAACGTAACACACAGTAATGATGGACATACGAAACATTTACATTCGGTGAATTCTAAAATTATATAATGGTGAATTTCTTGGTTTCATCTTAATGGAATTCGTTACAAAAAGAAGTAGTACTGATATTAAAATGACGCTATTTTGCTAGCTTTGAGTTTCTAGGTCAGTTATCTGGTTCCCAGTCGTACTTTGACGGGTAAAAGTACGTCAGGCAAAACAGAATAATGGCGGCGCCCGATGTATTGTACAAAGTATCAAACAATTCTGTTTTCAAATGAACATTTCTCACTATAGGCTTAGATCAAAGGAACTTAGTACAAGAATTACATTGGATACCTAAAGTTTAGTCGCTCGGTTACATAATTATATGCTAAATAAAGTATCTGCATATATCTGCAACGAGTCTATATTCAACGTCCGAATCGACGTCCACTTTGAAGACATGGCTTTTTGTTAATTGTTCGCTCGGTTACTTAATTATATGCTAAATAAAGTATCTGCATATATCTGCAACGAGTCTATATTCAACGTCCGAATTGACGTCCACTTTGAAGACATGGCTTTTTGTTAATTGTTCGCTAAATTTAAGTACAAAAAGAAAAGTCGACTCCGAATGACATATGTAGTATCGAACTCCTACTAAATTTACCATCGTAAGAAAAGGTTCATGCAAAATGAAGAAAAAGTAAAAGAAAATTTTGTAACCTGAAGATAAACTGAGGACGCCACCATTAGGCTATTATGCTAAATAGTGGTAAGTTTCAAGTATTCCACACTAACTAGGCCAGTAAATGTTACATTCTTTTAACCATGCTTGCCCTTTCTGGAGCGCTAGATTCCAAACATCAAAATTACAGGTTTAAACTATTTGCTTACTGTTTGCCATAATGCGACAATAGCTTGACAATGTTCATGGATAACACAAAAAAGTATGGATCTTTCTTATATCCATTGAGGTCACCGTATTTATAGATCTCTACAAAACACACCAATTTTCACTATATTATCACATTTATAACTTAACTTATAATATTTTTTTTGTTTCCAGGCAACAGTAATGTCTATATTATAAACAGCGTGTATGGTGATACAAGTATACATAACAACTTTTCTAAATTCACACTTATTTCTTGTAGGGGTGTAACAATACGGTAAAAACCATATTGCAATATATTGCAATACATAAAACCCGTATTGCAATATATTGCAATAAACATTGTTTTTGCATAGACAAGCGAAATATGAATCAATGCATTTTCATCGTCTTAATTTTGATCAAAGTTACACTTTTTTTCAAACTATCTATTAAACAAAATGCTTGACATGTAGTTAGAAACGTGCAGTTTTTAGTGGACTTTCACAGATAATTATTCTCTCATTTGACGAAATTATTAACCTATTAAAGCACATACAGACTATTTAAAGTTTCAAAAGCTTTTTAACATTTATTCAAGCATTTAAATTCCGGATTCTGATAAAAACAATCAGTATAGAACATAACTAGAAAAACCGGTTCAGAAAAAAATGAACGGGTTAAAAACCGTCAAAATTCGTATTGCAATATTAACCGGTATATCGGTTAACCGTTACACCCCTAATTTTACGGGTAATTTTTCTATGATAGACTGATGATTAAATATGTCCATTTTTATATTGTTGCCTGATTTATTTAATTAGTTGACAACCATTGTAAATCTAATAGAATGTATTTCATGCATTTTCATGTCATGGCATGATGTCTGCAAATTCTCATTTTAACAGCGTGTGTGTCCACTTTGTGCCAAAAGCACACTTTCTATCTTCTACTGACACCATTGTCATAACTATAGCTTCGGGGTTTAAGGTGATGTGTTTTCGAACTCTCCTATACCAGGGATTCTATATAACAGGGATTTGTAACGAAGTGCTTTTTTGAATTTTCTCGGTCGTCTCTGTCTATAACTGGCTAAAGCAGGCTGTACAAACTATTCCAGAGTTTAAAAACTTGATTTATGTTTTTTTTACATGTCTTCAATATAACATGTGAATGTTTCTGAGGTTTTTGAAAAATAAATTGTTTCAATTATGAACGAAAATATGACTTTTAGCTGATGTAAAATGGGGCTAAAATTGGCAGATCAGCGGGAAAATGCATTATTTTGTGAAATAGTCTGTGAGCGTAATTTACCTCAAAATAATCCAGAAACACATTTTTCCTTATATTTATGTCAGTTTGAATGGTACTGGTACAAAATTTCAAGTGAATATCTTTATTTAAACTTGTTATTCTTGTTTTCCGTATTGGCCGAAATAATAGCGACGACAGTGAAATTTGATGAAAATCTGATATATTTACGTATCGTTACAAATCCCTGTTATATAAAATCCCTGTCTATACTTACAGACTACATGTGTGTAGTTTAGTTTTTCTCCTACTCGTTGGTAGCAATTACCAGGCAAAAAACATGAAATGCACGTGCATCATGGAACCACCAAACTACGTGTTTCATAATCAATTTTACACACAATTTCAGGGTAGGTTATAGTAATTTGAAATTAATGTTAGCAGTTTAAATAAATTACGACTAAACGTAAAAATAGTAGAAATATAAAAATGTAGAGTTAGAAAAGTTGTTAAGTATATATGGAACGGTAGGACATTTTGTAAACAAATGCCGTACCAATTTAACACACTGTACAGTTTATATAACGGAAGTCAGTCAACCTACTATCCGTTCCCGGAAATACTAAATCTCTGGAATTAGCTGTTAACCAGTTACTAAGCACATAGTACCACCAGTGACCGACAACTGCACTTCATAATCATTAATCAATGGTAGGACGGAAAATGGCCGCAGGCAATACTTTATGGCCAAGTTCCACGACTGTATGCCCCACCAGAGACTCAAACCTAGGCCTTCTTGATCAGTAGACTTTTGCGCTACCGACTAAGCTAGCCGGGCGGTTATTAGTTCCATGGGCGGATCCAGCGGGGAGGGGGGGGTCAGGGGGGTCCGGACCCCCCTCCCCCTATAATTAGGAAAATGTACATGTCTATTAGTGTATTTCTTACTTGTAATTCATTTTTAAGTAGTATGAAGCAATTTTTCGCTGTGCTTAACATAGATTTAATAGTTATGTAGATTTGATTATTAATATGTTGCATTTTTTCTGCAAAATGTGTATAATGTGGTTGTGGTTCGAGGTTCGGACCCCCAAGAAAAGTTCGGACCCCCCCCTAGAAAAAATTCTTGATCCGCCCCTGAGTTAGACGAAAAAACACACTTGATAACATTCTAAAGGTCTCATGACTTTATACCCTGATTAAAGAAATAGAATGCTATACAAAACGTAAATGAGTACGTAACTATATGTAGTATTTTATGTTCGAGGTTCGGACCCCCAAGAAAAGTTCGGACCCCCCTAGAAAAAATTCTGGATCCGCCCCTGAGTTAGACGAAAAACAAACTTGATAACATTCTAAAGGTCTCATGACTTTATACACTGATTAAAGAAATAGAATGCTATACAAAACGTAAATGAGTACGTAACTATATGTAGTATTTTATAATGATCAACGAAAACAACTTTCTTTCACAACAAAATGACAAAATCATTTATTCCTTGACTTTGGTCACATTTTTCCCAGCAGCAGCCTAATCAACATAGGAGATAATCTTCCATAAGATGACATCAAATTGAGATTAATGTTTAATTATATTGACATCTCACCGCCAAATTAAAGTAAGGATTATAAAACACTTCCTCTAATTACCATGGTAACTGAGATTAAATCCTTGATTTTGTTGATCAACATTTAAGACAAGAGAGCTAGAGCAGATCTGTGTGAAAGATGTGCTCATTAACTGTTGAAGTTTGTAAGGTTAATTAATTGCTCTTATTTGAATGAGTTTGTCGAAATGATACATGACGTAATAATAACTGCTATACGCCAGAAAACCGAAAAACGGCGCCTCACGAGTTCATTAGTTACTCCTATCCCTGCCTGAAACATGCCAGCTAATGGTCCTCACTAACAGACGATAATATGTCATTTTATCTATCTATCTTATCTATCTATGTCAATCCAGAATGTGGTGGTGCGAGTATGGTCACAGAAAATTTCTCAGAAAACTGGTGTCTATACTTTTACATTGTAATTCTTTTGTTTTCACCGTGTCTGACTTTCAAATTAAATTTTTTGTATTATTTTCAACGGAAAAAGGTAATTAAACACTAGAGTCTTTCTAATCTTATTAAAAAGATGATATCTCACTTTTATTTCAACAACATCATTAATACAATTTTGCAACATACGGTCGTTGTTTTGTAGATCTAATCGCATTCTCGTCTAATTATGGAAGAAGCCAAACATACAAAATATCAAATAACACTTATATACCATTTACGTGCCTTCGTCCGAAGATGCCAACATTAGCATGATGGAGCTGTCTGATTACTCTCTGCCGAAACACTGAGCGATCAAAACTCACAGGAACAATTGGCTTTTTCAAGGAAAGAGAAGTACGTACATTGTAGTAGTTCATTTTTTGTTTTCAAGAAATCGACGAAAGAAAAAAAATAGAGTTTAACCATATTATCTCTTATAGTAGATCACGTGACTATAAACCGTGTAAATGACATAAGAGGAATTTTACATGAAAATGTCCAGATTCACTCACAGTTTTATTACAGAATGATTCTTTCTCATTATATCTCTATTATCCTTTTACAATCTCCGTAAACAGATATCGTGTAGAGCATTGTCGTACAGGATCTCTACTATCTCAATGGAGGGTCACGTCGAGATGACCTTTATGTCAACTAATCAATGCGTAGCTTTCATCTAGACGAAACACTATTGCGGTTGGACGGCTCATTTCAAATTGCGTGACGTAGACGATGTAAACAAGTTACGTATCATAACAATTTCGACATTAATATTATGATGAGAAAAGGTCCCCTGAACGTGACCCTCGTTTGAAAAAGGCCAGATCTAAATTAGCGAGTAGGTGAGCGAAAAATTTTAGATCGGGTTTTAATCAGATTGATCCTTTTACTATTTCTTTCGCTACAAACAAATAAAAGTGTTGCTACTGAAACAGAACCACTTCACTTATATTTGTTCCACATTTGGATGTGCTCTGGTTATTTTCGTTTATTTACTACCTGTAGTCATGCGCAATATATTTATTACCAACGCGCCGCATAATTAACATATCTGGGAACCAGGACGAGGGATTAAAACAGTAGAAAATAGAAAACAGTCGTTCAATTACCCTAAACGTTCCAAAACATTCCCTAACGATACATTCGGAACTCTTCGGCCACTCGCTGCGAATAATCTAACCTAATAAACAAATATACGATCGTTAAGGCAATGAGTGATGTTTCAAAATTTACGGACTAAAAACAAAACATCACTCATTGCCTAAACGATCTTATATTTGTTTACTTCAACACCGGTTGTTTCAAAATAGCGTCTAAGTATGTCCGAGATTATTCGCAGCGAATGACTGAGATGTTCCGAATGTATCGTTACGGAACGTTTTGGAACGTTTAGGGTAATTGAAAAGGCTACCGATATTGACGAAATAACTATCAAACCTTAACAAATTTAGTATCTTTAGTGCTTTGATATAAGATGTAATATCCTGTCCTGGAAGCTTTGTAGACAGATTAATTATTATACAACATGCTAGGGTCACGATATCAGGTTTATTGTGTGATTAACTTTATCCTGTCTAAGACGTTTATTATTCTTCCTTCACACTCTCATACATTCATTAGAACTGTCTGGTACATGTACACACGTCAAGTACATAAAGGTACAACTGGGAAATTGTACCACTTACAATAAGGACTTAAGTCAGTTATTTCCCCTTGTATACTCTTCAAATAGGTAGGTCCAAGTAGTTGGATTACTCGGATTTTACCCTTACTTTTCAATGTCAATTTGCCAAAATTAATCTTAAATCACTTTTTTGTAAATAATTTACTTTGTTTGAAATTCAAGCTAAATATTGTTAGGGTAAAGAACTATCTAAATTTCACCACTTCATTTAATATCTTCATTAACAAGAAAGATATAAAATGAAATATTTTATTACCCCTACATAGGATTTCAATGACAAAATCCGACATTCTAATGACCGCAGCATAAAACATAATTTTAACAAGAAATTTCTTTAAAAAGATATTTTGGCGCTATGCAGGGTTAATTTTGTTTGATTATACAAGCAGGTATGGTAGAGCATTTTATTGGTTAAAATTATAGTTCCGAAAGTTGGCTAAAACAGTTGCGTAGAACATAGATCTCAGCCATTGGAATCATACAATTTGAAAATAAGAAAATAGGAAAGCCATATACACCTCATTTAGAAATCTTTGTTCTGAATAGACATTAAATACCCTTATTGTAAATATCATACTTTAGAAATATCTCATTCTATATGAGCATTCACCATAATAATAATATACAAAACTGATCTCATAAAATATGTATGAATCAAACATCAAGTTTCATAGAATATACGTGATTTATTGTTTTATTGTTCTTACTAAACAATTGCCATCTGTCACTTTGAGTTGGTCATTTTCTCTTGTGACACTATACATATAAAGCTTAAATACATAGCACAAAAGCATGCATTGCAATTGTCAACTACTGGGGAGAGTATAAGCTTAATATGTCTAATAAGTTAAAAACTAGGATTCAGTGATCGAGTATGCGATGGACAGCAAGTAACTACCCACCGCTTAAAATGACTGATCATTGTGTTGTAGCGTAAAACATTATTCATTACTTTTTATGTAGAATATCGCTGACATGTTTTTATCATAGAACTTTCTTAGTATTTTCCTGGCTAATATATCAACACGCCTACGTATCTACACGACCTTATTCTTAAGAGTCATGTTACATCAATAACAACTACCTTATGTGTTTATCTTAAACCCCGCAACACAATTTGCCAAGAAACATCGTCAACATTTTGATATAATATAAGTGATACATAGACAGCACATTATACATGTTTAACAAACCATACATCATGTTTACGTTAAAGGGATATACAGGCAAGTGACTTTGCCAAAATTATAGAACCAAGTTTAGTCTTTAAAACAGTATTAAGAACGTAAGAAATCACTTACTAATAACATTTGTTCCTTATTACATTCAATGAACGAATTAAAACATGTGGCATACACATTGTTAAAAACGGAAGTAGGATACGGAGGGAATCATCAAGCGACTTATAGATTTGTTATATGTCGTACTTGCTGAAATTAAACAGTTTCATCAGTCGCTTCTTGTCTTTTCAACATTCTTAGGCGGTTAGGATATCTTTTTAATAAAATTATACTAATGTTGCACAATAACAAGCTCTAATATCTTCTCATCAGTAAGTGCATATTGTAACACTAATCTATTTTTAGCTAACCTGACCCACGTTGGTCTAGTAAGGAATCACCCGAAATATATCGAGAAAATACAAAAATATTTTCCCAAGTAATATAACAATGTCTCTGTTGCATTCACAGTTATAAAAATATAATTCAAAATCAGGAAATACGAAGTTGAACTTTTGCCTGTATTTCCCTTTAGAAAAAATAAACGATATCAACCATGTTTGTACATCATAACACCATAAATCATGTTTGTATTGAATAAATATGTGAACAAACACAACATCACAAACGGTCCATAGGCTGATCCAGCGAGGGGGGTCAGGGGGATACGGACCCCCTAGAATTTGGAACATGTACAAGTCCATTAGAGTATATCTTGCTTGTAAGCCATTTTTAAGTAGTATGAAGCAATTTTTCTCTGTGCTTAACACAGATTTAATAGTTATGTAGATTTAATTATTAATATGTTGCATTTTTCAGCAAAATGTGTATAATGTGGTTGTGGTTCAAGGTTCGGACCCCCCTAGAAAAGTTCGGACCCCCCTAGAAAAAAATCCTAGATCCGCCCCTGCGGTCAAAACATATTTTCTGAGTTTATCCTTGGAAGTATAACATTACAGAAATATCTCATTTTATATGAGCATGCACCGTATACAAAACTGATCTCATAAAATATGTATGAATCAAACATCAAGTTTCATAGAATATACGTGATTTATTGTCGTATTGTTCTAAGTTTGTAGCCAGACAATTTTCGGTAGAAACATGCAGTTTTATCACTTTTCTTGCGGCACTGTACACTATTGCGGTAATATAGAGCAAAAACGTACAACAAACTTAATGCAGTTTTTACAGTTTTTAGAAACTAGCTCATTTTCTCGGAATGCGACTATAATAATATTGTCCGAGTAATCCGCATGACTTTTGCAGTATTTTTTATCGGACTGGCTCTGTTTCATTGGCGGATCTAGCGGGGGGGGGGGTTTCAGGGGGGTCCAGACCCCTCCCCCTAGAATTTCCAAAATGTACCTGTCCATTAGTGTATTTCTTGACAGTAAGTCATTTTTGAGTAGCGTGAAGCAATTTTTTTCGGTTCTTAACATAGATTTAATAGTTATGCAGTTTTTATTATTAATATGTTGCATTATTCTGCAAAATGTGTATAATGTGGTTGTGGTTCGAAAGAACCCCCCACCCCCGCTAGAAAAAAAATCCTGGGTTCCGCCCTGGCTTTGTTCATGAAAGCCAATGCATTTTACTAAAACTATTGGATGTTCACTCTGTCCGGTACCCTGATACGACTCCGTCCAAAAAGAATAGCTCTTGTTAGCGGAAAATCGATTGAGAGATCAATGAAAATATTATGTTTGAAAGGCTTTCTACAGAGCCAACAGCGAAAGTGAAGATAAAGTCCTTTAAACAGATTTAATTCAAAATGAAGTAGACTTTTAGAACTGTAGCCTGTTCAATTACCCTAAACGTTCCAAAACGTTTCATAACGATACATTCGAAACTCCTCGGCCATTCGCTGCGAAAAATCTAATCTAATAAACAAATAAACGATCGTTAAGGCAATGAGTGATGTTTCAAAATTTATGGACTAAAAACGAAACACCACTACATACCTAAACGATCGTATATTTGTTTACTTCAACATAGGTAGTTTTAAAATAGCGTCTAAATATGTCCGAGATTATTCGCAGCGAATGGCCGAGGAGTTCCGAATGTATCGTTACGGAACGTTTTGGAACGTTTAGGGTAATTGAACGGGCTACTGGGTGTAAATTTTAGAATGACGTAATCAACAACAAAAAAATACCATTAACAGACAGATGCACTGTAAATTACTCCTAGGGTATCATAAAAGTGTCTCGTTTTACGTCTTAAGGTGGTATGGTACATCTGACTTTTTTTAGATTTCCATATAAGTTTTGGTACCGTTGTAAACTTGACGATATTTCTGATTCGGATCTACACTTTATTTGACGTCATTATTGCTAATAACGTTACCATGACGTCGTAAACATGACGACCGCGTGCACTTTTTACGTCAGTCGACAATGGTAAGAAAACGTCTATAATGTGTTGCTAAATCTTTATTTTCCGCGCCACAGCAACAAATTATTCATCAATTTAAAGCTTACATCATTATCTACCACATGAACAGTGTAAATATACGTTTTATATTAAAATATTCGAAAGAGACTAAAACTTCCGAATTGGCAACATCAGAAAAAATCCAGAAAAATTGCCTTCAAACCGGTTTTATGAAAAATCTGCCCGATAAAGTTTTGCCAAGTTTTGATATGGTGTAAAGCATGGTATAGACTTTTATACAGCAGAATTTGAGAAAAGTTGTCTGTACGATTTGTCCGCTATATGCGTTCAAGTATTATCGGTATGACGTCAAAAACGTCATTCTGACGTCAAGATAAAGGATTGTCTGTTTGTCATAACCACGAATACTTGGTCATATGTTTTATTTTTCTACACAGAATGACCAGGAACATGAAAATATATAAAGATTGTATAGTTTATGTATTGAATATTATAAATAATGTATTAAATCAGCATTTTTAATTTTTTTACACATATTGTTGAGTACAAACTCTTATTCAAAAGTATGAAAATCACATGGAAAATGCAAGGCGAATGATAAGCATAACATAAAAAATCTTCCTGCATACAGTAATATGAAAGATTTTAATGTAGTTAATATAATGTTAATAATCAAGTGTTTTCATATTGGCCTTTTAATTTGGCTGAAGACACTCATTTTCGCCTGAAAAAAATAGTACAATTGATAAAGGAAATTACGCAAGGGTCAATAATAAAAAAAACATAAGCTTTTACCAAAATTAAAAACGGCGGCATTTTATCGGTAAAAAAACAGACCCTTTATGAGAAAACTCGGCAATTATGAGATGAATCAATATGCCTGAATCTCATAATAGCCGAGGTATTATATCAAGTTCGTGTTTTTCCATAGTGGCTGAGTATTTGGTTATAAGCCGTAGTGAACGACATGTCAGCCCTGAATTTGAAGTCAAATATCGTACAGTTACTCAATAACTAATAAAAGAGAACTAACAAGTACTATCTCTATTAATTTTGCATTATTTTCGCCACAGAATTCCAGATGTTTTACAAAACCGAAGTGTCTTTATGGTCCTGGTGTCACATAAAGCTAATTTTCATTGACGATTTCAACATTTTTTAGTTAGTGATGTTTTCAAGCGAGGCAACGTTCCCCTTCTGTTAGGTCATCCTCGAACTGTCAGTGTACGTGAATTTTAGCTCGCTATATGACTTTAATCATCAACAAGTTATTACCAATCACTTATCAATCAAATAATACCATGCAGTTTAGTTATACAGAATTGAAAGTCAAATATGAGACTGTTGTGTGCATTCAGATTTTTATGTTACCTGGTCATGTGTCTATTTAGTCAATAAACAAGGAAAGTCATTCATTTGGGTTAAATGCGTCAAATTCGTAAGCGTATTTACAATGCAACCTTGTTCCATTTTGAACATATACATTCAAACCATTTACCTGTGTGGCATTCGCTAATACTTTTCCGTCTGGAACAATAAAGTTACAGATAGACGCATCGTCATTTACGTATTCACCTATTTTTAAAAATTCGGGACTGTACCCAAGTTGTTTTGTTTCGATTTCAAGATAAATAGTTTTAATTTCATCTAGGTGACATTTATTTGGCTAGCTATTAGAACGTTTGCAATTATAGTAAAAGTTCAAGAGAAAGTATTTTTATCCAATGCCGAGTTTTATACTACAGCACTATATCTTGACGTCAAAATGACGTGTTTGACGTCGTACCGATAACACTTGAACGCATGTTGCGAAAAATCGATCACCATTTTCCATGTGTTTTCAACCTTTAAAAATAGTTTGCCCGCATATATATAGAATATTAATATGTATAAAGTTATAAATGCTGATTTAATATTTATACGATATACAAGGCATAAATAATTTCTTTTTGAATACGATCACAAAGACATGTCGATATTAAAGAATACGAGTATATAGAATTCAGCGGCAAAATCATTTAAGATGTACGGAGTTGTCTATTTTGTTCAGCATCGTCAGACCACAAAGAACAATACTGTTTAAACTGTAGTGGTTTTTTTTTCAGCAATAATGTGTAACAAACTTTGTTTTGATCACCTGTGCATGGACGGAAACACCCTCAAATTTAAGTTCCAAACTAAGTCTATTGAATGTATGAGTAAATGTATCTAGGTATGTATAAAGGCTTACTTTATATAAAAGTTTATGCTAGAATTTATCTTTCGATTTTGATATGTATGTTAAAACTATTCAATTGTTATATATTTTCATGTTCCTGGTCATTCTGTGTAGAAAAATAAAACATATGACCAAGTATCCGTGGTTATGACAAACAGACAATCCTTTATCTTGACGTCAGAATGACGTTTTTGACGTCATACCGATAATACTTGAACGCATATAGCGGAAAAATCGTACAGACAACTTTTCTCAAATTCTGCTGTATAAAGGTCTATACCATGCTTTACATCATATCAAAACTTGGCAAAACTTTATCGGGCAGATTTTTCATAAAACCGGTTTGAAGGCAATTTTTCTGGATTTTTTCTGATGTTGCCAATTCGGAAGTTTTAGTTTCTTTCGAATATTTTAATATAAAACGTATATTTACACTGTTCAGGTGGTAGATAATGATGTAAGCTTTAAATTGATGTATAATTTGTTGCTGTGACGCGGAAGATAAAGATTTAGCAACACATTATAGACGTTTTCTTACCATTGTCGACTGACGTAAAAAGTGCACGCGGTCGTCATGTTCACGACGTCATGGTAACGTTATTAGCAATAATGACGTCAAATAAAGTGTAGATCCGAATCAGAAATATCGTCAAGTTTACAACGGTACCAAAACTTATATGGAAATCTAAAAAAAGTCAGATGTACCATACCACCTTAATAGCAATATTCTAACACATTAAGAAGCGTATAGTATAGTCGGGTTATATAGTCATGTGATCTTCAGAATAGGAACAGACTGTTGTTGTTGTTTTTTATCAAATTCTTTCAGCTTCCAAAAGTAGGAAAAAATCAAATCGTGCAAATAATTTGAACTTTTACATGTCTGTGTTCGACAATCTCCATAATAGCCAGTAAGTTGTAATTGGTTACTCTGAATCCTCTTCACAAATTATTTTTGCACAAACCTTGTTAAAGCGCTCGAAACAATTTTGTGCAGAGGATTATGGGCTAACGATAAAAACTCTCAGGATCAATATTTTCAGGAAAAGAGAAGTAATAGATTTTATACAGTATTAAACGTCATTCAATTAATTATTTTTAATCAGAAATCGGAGAAAAAAACAATTATGTTTAAGGTGCGTGAAGTTAGCTGCCAGTTGCCAGTTGCCAGTTGCCAATTCAATCGGCAACTGGCAACTGACAGCCAACTTCACACCCAGCTGCCGATTCAATTTTTTTTGTCAGCAAGCACTATGTACAGGCACTGCGACGAACGTTCCGCGCGGGTGTTTTGAATCGGCAACTGGCAACTGGCAGCCAACTTCACACCCAGCTGCCAATTCATTTTTTTTGTTAGCAAGCACTATGTACAGGCACTGCGACGAACGTTCCGCGCGGGTGTATTGAATCGGCAACTGGCAACTGGCAGCCAACTTCACACTCCAGCTGCCGATTCGATTTTTTTAGATTTCGGCGCAGATACGTCACCCTATGCACATGTACTACGATGAACGTCCTGCTCGTGTGTTTTGAATCGGCAACTGGCAACTGGCAGCCAACTTCACGCCTCAGCTGCCAATTCGATTTTTTTAAATTTCGGCGCAAATACGTCGCCTTATGCACAGGTACTGCGACGAACGATCAACGCGGGTGTTTTGAATCGGCAACTGGCAACTGGCAGCCAACTTCACGCCTCAGCTGCCAATTCATTTTTTTTAGATTTCGGCGCAGATACGTCGCCCTATGCACATGTACTACGATGAACGTCCTACTCGGGTGTTTTGAATCGGCAACTGGCAACTGGCAGCCAACTTCACGCCTCAGCTGCCAATTCATTTTTTTTAGATTTCGGCGCAGATACGTCGCCCTATGCACAGGTACTGCGACGAACGTTCCGCGCGTGTGTTTTGAATCGGCAACTGGCAACTGGCAGCCAACTTCACGACTCAGCTGCCAATTCGATTTTTTTAGATTTCGGCTGAGGTACGTCGCCCTATGCACAGGTAATGCCACGAACGTTCCGCGCAGGTGTTTTGAATCGGCAACTGGCAACTGGCAGCCAACTTCACGCCTCAGCTGCCAATTCGATTTTTTTAGATTTCGGCGCAAATACGTCGCCCTATGCACAGGTACTGCGACGAACGTTCCGCGCGTGTGTTTTGAATCGGCAACTGGCAACTGGCAGCCAACTTCACGCCTCAGCTGCCAATTCGATTTTTTTAGATTTCGGCACAGATACGTCGCCCTATGCACATGTACTACGATGAACGTCCTGCTCGTGTGTTTTGAATCGGCAACTGGCAACTGGCAGCCAACTTCACGCCTCAGCTGCCAATTCGATTTTTTTAGATTTCGGCGCAGATACGTCGCCCTATGCACAGGTACTGCGACGAACGTTCCGCGCGGGTGTTTTGAATCGGCAACTGGCAACTGGCAGCCAACTTCACGCCTCAGCTGCCAATTCATTTTTTTTAGATTTCGGCGCAGATACGTCGCCCTATGCACAGGTACTGCGACGAACGTTCCGCGCGTGTGTTTTGAATCGGCAACTGGCAACTGGCAGCCAACTTCACGACTCAGCTGCCAATTCGATTTTTTTAGATTTCGGCTGAGATACGTCGCCCTATGCACAGGTAATGCCACGAACGTTCCGCGCAGGTGTTTTGAATCGGCAACTGGCAACTGGCAGCCAATTTCACGCCTCAGCTGCCAATTCGATTTTTTTAAATTTCGGCGCAAATACGTCGCCCTATGCACAGGTACTGCGACGAACGTTCCGCGCGTGTGTTTTGAATCGGCAACTGGCAACTGGCAGTCAACTTCACGCCTCAGCTGCCAATTCGATTTTTTTAGATTTCGGCACAGATACGTCGCCCTATGCACATGTACTACGATGAACGTCCTGCTCGTGTGTTTTGAATCGGCAACTGGCAACTGGCAGCCAACTTCACGCCTCAGCTGCCAATTCGATTTTTTAGATTTCGGCGCAGATACGTCGCCCTATGCACAGGTACTGCGACGAACGTTCCGCGCGGGTGTTTTGAATCGGCAACTGGCAACTGGCAGCCAACTTCACGCCTCAGCTGCCAATTCATTTTTTTTAGATTTCGGCGCAGATACGTCGCCCTATGCACAGGTACTGCGACGAACGTTCCGCGCGTGTGTTTTGAATCGGCAACTGGCAACTGGCAGCCAACTTCACGACTCAGCTGCCAATTCGATTTTTTTAGATTTCGGCTGAGATACGTCGCCCTATGCACAGGTAATGCCACGAACGTTCCGCGCAGGTGTTTTGAATCGGCAACTGGCAACTGGCAGCCAATTTCACGCTTCAGCTGCCAATTCGATTTTTTTAAATTTCGGCGCAAATACGTCGCCCTATGCACATGTACTACGATGAACGTCCTACTCGGGTGTTTTGAATCGGCAACTGGCAACTGGCAGCCAACTTCACGCCTCAGCTGCCAATTCGATTTTTTTAGATTTCGGCACAGATACGTCGCCCTATGCACATGTACTACGATGAACGTCCTGCTCGTGTGTTTTGAATCGGCAACTGGCAACTGGCAGCCAACTTCACACTTCAGCTGCCAATTCGATTTTTTTAGATTTCCGCGCTGATACGTCGCCCTACGCACATGTACTGCGATGAACGTCCTACACGGGTGTTTCGAATCGTCAACTGGCAGCCAACTTTACACCCAGCTGCCCATTCGATTTTTTTAGATTCAGCGCGGATATGTCGCTCTATGTGCAGGTACTTTTAGGAACGCCGATATTTCTCTTTAGCTACTAAGATGCATTCGGACGAGAACAACTTGTAAACGGTAATTTTGATCGTGGACATCGTTTGACATATTGACTACCAAATATGGCTGCTGGTTGTGGAAGAAATTCGATAGAAAAGTAATGTTGGCGTGGTTTACTGTAAGGTAAGAATATGTTTACAACATTTTGTACATAATGAGTATAATTGCTCAGGTAAAATCAAATTCGATCACTCCATAGTGTGGCCATTATTTAACCCTCGCGAGTGTACAAGCTGGCGAGACTGTCCAGAATAAGCCCGATGCTTTCAGTCCAAGGTGTGTTCTAGATAGCCTTATGAATGAATGCAGTTCATAAGAAATGGATGTACTGTATATCTAGAAATTCGAACCCCTAGATCTAAAGCTATTTTTTCAAATATGGGTAAATTCTATGCAAAAAATCTAATAGGCAATTTTGAAAATTCCGAAACCAATAATTGTGGATAGAAGGTAATTTACATTGGCAAAGTAGGCCTTAAATGTGTAGGCCTAATGTTTGATTCACAGAAGGCTAATCACGCGCTCCAAGTTATCATTTGTTGGAACAGGTCCGTCGATTGTGGCTGCCTGGTGCGCCTTGTATATTGACCTCAATGACCAAAGGAAGCTATTAGTACATATTACTGATCGGATATCATTATCTGAAAGACTACTTTAACTTGGTACTTTAAAAGTGTGTTATTTATATTTTTATTTGCTAAGGAACTAAAACTATTGATGAAACATGACGTCATGTCTCCTTACTAAATTTACCTATGGTAAAAGTAGTGTAATTTTAGCCATATTTTTGTGTGGAAAGATGCAGCTTATGGGAGATCAAAACGTGGTTTTGGGGCCGGACAGTCATCTGGCATTATTTAGTGGAAGTTCGCATTAACCAGACTTTTTTGAAAGTTTGTGATACAAACAATTTGATCCGCACTTGATTATTTATCAGATAACATTTTACTGTTACCAATCTTAATGTTGCATCGATGAAAAGGTCCAGCACTACCTATCATAATAGGCGTGAAAGTGTGTTTTTTGGCTCATTATTTAATGGCCTGAATTACCAGCAACACAGTTCAGCAAATATGTAAAATTTAAGTCTGAATATTTGTACTCTTTTATTAGGGAACAGCCTTACTGAATTGGTATCTGACAAATCCATCGGGAATTGATTGGACGACACCCGCCAATAGTATGCCTGCGAACTTATGATTTATTGGAAAAATTAGGGTTTCCTAAGGACATCAGGGCATACAAAGGAAATGTTAACATTTTGAATAAACAATATCGATTGCTCGGAGGGACTTTATACAGAACAGGACATTACACCGGAGCAATGAAAACAGGCAAACATGGTTGGGTGTTTTATGATGGCTTGAAATAGAAGCTGACTAAATACAGTGACAACCTGGCAGCAAATTATGTGCCAACTCATTTGATGTTTGTCATTTGTGAATAGCATTATGATATGGCATAGCAGATTACAATTCATGATTACCTAGCTGCCATATATATGTTAACTCAATGGATGCTCGCCATAATGACAATAGTGTTATTTTAATATGTAGCATTGTTTTGAACTTTGCTTGGCTACAAAGTATAGGTCCATTAATTTGATTCCCCTCATTTGCTAATACATTGTAATGTTGTTATATGCTGTACTTTGCCTGGCTGCCATTATTTATGTCTCATAAATAGGTTTTGAAACCAGTCAAGGTCCTAGTCACAACGAACATGCAATTTGGTCAAGTGCAATATTTCTGGATCTAGCGTCCATGATACAGTGGTATAGACCACAAAAAGTTTGTCCGTCCAATTACCCATTATGGTCTGTGCCTAGACTCTGATGTACGTACATAATTGTTTATCTAACTTTCTTGTACTTTTTGCCTTGTGTTTTACCAGTTGCTCAGGTAGAGATCAATTGTTTGTTGATTAAAATGATATTAATTTAAAAACCTGTTTTGATTTATGTGTCAGTGCTGCCCTTGTACAATGAGGAACATGTGCTCCTTCGGCTACTTACGTAAGACTTGCAGTTTAGCTTGTTTCTCTGTATTGAGAGATTATTCGAAAGTGATGAAAATCTTTCGATCCAAGTATTCCAGACTCTGACAATTAGACCATGAGAATGCCTATATACTGGGTAAAGTATCAGAAATAAATCCTGTATGAGTAATTGCCAATACCTAAATATTTATATGAAAACCTTTATCGGAGTGCCTGCACATTAGGCGTTGTATCATTCAAGCATTCATCAAGAAACGATGCTTCTTAACGTTCACAATAGCGTCTGCACATTGGACCTGGTATTAGTACTGTATTCCAGTGAATATGAAGCTATATTCCAATTGTCCAACGGATTGTCCAGAATACCGAGCTCCTATACAATAAGAAAGTATTGACGCAGAATTTCAACAGTACAACGTATTGGCAGCCATTTGACTGATGCCAAACAAAATATCTTACAGAGACGATATTTCGTATCGTTCTGCAGGAGATCTGCACATATCGCTTAGGATCAGCGCTGAAATGTAGCAGAGATCGAATCTGAAGCTAGCTGCCACTCGCCAATTCAAAACACCCGTCCGGGATGCACAACACAGTGCCTGTGCGTGGTATCCGATCAGAATTCTAAACAAATCGAATCGGAGTGGGGTATGAAGTAAGCTGCCAGTTGCCAGGTGCCGATTCAAAATACCTTTATGAAACACTCCTCTCAGTGCCTGTATATAGTACGTTAGTCATAGTACCTGTATAGTGCGTTCCTCACAGTACCTGTACAAAGCGCATGGTATCCGCTGAAATCTAAAAAAAATAAATCGGCAGCTAAGTTGTGAGGGTAGTTGAGTGCCGCGTTCAGAGACAGCAACACCTCGTAGCTTATCGTCGCCGCTTATCGTCATCGCATTACCTGAACATAGGGCGACGTATCCGCGCTGATATCTAAAAAATCGAATTGGCAGCTGGAGTGTGAAGTTGGCTGCCAATTGCCAGTTGCCGATCCAAAACACTAGTGCGGAACGTTCATCGCACTACCTGTGCATAAGGCGACGTATCTGCGCTGATATCTAAAAATATCGAATCGGCAGCTGGGTATGAAGTTGGCTAGCAGTTGCCATTTGCCGATTCAAAACACCCGCACGGAACGTTCGTCAGAGTGCCTATACATAGTGCTTGCTAACAAAAAAAATTGAATCGGCAGCTGGGTGTGAAGTTGGCTGCCAGTTGCCAGTTGCCGATTCCAAACACACGCGCGGAAAGTTCGTGGCATTACCTGTGCATAACGGCGACGTATCTTCGCCGAAATCGAAAAAATCGAATTGGCAGCTGAGGCGTGAAGTTGGCTGCCAGTTGCCAGTTGCCGATTCAAAACACCCGCGCGGAACGTTCGTCGCAGTACCTGTGCATAAGGCGACGTATTTGCGCCGAAATCGAAAAAAATCGAATTGGCAGCTGAGGCGTGAAGTTGGCTGCCAGTTGCCAGTTGCCGATTCAAAACACCCGCGCGGAACGTTCATCGTAGTACCTGTGCATAGGGCGACGTATCTGCGCCGAAATCTAAAAAAATCGAATTGGCAGCTGAGGCGTGAAGTTGGCTGCCAGTTGCCAGTTGCCGATTCAAAACACCCGCGCGGAACGTTCGTCGCAGTACCTGTGCAGAGGGCGACGTATCTGCGCCAAAATCTAAAAAAATCGAATTGGCAGCTGAGGCGTGAAGTTGGCTGCCAGTTGCCAGTTGCCGATTCAAAACACCCGCGCGGAACGTTCGTCGCAGTACCTGTGCATAGGGCGACGTATCTGCGCCGAAATCTAAAAAAATCGAATTGGCAGCTGAGGCGTGAAGTTGGCTGCCAGTTGCCAGTTGCCGATTCAAAACACCCGAGCAGGACGTTCATCGTAGTACATGTGCATAGGGCCACGTATCTGCGCCAAAATCTAAAAAATCGAATTGGCAGCTGAGGCGTGAAGTTGGCTGCCAGTTGCCAGTTGCCGATTCAAAACACCCGCGCGGAACGTTCGTCGCAGTACCTGTGCATAGGGCGACGTATTTGCGCCGAAATCTAAAAAAATCGAATTGGCAGCTGAGGCGTGAAGTTGGCTGCCAGTTGCCAGTTGCCGATTCAAAACACCCGAGCAGGACGTTCATCGTAGTACATGTGCATAGGGCGACGTATCTGCGCCAAAATCTAAAAAAATCGAATTGGCAGCTGAGGCGTGAAGTTGGCTGCCAGTTGCCAGTTGCCGATTCAAAACACCCGCGCGGAACGTTCGTCGCAATACCTGTGCATAGGGCGACGTATTTGCGCCGAAATCTAAAAAAATCGAATCGGCAGCTGAGGCGTGAAGTTGGCTGCCAGTTGCCAGTTGCCGATTCAAAACACCCGCGCGGTACGTTCGTCGCATTACCAGTGCATAGGGCGACGTATCTGCGCCGAAATCTAAAAAAATCGAATTGGCAGCTGAGGCGTGAAGTTGGCTGCCAGTTGCCAGTTGCCGATTCAAAACACCCTAGCAGGACGTTCATCGTAGTACATGTGCATAGAGCGACGTATCTGCGCCAAAATCTAAAAAAATCGAATTGGCAGCTGAGGCGTGAAGTTGGCTGCCAGTTGCCAGTTGCCGATTCAAAACATCCGCGCGGAACGTTCGTCGCAGTACCTGTGCATAGGGCGACGTATTTGCGCCGAAATCCTAAAAAAATCGAATCGGCAGCTGAGGCGTGAAGTTGGCTGCCAGTTGCCAGTTGCCGATTCAAAACACCCGAGCAGGACGTTCATCGTAGTACATGTGCATAGGGCGACGTATCTGTGACGAAATCTAAAAAAATCGAATTGGCAGCTGACGCGTGAAGTTGGCTGCCAGTTGCCAGTTGCCGATTCAAAACACCTGCGCGGAACTTTCGTCGCAGTACCTGTGCATAGGGCGACGTATTTGTGCCGAAATTTAAAAAAATCGAATTGGCAGCTGAGGCGTGAAGTTGGCTGCCAGTTGCCAGTTGCCGATTCAAAACACCCGCGCGGAACGTTCGTGGCATTACCTGTGCCTATGGCGACGTATCTGCGCTGAAATCTAAAAAAATCGAATTGGCAGCTGAGGCGTGAAGTTGGCTGCCAGTTGCCAGTTGCCGATTCAAAACACCCGCGCGGAACGTTCGTCGCAGTACCTGTGCATAGGGCGACGTATTTGCGCCGAAATCTAAAAAAAATCGAATTGGCAGCTGAGGCGTGAAGTTGGCTGCCAGTTGCCAGTTGCCGATTCAAAACACCCGCGCGGAACGTTCGTGGCATTACCTGTGCATAGGGCGACGTATCTGCGCCGAAATCTAAAATATCGAATTGGCAGCTGAGGCGTGAAGTTGGCTGCCAGTTGCCAGTTGCCGATTCAAAACACCCGCGCGGAACGTTCGTCGCAGTACCTGTGCATTGGGCGACGTATCTGCGCCGAAATCTAAAAAAATCGAATTGGCAGCTGAGGCGTGAAGTTGGCTGCCAGTTGCCAGTTGCCGATTCAAAACACCCGAGCAGGACGTTCATCGTAGTACATGTGCATAGGGCGACGTATCTGCGCCGAAATCTAAAAAAATCGAATTGGCAGCTGAGGCGTGAAGTTGGCTGCCAGTTGCCAGTTGCCGATTCAAAACACCCGAGCAGGACGTTCATCGTAGTACATGTGCATAGGGCGACGTATCTGCGCCGAAATCTAAAAAAATCGAATTGGCAGCTGAGGCGTGAAGTTGGCTGCCAGTTGCCAGTTGCCGATTCAAAAGACCCGCGTTGATCGTTTGTCGCAGTACCTGTGCATAGGTCGACGTATTTGCGCCGAAATTTAAAAAAATCGAATTGGCAGCTGAGGCGTGAAGTTGGCTGCCAGTTGCCAGTTGCCGATTCAAAACACACGACCAGGACCTTCATCGTAGTACATGTGCATAGGGTGACGTATCTGCGCCGAAATCTAAAAAAATCGAATCGGCAGCTGGAGTGTGAAGTTGGCTGCCAGTTGCCAGTTGCCGATTCAATACACCCGCGCGGAACGTTCGTCGCAGTGCCTGTACATAGTGCTTGCTAACAAAAAAATCGAATCGGCAGCTGGGTGTGAAGTTGGCTGCCAGTTGCCAGTTGCCGATTGAATTGGCAACTGGCAACTGGCAACTGGCAGCTAACTTCACGCACCTTTATGTTTACGATATTACATGTTGCAGTCACATGGCTGTAGACCCTGGTATTTTTTATATAGAACATTGAGTTTTTATTGTTTACATTAAATGTATATATTGAAAAGTGTTGATATTTATAAGAATCTAAAATAGATTGGAATTCATTTTATTATAACACGCTGGCATCAAAACAGATGTAGCTAGTTCAATAAGTTCATACATTGCATTTTCTTATCGTTAGGCAGCCTTGACCGGCTTTTGTAATTATATGAACATAAAATATTAAACATGTCTAAAAAACGTGCGCAGTAAACTCGAAGCAGATGGGGTTTGTTAAATTTTTATATGCCTCGAATAACTTAATGAATTAATTATTATCACTTTATGTATATGGATTATTTTTTTTCAAGTAATATTTCATCATATATATAGCTTTTTACTTTTAATATAAAAAGCAAAATTATAAAAAATAAATGATTTACACAGGTTTCCAAGGCGACGGAAATAACAACATATTAAACATATATTAAATTTCCTTAAAGCTATAATTCAACAGCAATTATAGCACACTAAAAACACGATCGATGTTTTAAAACCATATATAGCAAATACCTCAGGACAACTTTTATCATAAAATTTGTTTCCATTCAAGGTAAGAATCAAATCTAACCACTGGCAACGCACATAAACATCCACCCACTCACGGACGTTCAGCCTCGGTGTGACACACATAAACATTCATCCACGGATGTTCAGCCTCGGTTTGACACACATAAACATTCATCCACGGATGTTCAGCCTCGGTGTGACACACATAAACATTCATCCACGGATGTTCAGCCTCGGTGTGACACACATAAACATTCATCCACGGATGTTCAGCCTCGGTGTGACACACATAAACATTCATCCACGGATGTTCAGCCTCGGTGTGACACACATAAACATTCATCCACGGATGTTCAGCCTCGGTGTGACACACATAAACATTCATCCACGGATGTTCAGCCTCGGTTTGACACACATAAACATCCACACACGGATGTTCAGCCTCGGTTTGACACACATGAACACCCACCCCCGGATGTTCAGCCTCGGTTTGACACACATAAACACACACACACACACGGATGTTCAGCGTCGGTTTGACACTCATAAACATTCACCTACGGATGTTCAGCCTCGGTTTGACACACATAAACATCCACAATTTTGATATCTTATTTTGTATTTTGTTTACAAGTAGTAACTTTCTTCTCGTCCCTTCTCCCTTCTCCCTTCTTTCTCTTTCTCCCTATACAACGATAAGAATCCATTTTATATGCATGTTATTTTGATCTTATTTATATTATATATTTTTCGTTTATAAAATTGCTTATATATCATGTAACACGATTTGAGAAATAAAGGTGAGTTATGTCCCGTTCCGTTCCGTTTTGTTCTAAAAGGATATATACTTTGTACATACATACCTATACTTGAAGTACTCCTAGGTACAACATCTGGTTGTTTCTCTTCATCGTGTACAACATTACATTGTCTTAAATATTCTGTTTTAGCTTTCTCTATCACTTCCTGAAGGTGAACAAATAAGACAATTATTGTTTAATTTTATTCAACTATCAGTGGTATGTTTTAGTAATAGTTAAAAAACATGTATGAAATATAGTTTGGCTAATTTCGTTTTTTGTGAAAACCAAAATTTGAATTTTATTTATTTTATTTTATTTATTCATTGGAGTTAACGCCGTGTCAACACAATTTTAGGTCATTTTACCCTCCCCGGGTGGGATTCGAACCCGCACCCCCTCGGGCACGAGATTCCAAATTCCGGCGCACTACCAACTGCGATATCGACCCGGGTTTTCTTATTTAGCAATAGGGACTTACGACTGTCGAAAAATCGCGAAATTTGCAATAACCATCATTCAGAGAAGAGTTTTATTGTATTCCTGTTTACGGAGAACTCTAATTTTAGATCAGATGAGGTTAGCATTTTATGAAACATTAAACCTCGTATCTACTTAGTTCTTAAAAGATGATATAATCAATACTACATTTTCTTGTATGAAAAA
The DNA here is from genome assembly GCA_025267735.1 of Mactra quadrangularis. NCBI lineage: Eukaryota > Metazoa > Mollusca > Bivalvia > Venerida > Mactridae > Mactra > Mactra quadrangularis. The sequence goes on along the minus strand of CM046305.1, from coordinate 37,638,256 downwards.
CTGAAAATATTGATATAGAGGCTCATTATTAGACATTATTACCTTAAAATGAAATCCGAACTGCTGGAAGATTAAATATTGACGTAGAAAGACCCATGGCGTAATTACCTAAATCAATGTGCAATCAAATCGTCGTCGTAATTCCAAACCAGTATATGCATTTTCATAGTTTTGAGAGAGAAACATTTCATGATTCAGACAGTTGTAAATATCAAAACTGACTTAAGGTTTCAGCGAAAATGAATTTTTGTCAATATAGAAAAGTTTCAATGGGATATAACTCTTACACGGTCGTATAGTGCGTAAAAATTGACCCCGACCTGACCTTTATGCAAGAATATTCATAACATTGAATACGAATGTAGTATTAAAGCTCGATTACACCGTGACCGTGAGGATTATGAGTTAAAACTTAACACACTTCTATAATTTTACAATCGCCGCTGAAGTGTAGAATAGGCGTGGTTCTGATTTTCGTCGGGACATGTGTAGATAATTATTAGATGAAAATGTGATAGGTCAGGTCGGGGTCAATATTTACGCACTATATATAGAGCTTGAAAAACCAAACACAATGGTATTCAAGGCTTGAGGTTGAGAATAAACTAAAAATAAATATACGGACATTCATTTGAATATCAGTAAAGATGTGCTATAAAAACCACATTGGTTATTGAAAAATCATGTGGATTGTGATGGTTTTAAGTTCAAATGTCTAATTTGAGAATAAAATGGTTCCTATATTAAGGTCAAAATGTTACTACACATGTATGACAATCGCTTTTTGATGGTCCTAAAAGTGTAACTCTATTGTAGCAATAAGCTTGACATTATTCATAGTAGTTTATTTCTGTATATTTCTATTTATTACATAACAATGTTTTTTACAATACATTAAGTTCTTTTTTCAAATGTAGTTCCTAATGAACAATAAACTGAGTTTTGAGCAAGAATATATCACTGATTCTTCTATTATGTTTGTGTTAATTTAGTAAAAATAAAACAAAGAATATATATTTCAACACGTTCAAAATACCTAAGAAAACGGTTTATAAAGTTGTTGCGCAACTGATCATTAATTTAAATCTTCATTTTGATCATGTTAGTCTATCAATCAGAATCCACATCAATGTTTTCAAAGAAATAAATGGTTGTTTCGTGTTGTCTGGGAATGAAGTTTATGTTATTAAATCAAGTATGTTTTTATACGCAAATTTAAACATCCCTCGTATTTCCGAGTCACGTATTACAGTTTCTAATACAGTTATGACTAGTATACCATCATAAAACAAATTCTTATTGCACAAATATTAGAAGCAAAAGACAAGTTCTTGTCGAACACGCTTTAACGCAAAGAAACCATAAATAAATAATACAGAAACACAATCTTTACTGACTTTAATTTCCGACAATACATCACTGAGTTTAATGGAAGAAATAAAGCAGAAATTATTAAATTGCTACAAAAACGTGACTTTAATGCATAGCAATATGTTAAAGCAACCGTATATGAAGATATTTCCATTTGCAGCAGACCTGAAAACTGTCGTCTACAAGATGTGAATTATGTAATTTGAAGAAATCTTAACTTTAAGGCATTATAATATCAGTGTGATTAAAAAGTGTTTTGAGTGTTTTAAATATACAGTATATATGTATAAATAGAATGTTTTTTCACATTTTAGACTTTACGCGGTTTATCATCTTTTTTATTTTACAATATAAATTGCGGTCTGCTCATCCATCTAGCTTTCATTGAAATCCTTCTTAAGCTGTGTCCACTTACCGGTCAACAAGGGTAGATATGAAACTAAACAGTATTTATAGCATGAAAGGTTTCACATTATCGCGAATCGAACCGCCGGTTAAAATGTTTTCTGAGAAACAATAAATATTTAAATTCAATCATTAAATCTTGATATCAAACATTAAGAAAGCAATATACATACTACTGATATAGACTTTATATTCCATAACTTAGTAATGTTATCACAAACTTGCACTGAATTTGGCAATTAGTATAGCGCTTAGAAACTCATTAATTGTAAGTTTGAGGGTTGCACTAACTACTTTTATAATATGTTATTTGTAATCTTAATTAAAAATTTAAAAGCTGCACTAAGTCAAACGAAAAATTGTATTAGAAAGCGTGTGCTAATTACCTCAGTAATGCCATGTCCATGAAGAAAGTAAGTTTAACTAATGGTATCAAAGATAATTTAGAATAAAGATTAGTTTAGAATAAGAAGTCTTTATTGATCACCTTGCATCTCGTGTAAATTATTTCAAGTGCATTTGTACAACAACAATAAGATATGCATTTTGTACCGAGATATCTCCCCAACAACACAGTAAATCGTAGACAAAACAGGTCAAATTAACATCGTTAAAAACTATTAGTTTAGTGTGTGCTTCATAATATTCAAAATTGGAAAGACTTAGAAAATTACAAGACATCCGGTGCAAACAAAATTATCTGCTAGAAAATCCCATTATCTTGAGTTCCGACACAAATACGAGTATATGAATGCTAGTGAAGTGTCTAAAAGTATTAGCTAGAATCAGTCACATAAATGGTCCAGGAATAATTTCACAAATTACCTGAACAAACGTATCAATCAACGCTTGATCATCAATTCCATTTTCATTTCTGATTGGTTCTTCGTTTACACTGTCATCAAACTTGATTTTCGCTTTTTTCTCTTTCTTACGTCTTGAATACGAACATTGTTGACCATCTTGACTACCCATTGTTTCTTTTATTGACTTCAGCATAATGTTTCAGTCTAAAAACAGAAAAAGCATTCTATATATAGATTATCATTCTAAAAATAGATTATTATATATTAATTAGTACATTCTAAAAATGGAAACAGCATTCTTGATACAAATTGCCGTTCTAAAATAGATTAAAAAATATAGATAAATACATTCGAAATATGAAATGAATAATATTTTTTAAAAATCTATAAAAAATTATTAGAATAAAGTAACTCTAAAACTAGAAACATCATTCTTAAAAAGAGTAACATTTTCAATGTTATGTTTAATGTTAGAAAGAAATACAATACTGTTGAAATAAATTTGATTGAAAAGTAAACAAACATGTTAGCTAAGGTGATAATCTAGTAACAGAAATAGACGCATCTGTATACATAGAAAAAGACAACCAGCAACTTGCATTTACAAGATGACAGCCTTAAGAAAGATACATACAAGTCTACACATTTAAAAGACATAACAACATGGAGTAAACGCTGAGTATTTTATATCATGACAATTCCAAGTTTAACTTACGTTATTCATATTAGTTACAAAACCTTGAATATACAATAAACCGCACCTTAAACTGCACCTTAAACCGCACCGCACCTTAACAATACACGTATGATTGTTTAATTTAAAGCCGATTTCTGGAAATAATCGGCATGCTTACAGGAATACAAAAATACATTGTTAAATTTACTTTCCACTCTGTTATTGTTATCATGATATTCTATTACACCAGGTTATTTATGTTACTAATGCAGTAAAAGCTTAATAATTGGCACGTTTTCCTTTTAACATTGTACATTTTTTTTCAATTCAAAAATGTGCAAATCCATTAAAGTGTTCATCTAGGCTCTAATTGGCATTCTACAATTGCACGAATCAATAGGGAATATCATTTGTATCATTCATTGACAAACAATAAAACAAATATTGTCTCATTGAATTGCTAGTGCATGACTTGAATGTTATAACTACAGAACGTACTACAGAAGACCATAATTTATAGAGCTGATCATGATTGTTTCTGATTTTCAAACATGTTTTGTTAGAAGTCTGATGTTTTTAATGTTGCTGTCCCCGTGTTTTCTCACTTTTTTCTGCTATCAATATCAATAATAGTTAAATGTTGGCACTTCGTATAATCTATTCACAGATGTATTTCAAGATTGGTTACGAAGAATAAGACAAAACTAATCAAGTCGCGAGAGCTAGAGAAAAAATTAAATAGTAATCCACATATTACGAGTACTTTGAAAGGCGTTGAAATGATTTTAATTTGCATGTAAAACTATGTAAGAGAATAACGGTAAGTTATTTAGATTTTCTATTGTAAGTTAATTTGATTATTCAAATTATTTCTAATTGAAGTTTGAAAGAAACTGTGTGATACAATGTATAAAACCTAATCTTCAAAATTGATCTGATACTATAAAATAACCCTGATTTATATTTTTTACAAATTGTCGAAGTCTTGATTCTCACCAAGGAAAATTAAAGTGTAACCAGTTATTTATCAGAATTATCTAATTCACAATGTTTTGCGATAACTCCATAGAATCGATTTTCGGTTATAATTCCAACACATAACGTATATATCATGCCGGAAACTATTGTACTTGAGCATCGAAAAAATGACACTAGGAAGGTAATTAGTGGTATAGTTACAAATAAAGTGTACTTTCTTGCAAGTCTGCTTTTCCATTCTGGCTTTGCATTTGTAGGCATGTCCTTATTTCACTCAGTACAATTCTTTAAAAAGCGTAATGAATATAATAAACTAAATTGTATCTCACTAAAATGCCAAACGCTTTAACGTAACAATAAATGGTCTTAACCTTAAAGAATGTGCTATAACAGTGACATTTTGTTTGGAAAAGTTCTTTTCAAAGACAAAACATTTTGTCAAAAGTTCAAGTCATGGTGATTCTTTATCTAGACAAATGGTGTTTTAATGCTTGTCATTGATCACGCATTAAAGAGATTGCCTCTCTAATTATAAAGCCTCTAAGGTGCACGTACGAAGTTGCTTTCCACTGTTTATATAATAACAGCAAGAAAATGAATCTCTTAGATATAAACTGATTTCCTCTGAACATTGAGTGTCTCATAATTACTACAAGCCTCCCATGGTGATAATTATACAATATAAAATAGACCTGAGGATAATAATGCTGTAGATAATAGACTTCCATGCTGTTTTGTGTCATGGAATGAATTATAGACAGTACATCAACACATTTCCTGGAGTTACAATATAATTGTAAATAAATGAGCAGACCTCACATATGGCTTTGTTTCTTTTCGTATATTCATGTAGAATACAATTAAATCAGTGCTGAGTTCTGCTTTTAAGATAATCTGAACTGTTAGTCAAGGACAATCAGAGTCAAAACAATTGTTACGATAAAGTTTTGGACCATTACATAAAATACCGGTATTGTGAGAAATTGCAAATATGTTGGCCTGTTTAAATGATTCTAATCTATAAATGAATATCAATTTTATCAAATTATAAATCATCAGGATTAGACTTATACACTTTAAGGGCTCTAAATCAAATTATACATTATTATATTATTATTATTATTATTATATACCGTATTTGTATAGCGCTCTTTTCATATTGAATATATGTTCAAAAGCGCTTCACAATCATATGCATAATTAGGAAAAACGAGTTAAAATTAAAACGAAAATGATTAAGATATAAAAAACATAAACTGAAAAATAATAATAAACTAAAATTGTGATCAATAAAGTGCTCATAGTAGTTTAAAAACGACAACAACAACAAAACAAGTGAATTTTCAACTTTAAAAATAGTGAAAGAGAGGTAATGGATTGTTGGTAGAACGGCAGCTATGTGGTCGATGAGGAATCAGGCCAAATGCCCCGAAAATCCATGATTGCAAGGTGCAAAGTTGGATTCTTATCCAAGGCTCCCACCCAAACATCCATCAGCATCAGCGACACGCTTCCCCCAACCATACATTGTATAGTGATAAAGTAAAAGTGATAATAATTATGATTAGAGTATGAGAAAAGGCAGCCACCGACCAATAGGTAATCCTGCCAGATGCCTTGAAAAATCCATGATTGCAAGGTGCAAAGTCGGATTCCAATCCAAGGATCCCTCCGGAACATCCATCAGCGACAGCGCCTAAATTGGTTAGATAAGGTATTAATCTTAAAGGTAATGAGTATATAATCGGTGGAAAGGCAACCCACATTAATCATGTGGTCCTTTTTGGATTGTACTTAGTGTATCAAATTTCGTCTTAATGTTTGAGAACTTAGTAGATAATGGAATGCCAGACAGACGTTTCAAATTTCTCATTTACATGTAGCTGTACTTACGTACTAATATTGATTTTAAACATATTAACACTCCTCTAGAAAACCACAGGTAATTGTTTCACTAGAGAAGTCCATTACTTCATTAGAATTTCTAGAAAAAATCTTGATTAGTATCAACATAACATTAGAATATGATCTTTTAGTAGCAAAATTTGTGTGCATTATTTGAGAATCTTTGATTCTCTAAAAGAAACAAGAAAATATATTTCTTAGAGTATCATATAGTTCGTAAATGTATACATCTTTATTAGTAGGACATGTATCATTTATTATATAGTCTAGTTATCAAGATTTCGATAAAAAAGTGCAAACAACGTGCTGACATTTTGTTACATATCTTAAAACAGGAAAGTATTGTATTCATTTTCAATATTGTGTACTGTATTTACTTGAGGTAGAAAAATACCGCAGTTTTCCACGAAAGTACTTCGACATGATACATAAAAGCAACTAATTAGTCATTCTACCAGTGGAAGAGGACTAATTGATATAATTGGGCTAATTGGATTAAGCTCTGCATAGTTCCTAATCGTGAAGACTGTGTGAAGGTCAATAGTTTATAGCTCGAAGTCATGCCGTTTTAATATAAAGTGCAAATATTTTGACGAACTACATTTAGAAATCGTAAATGCTTGAAACAGTCTTATAGAGGATTTACTAGTCACTTGACAAGTGACAAACAAGCCAAATTTCTTAAGCAAAATATTTTTGTTAAAATAAGTGTGCTTGTTTCATGAAATTTCATCTCTTAATTTATGAATGGGAATCTACCACCATGAATAGAATAAATACAACAAAGTAAATCTAATTCAAATCGTATTCAATTCAAAATGTTATTAACTGTATATTAAAATGTCTAAATGAAAGTGCTCCAACATATCTGAAAGAATTAATCAGCATAAAGACTCATAGTTATTACTCAAGATCATCAACTACTTAAACATTAAAAGAAAAAAGAACAAATTTAAAACTGGCAGATCGATCGTTTGATGTTGTTGGGCCTAAATTGTGGAATGCAATATCTTTCCAAATCAAAAGTATAACCAGTGAGACTGAATTCAGGCGCAATCTTAAAACGTATCTTTTTAAAAAAGTTTTATGTGTAAATACCATTTTATAAGATTTTTAGTATCTGATATTTAAAATTTTTAAATTATGAATTTATATACATATAATTTTTTTATCTTAAAGCGCAGCAGAATATTGTATTTAATAGTTTAATAGCGCTGTATAAATAAATGTTCTTATGTTCTTAAAATAATTTAGTCAGTTTTACAGTGACCTGAAAAAGACAATAGAATTATCCCTCTTAAACAATTAATTATTAGTATCTACTATTAACAGACACATGTTGAGGCATTTGGATTCTGATAATGATGTAAAATCATAAGCAATATTAATAACAGTCACGATGCAAGCATCATCCAATACCATCCAATGTATAAAACGATTCTCTACCATATATTTGGCCTAAAGTATAAATTCCAATCGATTTGTCTTATCCCCTATTGTATCAAAATAATCAAAATGTCAACAACAGCATTATCATAGACAAGTATAAAACATTGATAGATGGATATTTGATACCAATATCGATGTAGAGCAATGTGCTTAGTATTCACACTATTATATAGATGTTTGGTGATGTTGTTAACCCAGATCAAACTAAAACGCATGATACAACACTCGATGCGGTTAATGCCTTAAACTATGAAAATAATTTAAATGAGACTTCGGTGAGAGTATTACAGACGGTCATTACTTAAATGTTGAATCGAATTTTTAAAAATAATTAGAATTCTTAATCCATGCCGGGTCTTGTTCAATTAACTGCATTACAATGAAGACGTAAACACTGATTGCTAAAAAACAAATACAAACGAAATAAGCGTCTGGTTATTTGGTAATTGCATAGGCCAAATCTATTACATACCATGTTTAGAAAAAATTAAGTATTGATTCTCACTATATTTTTACTATTTACGATACTTATTGGCACAGTACTCGTGAATTTAGTTTTATTGTGTTAAAAACAATTATCATTGTTATTAAAACCCAGTATTTAACGAATCCGTGTATTCTCAATTCCTTGATCGTAATTTTCATATTTCAATGCTTGTAAATATATTCTGAAATTTTAATTCGGACGATTCATCAATTAAATAATACAATTTAAGCTATGTTATTCTTTGATTTCTATCGTTAGAAATCCATTTAAATTGAAGCAAAATATTCAGTTCTTTCAATAAACATACGTTGCAAAAAGCAATCTTCTACTTGTACTTTTAACAAAGGCAATTCAATGCGACAAATACTTGTTGACATAATTAAAGTTTCAGTGAGATTAATCCTTGAACAAAATTGATCATGTGTCGCTTAAACTAATTTATCAAAGTAATCTTGCAATCGTGATTGTAGATTGATTTCATTAAACAAATGTGCAAGCTATTTCTCTGATGAAACAATTCACAAGAGTATAAGTTTCGTCTCTTTCATTTCTAATAGAATTTTACGTACAAAATTTCATTGAATTGTTTAAACAAACGTTCGGAGTTGCAACTGACATAAACTTTAAGAATAAGTAAATTAAAGGACCAAGTTATAGAAGAACTATTACTATCTCGCTAATGGTGAAAACATATTATAAACAGCAACAAACATTTACACAGCCAAATAGCAAAGAGGGGCGTATTTTTTTAAATCTTTAAACTTGTTTGTTAATTAAAGGACACAATCAGTTAATAACATTAAGAACATAAAACGTTTTCCATCTTGGAAAGGAAGAATGTTGCAAAACAGTTGTCACTTGGGGGTAATAACCAGATTCTACAGTGAACCTAGCTCTCACTTGCCTCAACAGTTCATTAATTTATGTCAATCAATAACACATTGCATTAAAGTCCGATTAAAGTCATTCTATTATTTGCTTACTACATTTTCTAGGTGTTCATTAATATTATCAGACACGGTGTTGAAATAATATAATTCACCACTATATCTAGATTTTTACTCTGGTAGTATTAATAAAATTGGTTATTAACAACGTTAGATTTTAATCAGGATAACAGAACCGTTAAATTTTCAACCAGGATCAGTGGGCTGTTGGATTTTAAATACTAAAATATTAATATAAAATTGTATATTTTCTTCTGTTTGTTCCTCCAGACTATTCTTTTGTTAGATTTGTATTTGTTCATTCTAATAAATGGATGTTGGAATTATGCCTCATTAAATAGTATTTATTTAAGTAACGGTTCTAATAAGTAGACATGGTGCTACATTGGAAGACTAAAGGAAATTGAAAACTGTAGTGAATAAAATTGCCAAGACATTGTTTGATACCATCTCCTAAATAAAGTACATTTATGTCCCTCCATTGATATATGATATCAATCACTACGATATCAATGACTTTCAGTATTATCTCCAATCGACTTGTCTGATCCCCTATTGAATCAAAGTAATCAAAATGTCAACTACAGTATTGTAGAAGAAAAGTAATATAAATTGATGGATCGATTCCTTTCATCAATATTGGTGAAGAATAATTTACTTAGTGTACTCGTCAACATTCAGATTTCCGATGGAAAAGTGTTCCAATGTAAGCTTCCTTGTGCGAATTCAAAGAGACAGTGTCATCGGAATCGGATTGTCTTTTAAACCTGATAAGTGCTCCATACGAACTTTACCATATAATGAACGTGAAACGATCTTGTAAACAGTGTCCATGATAAGCAAGAAATTGGCCCAATATTTCAGTTATATAGTTTGTTTTTACTTTATGCTTTACATAAACCATTTCTCAAAAGAGAGGAAGCACCTAAATGTATACCCTGTGACGAGCATTTCAATGTCAAACACGTTCTCCTTGACTGTCAGGATCTTAAAGACATCCGTGACAAACACTTTAAAGTTAACTCACTTCAAGAACTTTTTGAGTCTGTACCATCATATGCGATACTTAACCTTTTGAAGGAAATAAATGTATATAATAAGATATAGAGCTTCACATCATTAATATCGTTTGAATTAATAATATCATTGATTGCTTTCGGCGCGATATGACCTTTTTGTGTTGGTGCGCCGTAAAACCCAAACAAACAAACATAAACCATTCGTCAAACCCTTGTACAATTTGAGAAAGAGCAATCACTTGAGCCGGAGGACACAGACAAAATTAAATGTTAGTGAAACAAGTTAATCAATGTTTCACTTGTTACGTCTATCAATGGCTTTAAATTGATTACATAATGAAAGTTGGAGAAAATAGTAAATCTATTTATTGCCTCGAGGAGAGAGGTGTTGATAATAATTTTTGAACTGAAGAGGGACACAAGTTTCTAAAAACCTCGCTTCTATACTAAGTATAGAAGTATATAGTATACTAATATAAATATAGTATATATAGTATACTAATATAAATAAAATACCAATACCTTAATGAAAGATGACATAAATTGAAAACAACAACATTTTACAAGCAATACATCGTGATATCATGAATACAATGAGGTAAAAAGGGGCTGTTTTGATTAAGTCAGCTTCCATAAAATTGTTCAGCTGACTTTTCATACACATTTATTAATAACTCCTGATCATTGCAATCATTTACCGACAGTTGACCCTTACAGTACTAGTACACATTGACACCTGTGTGGAGTAAGACAACTGTATGTTAATTTTCTGCTCAAGGAATTAACAATTCTTCTAGTGGGGCTCAAATCCGGGACTTCTAGATTTCCAAGCGCCCGCCTTACCACAAGACTATCGCTGCTACATAATAATCACGTTATATTTGCACATACTGTTTTGTTGAATCATCTTTATAAGATGTTATTGTTATTGTTTATACACAGCTTTCATCAAAAGACGTCTGAATGTCTGATCACAATAATTATTACAATGCGGTTAAATGTCATGAAGAAAGATGCATATAAAGTCCCCCTTAAATTAATCATTTAGAGTAAGCACGATATGAAAAAAATGTGGATAATTGTGTTGAAATTGGTCGAATAAATTGAGTCATTAGTGTGATCTGCTTATTAAAAGTCATAAGAAACAGTTATTAAGTCCTCGCTTGGGATAATGTTTCTAATGGTTAACTTATATATAAATTAGACCTGGTTAGCTATTGTTTCATACTAATTAGTTATCATTGTCAATAAACCTTACACTCGTTTTACTTACTTTTTGCGTCCAACAAAAATCCAAATTACCATTCACATACTGGTATTAAGGGTGCACGAAAACTTCATACAGCCTTTTAGATTATGTCAAACATCTTTCAGCCAATTATACTCAGAAAATTGAAATACACAATTTTATACATTACTTGTAAAAGAAAACTATACATTTCGGTTTGGTCGATCCAATTTACGCTAAAGAATTGCTTTAAAACATAGACAATGTATTTGGTAAAGTTTCTGATTATGTTGAACGTGACAAATTACCATACCAATTGTTAATAATGTATTTTTGTGATTCCCATATGACATACAATCTCCGCTGAGTATTTGTCGTATTTGTACAATAATTGGCAGGTTAATTCAGTGTTTGTCAGACCCTGATTCATCGGAGTGTTAGTAATTATATTTCTAATAAATCCAATGGAATCAACAAAATGGCCGATCAGTGGAATATGATTTAACTATGTAATAACAGAAGTCGAGTATAACAAATAAATCGATTAGACAAATTGAAAATATTGACAAACAGTATCTTTGTATCGCAATTATGACTATAATATTATGTAATCTACGTGTAATGTTGTTTACTACGGCGGGATTGTCTGTATTTCATTCTTAGACTGTCATGTTTATTTTCTGAACGGTAATTAGCTTTAGCTGCCTTTACTTTCTAATATTGCATTAATATCTCACCATGGGAGATTTTATTGTGTACAATAATTGGCATGGCGTTCAGTAAATTCGTTGAGATAATTACTCACTATAGTAGTCATGTGTATGTACTATATATGTACTTTTATCGAATTATTTCAATTCTGGTGATAGAATACGATGTGAATTGCTATCTAAGAAATTAATGGTATATTTCTGATCAAATTACATACCAGTTGTAACTCATTTTATCATGACGATTTTTAGTGAATGCTTATATTACACTTAAAATTAAACATCTTTCTTGAAGAGCGGCTTTAAAGAGATTATTTCAGAATCAGTGTGCGATAACCTTATTGATTTTTCAAGAGAATTCTATTAAAATGATACTTTTTATATGCTGAAATATACTTGCTCAAAATCATGCAAGACTAAAAACACAGTATCATTATTATACAATTATTTTATATTAATTTTCGTATCTTCGTGTGATTAACTTAAGATTATAAATGAGATGGCGTAAAAAAGCGGTGGTTAGAAAGAAAAAGAAAAAAAGTAAGAGAGAGGCGCAAAGATAAATAATAATAGGAGTGTATTTCAACAATAAGAATCATTTATTACATAACTTCCCTTACAATAAAGTCAGACTTTCACTTTAACAATTGATTAGACCACAATTAAATGAGAAAGAAGAGAGATAAAACATGGCTAAGTTATGGATGTATGTTACAGTATTTCATATTAGACAAATAGGTAGGCAGAAAAACATTTGATTGTTTTTTAATAATTCAAATTTTTAATGGCTTATATAATAGTAAAGAACATATGCCACATTTTCGAGTTTCTGTATGGATTTAATTTCAGTTTCAACATCAGAGGAAATAAGTATGTTATCTAATTTTCATAAAGCAATTGTATGTCAAAATTCGTATGTTTTTTAATAATGATAAGACTGTGTTCCACACTTATTGTAAATAGTGTAGTAACACATTGTTTAGGTCATATCAAGGCGAAAAGACGGCCTACGTAACAAATCACTTGATACACTAATAGCTGTTAACCGGGCACTGGGTGCATACAATCGTCAGTGACTGACAACTACCCACATGATGAGGTATTTGTGGTAGAAGTGCAGAAAAAATAGTTAATGACAAAGTATACTCGGTCTAATAATCGAATCCACGACCCCTTATCGACATTGTTAGTCTTGTTATAGGTATTAAACGCGATTGTATCTATTTTACAGTCTTACAAGCTGTTGAGAGTGATAGTCATGACTATGTTGGATGTTTTCCTGAAAGTCGTTTTAAAAACTTCAACTTATACGACGAGTATAACCTTCATTTTATAACTGGTAGTGATAGTTTTAGCAAATGTAACATCAAATGTGAAGAATACTATTATTTTGCCATTCAGGTAGGTGCTACTTTACCTTTTAGTGAATTCACTGGTAAAAAACACTCCGGCTAATACAGAGATAATATGGAGCCACGATCAAATATTAAAGATTTTTTTGCTCTAAATGAATCATTAAATTTGCAATGTATGTTTTTTGTCGCAATAACTTTACTTATTCGTATTTGTATCAACTTAAATAGTTTGAAGTTATAAAAACAAAAAATGAGAAATTATTTTTTAACGGCGTATTCAACACATAAATAGGTCATATATACGACGGCCAGCTCTTCCTACTATAGGTTTTCTGGACACTTTCTGTCACCAGTACTAACACTATCACTTACCCTACCACGAGGCCGACAACTCATGTATAGGGTATGACCTGCCGCGACCGGGTTTCGAACTCGCGAATTGCGGATTCGAAATCAGACATGCTAACCACTACGCCACGGCCGCGGCTATGAGAAATTATAACCAACCTTTCTATCAATAGAGCGAAGCACAAGTAATTTTATACGAGTATCAACACGAACTTATTTTACGATAAATCATTTACTAATTTATACTATTTCGGTTTTAACAACTTGAATGTAGTAATTGTCTTTGGCTCAGTTTTGTCATGGAAAAGTGCATATCATTGATTGGTCCACCTGACTACGTATATTGCTTCTTAATGTGCATAATCTTTTTGCGCTAATATATATATATATTCTATTGTATTTACATTGACTTAAATCTTTATCTAGCATCATGTTTTGTCATCGTTTTTTCCAGGTTGTGACTAATCATCCGGTAAGTCTAAAATTATTAGTACAATGAATTTCTCTTGCCTTTTAGTTTTGATAATTCATTATTTATTTATACATTAAAATAGACATATAGTTAAGGGTATTTAAACGCATTAATGTTCAGAAATGAAAATTACACCAAAACCCATATTTAAAAATAGTAAGAGTTATACTTGCTCATTAAAAAGGCACAAAGAGTCATATAAACAAAATCCAAAATTGGCAAATATTTATTATACCAGTATATGATTCAAGTTACAAGCAGTGTATATAAACATTTTATCAAAACTTTTACACGTCAAAGACAGTTTGGAGAGTAATAATGCTGCAATGTATGTATGTATGTATGTATGTATGTATGTATGTATGTATGTATGTATGTATGTATGTATGTATGTATGTATGTATGTATGTATGTATGTATGTATGTATGTATGTATGTATGTATGTATGTATGTATGTATGTATGTATGTATGTATGTATGTATGTATGTATGTATGTATGTATGTATGTATGTATGTATGTATGTATGTATGTATGTATGTATGTATGTATGTATGTATGTATGTATGTATGTATGTATGTATGTATGTATGTATGTATGTATGTATGTATGTATGTATGTATGTATGTATGTATGTATGTATGTATGTATGTATGTATGTATGTATGTATGTATGTATGTATGTATGTATGTATGTATGTATGTATGTATGTATGTATGTATGTATGTATGTATGTATGTATGTATGTATGTATGTATGTATGTATGTATGTATGTATGTATGTATGTATGTATGTATGTATGTATGTATGTATGTATGTATGTATGTATGTATGTATGTATGTATGTATGTATGTATGTATGTATGTATGTATGTATGTATGTATGTATGTATGTATGTATGTATGTATGTATGTATGTATGTATGTATGTATGTATGTATGTATGTATGTATGTATGTATGTATGTATGTATGTATGTATGTATGTATGTATGTATGTATGTATGTATGTATGTATGTATGTATGTATGTATGTATGTATGTATGTATGTATGTATGTATGTATGTATGTATGTATGTATGTATGTATGTATGTATGTATGTATGTATGTATGTATGTATGTATGTATGTATGTATGTATGTATGTATGTATGTATGTATGTATGTATGTATGTATGTATGTATGTATGTATGTATGTATGTATGTATGTATGTATGTATGTATGTATGTATGTATGTATGTATGTATGTATGTATGTATGTATGTATGTATGTATGTATGTATGTATGTATGTATGTATGTATGTATGTATGTATGTATGTATGTATGTATGTATGTATGTATGTATGTATGTATGTATGTATGTATGTATGTATGTATGTATGTATGTATGTATGTATGTATGTATGTATGTATGTATGTATGTATGTATGTATGTATGTATGTATGTATGTATGTATGTATGTATGTATGTATGTATGTATGTATGTATGTATGTATGTATGTATGTATGTATGTATGTATGTATGTATGTATGTATGTATGTATGTATGTATGTATGTATGTATGTATGTATGTATGTATGTATGTATGTATGTATGTATGTATGTATGTATGTATGTATGTATGTATGTATGTATGTATGTATGTATGTATGTATGTATGTATGTATGTATGTATGTATGTATGTATGTATGTATGTATGTATGTATGTATGTATGTATGTATGTATGTATGTATGTATGTATGTATGTATGTATGTATGTATGTATGTATGTATGTATGTATGTATGTATGTATGTATGTATGTATGTATGTATGTATGTATGTATGTATGTATGTATGTATGTATGTATGTATGTATGTATGTATGTATGTATGTATGTATGTATGTATGTATGTATGTATGTATGTATGTATGTATGTATGTATGTATGTATGTATGTATGCATGCATGCATGCATGCATGCATGCATGCATGCATGCATGCATGCATGCATGCATGCATGCATGCATGCATGCATGCATGCATGCATGCATGCATTTTTCTAATACTTTCTTTCAGACATATTGTTTCTGTTATACTACGATGCCTTATGAAAGTGGAGGTGTATGTGACTACCCCTGTCGTGAAAGCAATGCATTAACTTGTGGAGGAGAGTCAACATTCTCTGTTTACAGGGTTAGACGTAAGTTTGTTTATCTTTAACAAATGTAACCTCTTATAGTCGACATTAACCATGTATTATGTATGTTATATTTAGTAGCGGTAAAGAAGCGAAAGAAATCAAAACGCTATCAGCAATGTGGAATTTACAATTTTTAAAAACTGAATCTCTGTTTAAAGTATGGTATTTCAAATGTTATTAGAAAGACCATGCTCTCGGCGGTCGAAATTAGACATGCGTCACTACTGTAGTTTTATATATAAATTCCACTCTACAACTGTTTGCTTTTAAGGTCCAACAACAACTGTGAAAACAACAAAACCAACGACACAAAAAATAGAAACAACAACTACTACTGCCATATCTACGACACCTAGACAAAAGACAACAGTTCATTCCATCGGTGAGTTAAAATTTTGATCAGTCAATACAGAGCATTTTTATTTGATGTCATCCCCTTAAATAGTATGGTTCTACATATGATAATATGATGTTACTTGACAAAGTACTTTTTAGTACAATGATAATAAAACCATTCTCAAAAAGCTTTATTTAAGGAAAACAAACAATGCATGTTGTATGTCTATAAATCCACAGATACTTATATTTTTCAAAACTTGATATTTAATAGTTACTATTAGATAACGTTCGTTTTTTAAAGTTTCAGCATCAGTTACAACCACTATTTCAACGACGCTAACTCAAAAGACAGCAGTAAATTCAACTGGTGAGTTATTACGTTTTTAATATATTAACACATGTATATAAAATAATATTATTTTTTTTTTATTAAAATGCATGTCAAAATCATAAAATCATCTTAATGCTGCATTTTAGAGCAAAACACCAATTTAATAGCACCACGCACTCAGACTTCACTGCGCTAACATTTAAAACGGGTTCCATATTTTTATGTCATTCACTTACTTTTCAGTTGTTAATGCTTTAATAATTGTCACTGATCAACTACGGTAAAAGTTCGCTGGCTCGAACTCGAGGGGACATGAAAAATGATTCGAGAGAGCCAAGTGTTCGACCAGGCCGAATTTTGTCCAAGTACGACGTTATTACTTTGTTTTTAAATTTGCTATCTCCCTTGGTTTTATATATAACCCGAACACACGGTTCATTCATGTGTCATGTATACGTAGTTAGTAATTACTGAAAATTAATTTGCCAACTACATATTGGTTGCGCATTGTTTTTACATTTATGAACATGATTACGATATAGGTGAGTAGTAGTAGATGAATTGATCATTTCTTTAACGTTGTTACATGTAAGTGAGAAAGGTTCGATGTGACCGGGTCCTCCAGTAAGTTTTTTTCCTCCGTTGTATATTCTGTTCTATCATTTTGATCCTTAATTTGGACTTAATTTTTACTGAAATTGCACGAACTTTTTTTATCAGTTTTTATAAATTTAAACTAACATACACGCTGTATATGCGCTAATTAATTTTTTTAGCGAGACCTTACTTACTCGTTTTATCCTTTATTTTTATTCATACCATAACATTTTATAATATGTGCCTGTCTACAAATTGCAGTCAACAAACAATTCTATTGTTAAGCAATTTTTATGCAATATTGTGTATACAAATCACAATGTGTTGGGCAAATTAACATCAATTAACAAATCTATTGTTAAGCGATTAAAATCAATTAACAAATCTATTGTTAAGCGATTTTCACGCCCTGTTATTATCACGCGTCACCAACAATGTCAAGATTTTACGGTCGATGTGTGAAAAGCTATTGTTCGAGAGAGACAATTGTATCTAAGTGTATTTGTAAACCACGGGACCAAGATATTGGTTCGAGAGTTCGACTCAGTCCTGTTCGACCCAACAGAGGTTGACTAATATAGATATAGAAGGGAAATTGATCGGTGCCAGACAATATGTCCGACTCGGCCAATTAATTCGACCCGGTGGTGTTCGAGTGAATGAACTTATACTGTATGTTTATAAATTCATACGTATACATATACAAAAACAACTGATATTTAATCGTTAAAAGATATAATTTTCGTTTTTAAGATTCAGTATCAGCTACAACCACTATTTCAACGACGCCAGAACAAAAGACAACAGAAAAATTAATTGGTGAGTTACAATTGTATTAAATTAATACATGTACATTAATATGTAAGTTTGTGTTCTTTAACCCTTAACATGTCAATCACGCATTTTTACCTGTCTGCCCCCCCCTTCAAATTGGCCGCCACAGCCTTGAAATTGGTGTATTTTAATTGGATTTGGTAAATTGCACTTCAGGAAAATTGTCCCAAAAAAAGTTGTCCCAATTTTGGAAAATATATCTGAATGAAATGCAAAGTTGGGGTTCAAAAAGAGTGAAAATTGCATTTTTGCCCTTTTTGCTCCGCCCCAGCGCTACCATGATAACTGGGATCGGAGCTCATCTTGATTTTTTTTTGTAAGGCAGTCACCCAGAGAATAACTTGGCCAAGTTGCATATCTGTTAGTTGGTTAGTAATGAAATTAGAGCATCTTGATATAGCCCTAGCGCGATAAGGTGAAAAAATGGCTACTTTTCTCGCAAGTCGCAACCAGTAAAGGGTTAAAGTGCATCCATCTATACCTGATTATATATTTTCTGACAATACCATATTTGGTGAAGTGACAAAAATTTATTTTAAAAGGCAACATTTTAGACAAACAAGTAAATAAACGCCATGAGTTCAGACTTAACGACACAAACATTTTAACAATTTTTCTGTAATTTCTTTTATATCTTAATTTCCGTTGGCTAATGCTGACATTTGTCCATAAACAACTGCGTCTATTAATTCACAGATATGTATTTAACAACAATAATGTTGACTGTAACTATAACCAATTGAATGTAAGATCAATACAGATTTATACATTTTGTAATAAATGTTTCATTATTGTTTAAATACAGTAATATACCCTCCAATAAAAATCTGACATTTATTTGTAATAATAACATAATATTCATTTTAAGGTTCAACATCAACTATCACCACTATATCAACGACGTTAAATCAAAAGACAGCAGTAAATTCAACCGGTGAGTTCCAATTCTAACATTATTAACTCATGACTGCGTATGTGTATTGATGTTGCTTTCTTTAACGTGCATACATTTATACATGATGATATATTGTCTGACCATGTCACATTTAGGGACACGATAATAATAATTTTTATAATGCTTTATTTGAGACAAACTCACTTTAGTAAACACCACATACTCCGATTTTACTGCACAATGTGTTTTACATAAAAATCCTTATGCTATGGATGTTACAATATTCGACCATATGTTGTAATTAATAATTATGCATTATCTTTCAGTGACCGATTTTATACCCGTGAATAGAAACTAGAATTTAATGGTAATGATGAATATAAACTTTCGCCATCTTTCCTCTTTGGAAAAAATATAACGTGATCCATTTTTGCAAGGACAACAACAGTATATTACTACACTGTGTAAAAATTTAATTGTTTTTAAACATAAAACTTCCAACCAAGCGCCTAATGAGATAATTTCCACAATATGATCTCGTTATAGTCACTCCTAACAATTTAAACATATTATCGAAGCTTACAAACATAGATATAGATGAAAAATTCAACGACAGTCATGACTCTGAACAAACGAATATTGTCTTTGTGGATTTAACATTCGAATGATTTTTTTTATTTAAGGAAATTTTGATCTGTATACAGTTCAGCTTCTAACTCTGCTTCTATTGGGTGTCATGCTCTGTGTTTTACTGGTCTTTTTGCCATTAATTCTGTACAGGTAAGTCTATCAACGTTTACTTTAACTTTTGAGGGATTTGAACCAAGATTTTACGATAGGCTAAAACTCTATATTTTATTAACACAAACTTTGTGTCGTCCTCACTCAGCTTGATGTTTAAACCGTTTATGATTTTTGTGTTTTGTCAATCAAGAAAGTATACTTAACGAAACTTTTAAGTACACCGATTTCAATGTTGTCAGAATTTTTTATTTTTCAACATTTATGTCCGATCGTTAATGGAAATGTGTATTGGAATATACTGTCGTCTGCTTGCATGGTTTTCATGCTTCTTATTTGATGCAAAATTGGTTTTGTCGTGCATGTGCAGAAAAATGGAAATGCGCACGTGCTTATCGTGCAAAAATTGCACGTTGTCAGTTTTAGAGAAAATCATTAGTGTCTTGATATGCACAACAAAAAAATCAAGAACTGGCTCGAATGTCGCTTCAAGAACGAGAAATTGTAATAGGTATTTTGTCAGACGGTACGTCACCTGCAGAATAAGACTTCTAATTGCTTATTTTCTGTTCAATCAAAACAATTAGAAAATCTTCCCATGTCAACGCATGCGCGACAAAAATGGTTTTGTATTGATAAAGTAGCATGAAAACCATGAAAGCAATGGTCAGTATGGTCCAAAACACATTCCCATCATCGATCAGACTTTAATGTTGAAAAATAAGACTTCCTACAATACTGAAATCGGAGTACTTAGAAGTTTCCTTAAATATATATCTCGACATATACACTTAAAGATAAAAATCCATTAACAACAACAACAACAACACACAATCACAAACTAAGTTATTTGTCATCAATTAGAATATCGTACAGGCCGTTTTAAACTAAGTATCGAGAGTAGCTATATGACTTGATATTATCAGTTTTTTTCTAGAATGGCTTACACTAGGTCTATCATATACTTAATTATCCAATTTCACCTTTACCGGATGTATTTCAGTTACATATGAAATCTTGGTACAAACGCGTTATCCCCTGTAAAGCCATTGACAGTTCACGAAACAAATCAATTATGATTTATGCACATTGTACATTAACCATTTTTTTTCTTTTAGTTTAAGAAAGCAACGTCGTCAGTCACATCTGTATGTTACAAGCTGTGATGATGCATCATTTATAAAAGTGAATCGTAGGTATGTCAAAGATCAGAAAGAGCCGAGACAAACAGCTGGTCGAAGAAGAGAACAAAGGACGTTTCAGAAAACAGCTGCTGGAGAGAGAACATACGACTATGACTCGATAGAAGACAATCCAAATATCAATTCACACATACCTCGTAACCGTTATGTAGATAATGAAGAAATAAACGTCATTGCTGAAGTGGACAACTTTTATCTCACACCTAGACATGATCTGATAACAACTACACCAAAGATAGTGGAGGACTTTACGATGTCTTCAAAATCACATTATGAGACTGTAAATGAAGACATTGAGCTTGACAATACTGAAGAAGTTAATGAATACGTTGACATGCAAGGGACTGTCCCTAAACCTTAGTACTTGACAATAGAAATTCAACATTACCTTCAGAGTGGCAGTACGACTTGTAGTACCAAAGTGAAGTAAATCCCACCATATCTTATGTATATAAATATCTATTATTGAAATGTGTTTAAGATTTTAATGACTTTTATATGCTTCTTAGACATTATCCTATTTTTTTCTAAATTCCAAATGTACATATGTATAAAAAATGCAATTGATTTGTTTAATTGATTTAAATGTCATTTTTGTCAGTTTCAAACATTCCAAATTTAAATATTCAAATAAAAACTTGAATGTCTGTTTGATTGATGTTTTAACTTTATTTTTACATAAATATCTAGATATTATGTAGACATAGTTTCTGCAATTTAGTCTTTCTACATGTTTCTTAAAAATATAAACCTCCATATACAGCATCATGATTTTTTTTTGTATCGGAATGTCTAAAGCGTGGGGGCTAGATAGACTAATTTATAGCATATTCATGTTGTTTGTTTGTTTGTTTTGTTGGGTTTAATGTGGTAGCAACACATTTTATAGGTCATATAACGGCGGTCAGTCAACCTACTCACTCCTCCTGGAAAGGCTAAATCTCTGGATTTAGATGTTAACCAACTACATGTACTAAGCACATACTTGTGTCAGTGACTGACAACTGCCCTACATAATTAAAAATCATTGGTAGGAGGGAGAATGGCAGTAGAAATAATTCCATGACCAAACTCCACGAAAGTATGCCCCGCCCGGGAATCGAACCCCTCGATCAGTAGACTTGCATGCTACCAACTGAGCTAGCCGGGCGGCTGCATATTCTTGTACATCAGTCTCTTCCACATGTATCTCAAAACAGAACTTTTGTTGTAAAGTGCTTTGTCAAGTGTTGTAATTTATTTTCTTTGTCCAATTTTATTGTAAATAGACAATTATAAATTGACAAGATAATTATGTTCTTATTAGACGAGGTATGTTTACATTTGTATTTATAAGTAGGTTAATTACGCTTGATGACATTATGTTGGGAAACAATTATAACAGGATGTTAAACTAATTTGGTTTCATGAGTTGAATGAAAGCAGGAAAAGAAATAAAATGTCAAAGTTAATTATAACCTTTAAACAATGAATATTAGTCAGTGATTGTAACGACTTATGTGCACATAATTCTCTGATCTTTGTCATCGTCCGAGAACATGTGTGCGTCGTGAAAAAATGTTATTTTATATGCACGTATACATCGAAAAAGTTGCATTGTTTTTTGTTTTTTTTTTCTTTTCTTTTTGGTTTTTTTTAATTGGGTTAAACGTCGTATTCAACACATATTTAGTTCATATATACGACTGCAAGCTCTTTCTACTATAGGTTTCTTGGACGCTTTTCTATCACCAGTACTAATTTACCCTACCACGAGGCCGACATCTCATGCATAAGGTATGACCTACCGCGACCGGGCTCGAACCCGCGATCTCCGGATTCGAAGTCAGACATGCTAACCACTACGCCTAGGCCGCGGCTAAATAGTTGCATTAGTTTAGAACAATATGTTAAAAGTGTATATAACGTATGAAGTAATAGACCTTAACTTTGAATTGTATTGATTAAATAGGAGATCATGTATGGACATTTGATATTAAAAAATAAAAGAACGACTGACTATAAATAGATGACAGAAAGAATGGGAGTTGAGAATTTAAGAGTAAGGAAAAAGAAGGGAGAAGGAAATTAAATCAGTACATTTGATCACAATCGTGATATTGTTTAGCGCAGCTATCTAAGCCAACTTTAACCTATCATTTAGCCAATACAATTTGATATACCACCCATTTTTTTCAATGAAATCCTCTTCCAGTATAGAGAAAAGGGTAACATATATGACACTATTAGTTATTTGTTATAAACAGGTGCATAGCACCGACAGTAGTTGCTGATTTTTTACTCTGTGTATTATAGGTGACTCACTATGCTAATTGATAACACATTCGTCGTATAGTACGCTCCTGACTGTATGCCTGTACAGCGAATATGACTATTTTTACTTCAAACAAAATGAAACCCTGCATAGCGCCGATTATCGTTTTAAAGATATTTCTTGTAAATATATCATTGACTAAAATTGACCTTAATCTGATCTATCGTAATGGCTTTGTTAATATATTTAGTAACAAAATGACTTAAGAGATTGCGTTGGAGCCCTAACATCTCTTGAACTATTGTCATGCTAAGTAAAAATAGTTTATGCTAAAAACATATCCACCATGCAACTAGCTGAAGTTTTGGATTAAAATTTTCATGGCCTCTTGTGCAGTTTGCCTGACCTTTGGTGACCACATGACTTACTTTACTCACTCGTTTCTGATTATTGACGCAGCACAAATTCATAAGAATTGTAAATAATTGAAAAGAACTAGTGACAATTACTGCTAAATTGAATATTGCTTTTCCAGAAACTAACCAATTAACTTTATACATGTAATGAAATGCCTCTAGCTGGGAGCATGTGTACTTGATTCAATGTTCTGGTTAAACATCATCAATATTTCATTACATATAAGCCTACATTGTTACAATAGTAAAATTGAAAATCCTAACAACCGCTATTAACCTCTCGAATTTCTTTGGGAAAAGATATTGAATAAGAAGATGAAGTTCATACACGTTTTTGTGAATCCAAAATATCAATGTCAAACTTCTATTACTGAGTATATTATATCACTATAAAAATATCTAAGCATTTCATCTGTTGTTGTTTTTTTGGCACATACAGGTATTATGATATAAAAAGCTGTGTTTCACTAAACTAAATGTTTTATCAAAAACGATTGCGATTTGACTCGCGTAATAAAATAATTAAACCAAACGCAGCAATCACAACCTGACACACTTAGCGTGAAATCACTATACAAATAAATGACAATTGAGTATTGTTATATAAATACTTCAATAGTTGTCATTACAAAAGCTAATGTAAACATTCCTGCAGTATCAGCGATTTAATACATAAAACAAGGAATTCGATTAAAACTCATCATAGTGGTTTATTTGTTTTCTCTGTAATAAGACGTTTCCATGGTGACATAATGAGGATCACGTGGGTGTAGACAATAAAATCACATTATTCTTAGATAAAATGTTTTTTCTCAGATAAAACAAAAAATTACTTTCTTTGTTTTAAATCGCAATATGACCTTTAATGAGCGTCTTTAAATGTCATTTTCATCTTCAAGAAAACAAGTACCTGATCATTGCTATGACCTTACAGCACTCATCAACGCTTAAAAAATGTTCTATGGAAATGTTCTTACAATAGCTACTTGAATTTTGAACTTGATTTTTCGGTTATTACAAGTCTTGAAGTTCATTCAAGTTCAGTCTACGAAATTAGGATATGAAAGTGGTAGTCCAAACAGATCATTTTAAGAAAAGGGACTATATCTCATTTGCAGAATTTTGTTTGCCAAAAATGAATTGTTAGTTGCCCAAACTAAAAAGTGGTTGTTCCGGGCAACCGGACATCCACTAATGTCGTAGACTGTATGTTCATATAAATGATAATAATTACGCTGCGAGATCAAATCAAAGTACTGAAAGTACTGTTGGAAGGAATTTTTGAACAATTTTAGGAGTTCAAGTTACTATTTCGATATCCTGCATAATTTCTTTATCATTCATAACCAAATGCGTTTCATATTTCATTTTACATGCACATTATTCTACTGATCGAGAAGTTGTATGTTTTAATTTACGGACAGGACATACTTTCGTGGAGCTATGTCATGGAATAATTTCTAGTGTCATTCTCCGTCCTACCACTGATTTTAAATCATTTTAATACGGCAGTGTTCAGTCACTGAATTGCATCTAGTAGAAATCCAGAGATTGAGTCTTTTCAGGAACAGTGATAGGTGGATTGATGGTCACGATGTAACCTAAACAATGTGTTGCCATGGAGTTAAGGTCACAACAAATTGGTCGCATGTTCTATGTATCTTGTTCCAAAGAATGGAGCTTAAGAGCAAATAATTTTTTTCCATATTTTGAATTTTGAGAAGCGAGCAAAAGCGAAGAATAAATTTGTGCGGTTTCTAAGACATTTATTTACCATAAGTTAAAACGAGCATAAAAAGTATGGACTTTCTTATATAACATATTACCATATATCTATAGACTATAGTGTAATCACGTAATAAGAAGTTCTATGCTATATAAAGCAAGTTAACAATTACTTCAGATGAAAATTCAATTGAATTTAAAACTAGTTAGAAGTAGGGTAGAAGAGGTTTACGCCTTCATGAGTTCATACGTAATGGATAACTTCATTTTTCTTTGGTATTACTTTTATTAATACTAGATAACTAGGAAGCACAGATTACCAATTAACAGAACCACACTAATCTTATAATGGACCAGCCCGGTTCACTTTTTGTGTATACAATGTAATTAGATTTTGGTAAATTATGATAATGTCTAATAATACCACTAGAATTAAATCAAGCCTGATATGATATTTTGGGACATCAAAATTGTAGGAATGTAAAATTTTCTCCCTGTCCTATCTGCTCTCTATGGATCAATCTTCATAGTTTACACTACAAAGACACGTATGACGTCACACATCAAGATAAGGTGTGTAGAGAGAGTAAATGTTCAGTTTACGGTCTAAGACAGAGTGCAGTTATCATATTTCTGAACAAAGGATTGTGTCATTGTAATTTCTAATGCCGTATGTTAGCAAAAATTCGTTACTGCTTTACCGTAACAGGGAAATTATGCTGATTTATATTGCTATTTAGAACTCAAATTACTAATTTTCAGTTCAATTCTACTTAGCCGAGTGTCAAAACTTTTCATTTTACGATATTTATGACGCGTTAATTTCATTTTTTTTGTTTTCGGATCTTAAGGTGCGGGAAATCAGACGAACATAACGATTAATTTGTTGTGGTCTAATAAGATAATAAAAAAACAGTTATGAAATTCGCTTCGCGCTATCATTAAACCTCTACGGACACCCATCCACAGATTAACCCTACATTACGTTGCTTATGAGTTACAGATTTTACAAATAATGGATTTTTAAATGTTGAAAACAGAGTAAAATTTCTAAGACTAAACCATGTTCATAAAATTTTTAATGATAATAGTCCATCATACATGAAAGAAAATTTTGTATTAACATCAACACTACATACCCATCAAAGTAGAAATAAATATAATTATTTTATACCCCATATCAATTCTTATACCAAGAAAACATTCTTTTATAATGCTATTAAAGATTGGAACAAATTACCATATGAAATTAAGATTATGAAAAATACTAAATCATTTAAAGTAGCAGTTAAAAATTACTTAAGTGAACAAATGTTCAGTGTTGATAAATCAGATTTTATTTATTTTTAATTATGTCAGTGATTTTATATATATATATGTACTATGTTGATGTTTTTTAATCTATTTTTATTACCATAACCTAGGTAGATATATTTGTGTATTTTTTTCCTACTTTAATATTTCATGATTTAGGGCAAAGGACCCCATTGGAATTAAGTCCTAGGACTTTATGGGCTATCCTGTGATGCAATCTATACTTGTACTAATATCTTCATTCATTGCTGTGATATCTTATGTCATATTCTTGTTATTATGTTATTATTAAATACATGTATTTGTATCATCTGTAAAAATTGTAAAAGCATCACAAATAAATATATCTAAATCTATCTATCTATC
The DNA here is from genome assembly GCA_025267735.1 of Mactra quadrangularis. NCBI lineage: Eukaryota > Metazoa > Mollusca > Bivalvia > Venerida > Mactridae > Mactra > Mactra quadrangularis. The sequence goes on along the minus strand of CM046305.1, from coordinate 37,610,893 downwards.
TATCTATCTATCTATCTATAAATCTATCTATCTATCTTAACTTCGATAAATATCCAGCGCTTTACGCTCTCAAAGTAAACTCCTGCTGTGAAAACCAGTCGTTAAAATTGTACTTATATACAAGCGTGTGGTAGATACTAATGCGCAATAATACAATTAAACTTCTCTCCGTGCACAGTTAGAATGTTGTTTGATTAATGTGTAAAAAACATTAAATATCATAATTTTAAGTATTTGTTTAAATTACTTTTTTTTCAACTTATCTACTTTTGATAGTACACATATTTTTCTGCTGCACTATTTCTTGGTCGCATTGACTCATTGATTTCTATTGAGTTGAGGGTGTTGTTCGTTCTTTTTCAAATCTTGCAGAGCGCTGACATAGAAAGGAATTGTTTGAAAACAATTCCTTTCAAAAAGTAATTGATAACATGTTATAAGAAATTGACCCTCGAAACTAAAACATTCTAAAAACAAATTTATAAGACTCTTTGATTATCTATCTCTTAAAGCGTTGATGGATTCGTTAATAACATTATCTATATTCATTTGATTGTAACTATACTATTGTATACGTTACTGAAATAAATTATCTGTTCTGTTCTGATCTGTTTATTATCTAGTATGTTGCCATCCATATCAGTTCTTTGTATAAGATAAAACTCAGAATAAAAATGTGAAACTAATCAGGTCGATATGTCATCCAAAATTGGTTTGTTATCGTTTGGTTTGCGAACAATTGCTTAACACCTTGCCAATGATGTGACAATTGTACACCATAAATATTTCAATAACGTAAATGTGCGATCACCGTGGTCAATTACTGATGAAACCAAACTGATCGATAAAGCTAAGTCAAGTATTTCACTAGGTGATATAACTTTCCTGATTGCAGAAGGTATTGATCATACCTATAGAAAAATATAATAATAATATTTATTTGGCATAGTGTAAGTGTAACAAAATTACAAAGAACGCATATATCACAGACAGCATGTGGTAATTTACTATGACAAGCACACCAACACCAGGGATAGCACAAAAAAGGACCACGCCCTTATTTCCGTTTATGTACCCTAGAATATGACAGAAAAAGTCAGTAGAATGAAATACTTGTCAAAATGTGTAAATAGATCACTAGATGTTAATCATTAGAATTAAGTGTTTTGTAATGTGCCTCTTTGTACTCAAACACACGGTAATCACCTTAATAATCCCGGTAAGAACTATTTAATGGGAGAGATGCAACAAGCTTTTTCCTCAAGTGTATTAGTATCTGCTACCAAATCTTATATCATACATATGTAAACAAAACCTGGATACAAACAGTACACAAAGAAGGTTTTAATTGTCAATTGTCAATTAAAATTAGAATATATTTAAATTACAGATAAACCTGGGTCGATAGCGCAGTTGGTAGCGCGCCTGGATTTGGATACTCGTGCCTGAGTTATACCCTTCCATAAAAATTTGACAATAATGTCGATTTTATTCCATTGATTAGATAATATGGAGAGGTTTCCGGCCTTGTGGAAGGGTAGGTGAGTACTAGTTATAGACAATGTTCCAGGAAAGCTAGGTTAGGTGCGCTGGACGCCGTGAAATGGCCTTTATTGTGTTGATACGCCGTTAACTCCAATAAATATAATAAATAAAAATTACAGATAGTTACAGGTATAATTCATAATGTGTCAAATTTCTATCTTCTTTAGGAAATCAGTAAATAAAACCTTAGAGAGTAGGCGTACTTTGTGATAGATATAAAGTCACTCAGTAAGTTAATAGATACATGTATATTTCTTGGTTTCCTAGCAACAGATAATTGACAATGACATTTTCACATTAAAGTTAATTGGTGTATTCTATTAGTATTTTGATGATAGTGCCAAGTTCACGTGACTTGAATATTTCTTGAAATGTTGTCCCAAAAGCTTAATTCAGCATTGCATATATGAATTAAGTTGAGAAGAGATCAAATAAGCAAACAAGCGACTTGAATATATCTTTAGTAGTTGTCCCAAGAGCTACTTCTAGAAGAATCTTGATAACCTCTGGGTAAATGAATGTAAGCACATGAACCAGAAGCTTTCCGAACGTGAAAAAAATTAGGGTATGTTGTCTCGCTTCTAGATGATTAATAGAATGACCAAAAGGAGGTAACTAGAAAATAAAGCATCGATACTTTCTTCAGTTTTGTCGGGTATACAGAAATTAATCCACCAAAACTCACGCGATCCCTTAAAGTGGCAAAGACATTCGTCTTTCCATAAACATAGTCATTCACACATGTTTCTGTATTATCTCAATTCTTTGCTAGACACAATAATACATCTTAGAGATGGAACAGCATCAAGTAAATCAACAAGAGAACATTTGTTCGTACTTCTGTCCAGTATGACCCCAAGATTCGAGTATTAATGAATCAGTGATTTGATTTGGTTATGTCTCATTCATCGAGGCAGATTTTTTCTGTCTGGTAATCAATTAGGATTAAGAAAGTTTCCTAAAGCGGAATCTGTTTTCGGTGAGAGATGCCTTCCATTATATAGGATCAATTGCATTTCGTGCCAAGCATTTTCATTTCCAGTTGAATAATCTATTTTAAGAGTCATTGCTTGTTAACCCAACAGACGTTATGTTGTTGGGTTTTTTTTAATTTAGCTGTTAACCAATTACTGGACCAATTTTGACAATCGCCCTATATGATTTCGAATCTGAGGTAAGAGGGAGAATTGCCGTAGAAATAATTTCATGACCAATCTCCACGATGTGAAATGTCTATAATGATATCAATGACTTTTAGTATTATATCCAATCGACTTGTCTGATCCCCTATTATATCAAAGTAATAAAAATGTCAACTACAGTATTGTAGAAGAATAGTAATATAAATTGATGGATCGATTCCTTTCATCAATACTGGTGTAGAACAATTTGCTTAGTGTTTTTCCCATAATCAGATATTTGTTGAAGATATTGTCTTAGTATAATTATTTCTGACGACACGTTAAAGCATTATATGTGGAGATGGTTTTGATTAAATTTGAACTACATTTTGAATACTTTATTTCAAGATGAAAGTTAAAGGTTAAAGTACGGCTCGGTTTAAAGTCTACTTCCATAGACAAGTTCTGCCGACTTCACAAATTTGTACTAAAATCCCTGATCGGTGGAATCATTTTCAGGCAGGTGATCGTTTACGTAATCCATTTTTAAATTGTAAATGTAACTTAAGCTTATGTATGTACCACAAGTTATTAATATTGGATAAAAATACCACCAACACATAACACTTTTATTATTGTTTACTGATACAACGTTTCGCCATACGAGACTTCTTCATGTATAAACAACAATAGAAGAAACTACAAATTCCATTATGTTTTATGTCCATAATGATACAATCTGATTAAACCCCGATCTAAAGTTTTCCGCTTGCCTACTCGCTAATTTAGATCTGGCCTTTTTCAAACGAAGGTCACGTTCAGGTGACCTTTTCTAATCATATTATTCATGACGAAATTGTTATGATACATAACTTGTTTACATCGTTTACGTCACGCAATTTGAAATGAGCCAACCAATCGCAGACTGTAAATAATACCGCCGTTAAATTAGCTTGCAAACCTTGGTCTAAAAATAGAAGTTACGAAATCAAAATGTTATTAATAGTGTTTCGTCTAGATGAACGCTACGCATTGATTGGTCGACACAAAGTTCATCTCGACGTGACCTTCCACGGAGACAGTAGAGATCCTGTACGACAATGCTCTACAGGATATCTGTTTACGAAGATTGATAATGATATCAATGACTTTCAGTATTATCTCCAATCGACTTGTCTGATCCCCTATTGTAACAAAGTAATCAAAATGTCAACTACAGTATTGTAGAAGAAAAGTAATATAAATTGATGGATCGATTCCTTTCATCAATATTGGTGTAGAACAATTTGCTCAGTGTTTTTGCCATAATCAGATATTTGTTGAAGATATTGTCTTAGTAAAATAATTTCTGACAAGACATAAAAGCATTTTATGTGGAGATGGTTTTGATTAAATTTGAACTACATTTTGAATACTTTATTTCAAGATGAAAAGTGAAAGGTTAAAGTACGGTTCGGTTTAGAGTCTACTTTCATAGACAGGTTCAGTCGACGTCACAAGTTTGTACTTAAATCCCTGATCGTTGGAATCATTTTCAGGCAGGTGAACGCTTACGTGATCCATTTTTAAATTGTAAATGTAACTTAAGCTTATGTATGTACCACAAGTAATTAATATTGGATAAAAATATCACCAACACATATAACACTTTTATTATTGTTTACTGATATGTACAACGTTTCGTCATACGAGACATCTTCAGGTATAATCAACAATAGAAGAAACTCCAAATTTCACTATGTAATACAAATGTACATTGTGTATGTCCATAATGATATCAATGACTACGATATCAATGACTTTCAGTATTATCTCCAATCGACTTGTCTGATCCCCTATTGTATCAAAGTAATCAAACTGTCAACTACAGTATTGTGGAAGAAAAAAATATTGTAAATTATATTGATGTATGGAATTTTTTCATCAATATTGGTGTAGAACAATTTGCTTAGTGTTTTCCCCATAATCAGATATTTGTTGAAGATATTGTCTTAGTAAAATAATTTTTGACAAGACATAAAAGCATTATATGTGGAGATGGTTTTGATTAAATTTGAACTACATTTTGAATACTTTACTTCAAGATGACAAGCTAAAAGTTAAAGTTCAAAGTACGGTTCAGTTTAAAGTCTACTTCCATAGACAGGTTCAGTCGACTTCACAAGTTTGTACTAAAATCCCTGATCGTTGGAATCATTTTCAGGCAGGTGATCGTTCACATGATCCATTTTTAAATTGTAAATGTATGTACCACCAGTTATTTCAAAATTATACAATCACGTGTTGGCCTTCGTCTAAACAATTGTAAAATGCAAATTGAATACACCCCCCCCCCACAAAAAAGCAACAATTTAGATCTATTTTGTAACGATATAGCAATGGTTTCATACAAATTGAACAATACACAAAGGATTTCTCATCTGGTATATATTATTCAGAAAACCAATGCCGTAATGTCTCCGTTATAGCATCAAATGTGCTATCACTCAGGATAACACAATCGTGGAGAAGGATATCATATTGTGTAGGTTGGTATTCACGGTAGTTTGACACGTGAACAAAAACGAAAAAAAAATGGTGGATTTTTCTGCTCGTCTGAAACCCATATTTTCAAATATTTATCAAATTTGTCATTTTTTTAAAGTTTCATATAGCATATCATATGCTCATTCGTTTATCAAGTATTTTTATTTATTTGCTTTGTTAATCTACGTAGGGGATCCACGTGTCGCTGTACGGATGTTAAAGATGAACTAAGGGCCCCGTTACACCAAACTAGTTCTCAGAACGTTCGACCCCGTCCTAAAAATATTGTGAAACTGGTTGTGAACGAGTTAGAACGTGCCGTTTAAGTCGAAAAATATCAGCTATACGATCATAGTTCGTTCAGAACCAGTTCCCGTTGCGTGCATTTCGTTTTTATCCCGTTCGTAGTCAGTTTTAACCCGTTCATAACTAGTTCTTCTAAACTTCTTTACAATTGACCATCCCGTTTAAGACAGTTCAACTCGTTTTAAGTACGTACTTATCTCAATCTTAGTGCGTTTTGAACGAAATAACGTCACGTTCTGACCCGATTGCTATAAATATCCTGGACGTTTCTTCCCGTTCTCATTCTCGTTCCGCGCTTCAAGCTTTGAGGACACAATTTGTCAAGCATCACTGTGACCATCAAGCCTCCAAAAAAGAGTAGAATCAGACAGACGGTGCGTGTTAAGGCAATCGCTTCCAAACGATTCAAAATCACCTGCACATGTGAAGCTCTTGAAGACCAGCCTCAAGATAAGCCACAAGATACTTAAGCCTCCTGAGCCAGTTATTAAAAATGAGGAAGTTTCTCCTCTACCATGTAATTGTATTCTTGCTCCACTTCTATAAAAAAGAGTACAAAGCCAACATTCAAAGCATTAACGACTTCCATGGTTCTAGGCAAAGAGCTTGGGCCCAGATGATAACTTGGTGAGAAATGGTCTGTATTTATATCAAACCTTGTCAGATCGTACTGTAGACGTTATGGACGTGGTACGAACTGCAAACGAACGCAACAGACTTACTAACAACGAGTAGAACGTACCGAGAACCTACTGCGAACTTTAAGAACTGTGTGTAAACGTGTTGCAAACTGGTTCAGAACTTCGTGTTTTGTTTTTGTGCATTTAGACGGGATAACAACGCACTATGGACGTAATTAAGTCGAGTTAAGTCTGTGTGCAAACGGAATGAACGAGTTACAAACGGAACAGGTTGGGGTGTAAACGTACTGCAAATTGTGGCCCGATCGAACTACGACAAGGCACGTCCCTAGTACGATGCTAGTACGGCAATTCCGTTCGCAGTACGTCCTTTCCGTTGTCAGTACGTTGTCACTCAGTCTAATTGCAGAACGGGGTGGCCGCAAAAATATTTTGAGTCGACTCAAAGTTCTGAAACCCCATTCCCGTTCAACCTCGTCCGAGCTCGTCCATAACGTTCGAACACAGACCGTAGAAAGTTGGAACTACGTTCAGTCCGTTTGCACACAGTTAGAGCTCGTTCGGTCCAATTTTTTCAGAACGTAGTGAGAACGAGTTTGGTGTAACGGGGGTATAAGGGATTGCATCTCAATTGCCGTTTACTGCTGTTTTGTGCCGCCGTTTGTTAGAGGTAAAACATAAAAGCAAAATCGACGTGGTAATTCTAATATGCCACTCCTCAGAGGTTGCCGCTTGTTAGATGAGCCGTTAGGAGAGGTTATACTGTATATTATTATGACAACACTGCTGTACGACTTTTCTTCAAAAATCACTTTTTTGAATTTTACGTAGGTCTATGATATACTTCCAAATATAAAAAATAGCCAGATTTATGCCTTTAAGCGACATTAGGGCTTAGTTGGCGATTTGATTTAAAATAAAGACATAATCAGTTTAAATAGCTTTTAATTTCCTGAATAATTTAGTACAATGGAGTTAGAACAGTGTTGCATTCCATTGATGAATGTCTTCATAGCAATGACAAATTCTATAAATATTTTATATAATATTACTCACGTGTAAGATCTAAAGGCGATCTGTTGTCAACAACCCACATCTCCATTTTATGTCAAATAAAACAATAGAAGTAAAATGCTGAAGTATTATGGTATGGTATACTTATTTATTTTAGCTCGATCGTGAAACAAATCATTACAACTTATATTTAGTCCGCTTTCTGGTTCCCTCAGTACTGAGCTAGTAGGATAAAGTTTCTTGCTGAAGGAAACAATGGGGTAGGTTTTTGATGGGATTCGAACCAACGCAGAGCTAGCTATCCAATGGTTACTAGTCAAACACGTAACCGCTCTGCCACGCCCACTCACTCTGAAGTATTATGAAAGCTATATAGAAAGGGACGATAGTCCTGTGATAGAACACGTGTATAGGGATCAAGAGGTCCTAGGTTCGAACCAAACTAGAGGTACCCGGGGCAGAGCTAATTTCTATAAACAAGGCATTTAACTCCGATTGCTTCACTTCCCTCAACTTGTAATTGTTAATGGCAAATACATAAGTGCTTCAACATTCAAGATGACAAATATTAATATCAATATTCCTGTTGTTTCAGCGATTTGATATTCTAATGGGCAAACATTAATTAAATAAAACTTCATGACCGTAAAAATGCGTCCTCTCCAGATAAAGATGTTCCATGGTGACGTCATATATCACGTGGGTGTAGATTAGAATATCCCGTAATTTATTACTAAGCAAATCATTCTCCCTCAGATATAACAACAATAACTTTAAATTTAAAGCGCAAGTTGATCTTCAACGTACGTCTTTAAACAACATGTTTTATCTAAGGCAATCATGATCAATTACATAACGCTAAGTAGCTATTCAGGCCTATTGCAGTAGATTTAGGCATAGAGAAAATGCTATCTATAGCATGTTGGCATTTGATCGATCTTACATTAGCTTTTCAGCATAATCTGTTGTTTTAGGCTTAAAGCCAAAATACATTTGCGAATCCGGAATCTTGCAAACTTACTTTGTTTATTTTTCATCTGATTCCTTCCATTTTCAACAAATGTAGATTTACACATGGACATTAATATTTCCTGATTAGTATGCATTGAGCCTAAGTGTCTGTTAATAGTGTTCAAACTTAGAGAATAAGATTACAACTGCGGAACCGTATTAAATTGGTCGTTAAAGCAACACTATGTCTGGTGAACTCACACTAAGCACGCCCGGCTAGCTCAGTCGGTAACACACAAGTCTACTGATCGGCGGATCGTGAATTTGATTCCTAGGTGGGGCATACTTTCGTGGAGCTTGGTCATGAAATAACTACTACGGCCATTCTCCCTCCTACCAATGATTAACAATCATATAGGGCAGTTGTCAGTCACTGACGGAAGTATTTGTCTAGTGTCTGGTTAACAGCTAAGTTCAGAGATTAAACCTTTCCAGGAACGATAAAACCTTTCCAGGAACGATTAAACCTTTTTCAGGAACTGACCGCCGTGGTACGTGTTACCTATACAATACGTTGCTACAGCTTTAAACCCAACAAAATAAAAAAAGAAAATATGAAACCATATTGGTCGATAAATCATCACAATATGCCTGGCAAACTAAGACTTTCTTACAAATTGCTTGTTAACAATGTGAAAAATAGACTCCATAGATATTTCAATTATTTCAATGTACGGACATTTTGATCAATTAATGCTTAAATAGTATAGATCGATACATTCAAGTCACGTATTCCAATCATGGTTTGATATTAGATCTTTCCTGATTTCTGAAAGAATCGATTGTACCTGTAATAGTAAAAAGTCCATAGAACATATTTCCTCAGAATAATTATATAATTCTCAAGTAGCTCATAAGTAGAGCAAAGTGTGTAATAGATATTTATTAAACACTTGTCCTACACTTGGTCAATCTCAGTAAACAGATATCCTATATACCGCTGTCGTATAGCAGCTTAGCGAGTAGGCGAGCGGAGAACTTTATATACGGTTTTAAAATCTGAATGACACTAGTAGGCAAATAAACTAAGTATAAGTTTGGTAGTCTGTTTTAATGCATGTCAAAAACCACCCGGTTAGCATAGCCGGTTGCGCGTGTGTCTACAACTTAAGGGATCATAGGGTTGATTTCTAGATGGGACATTGCAAACCTTCCTGGAGTTTAATCTCGAAAATGTTTTACAATTGCTATTCTACTCACTATTTCTGTATTTTAGTGCCGTTGTCAGCAGCAGTCGAATGTTTGGCTTATTAGTTTTACGTTAAAAGCTTTGGTCAAGAGATCAAGGCCAATGCCAAGGACCGTGAGTAGCGCAGCTGGTAGCGTTCCGGCTAGTTGTATCAAGTTTTCTGAAGGGATTACGGGGCTCGAATCCTCCGAGCGGTTACCTTTCCATGAACATTTTGAACATTTGATAATTCATTATTCATCCATTGATAAGATATATGCATGAGTTGTCGGCTTTTTTGAAGAGTAATTAAGTATTGGTAATAAACTTGGGTCCAGGAAAGCAATTGAGTTAACTAAACGCGTTAGCAGGCATTATTAATCAGTTTAAGATCACATTTTCGTACCAAAACCAGTTCGATCCTAAATGTTTTTAATGAATGTCAAAAGCCGTAAGTATAAATCAAAACTATTGACGAACTATTAAACGAATCTAATCGATTTCAAGGAAACGACTAACCGATTTCGGTTTAAGCTTTCGTAACAACGTATAGTAAGGTGCGCTGGTCGCCAATAAATGGTCGTAATTGTTTTGACATGACTTTAAACCAAATTAATACACGTGTGTATTGATGTGCCATGTTTTCAACTGAATTTTCTCAACAATATCTGTATTTTACGAACAGGAGCAAGCTGGTAGCAATACCGATGCATGCAAATCAACATGTCCTTAAGACTATGTTCAAGAGAAAACGTAACTAAGAAACGAAGGCAAATGAAAAAGAAATAGAAATTTAGCGATAATGTATTTTGTGATAATTATATGGTCTCACAGTTAATGAAAACAAAGAGACATGGCACTTGGTTGCCAAGCAACAAATAAACAACATTGACATTTTCATTGGAAAACTAATTGATGTATAATACTGACGGTATATAGAGTATAGACGATAGTGACCAATGCACGCGACCTGAATATTAACCAAAGAATTGTCCCTAAGCTAAGTATCAGCAGTATTGGAATCAATTTAGTAAACCTGAGGATATGCTATTTGAATCTCGCTATTATGCCCTAAATAAAACTGTTTCAGACATTTGACCCGTAGCCTGTTCAATTACCCTAAACGTTCCAAAACGTTCCGAAACGATTATATTCGGAACTCCTCAGCCATTCGGTGCGAATAATCTCAGACATATTTAAACGCTACTAGATGGGAGCCCGTGCAAGCACGGGCTTTAGCAAACTCCTCACAGTGCTTATGTCACGCTTTGCTACTTAATTATTGATTTGATAAAGGGAGATAACTGCTGCGGGGAGTTTGGTTTGACGTGTCTATTTTTAGTTTTATCTATTTTAGACACAAAAAGACCCATTTTTTGTTGATTTTTGGCAGTTTTTGCAAATATCAAGAGGCTTTGTCAAAAAAGAATTGTCAACTTGATATGCCGGTATATATGTGCTCCAGCGACAAACAAAAGATTTATTCAAAGCTGTGCAGTTTCTTCCACAAAACAGGAAATTCGCAAATTTAATAGTATAGATTTTGAAACTACCGATGTTGAAGTAAACAAATATACGATCGTTTAGGCAATGAGTGATGTTTCGTTTTTAGTCCATTAATTTTGAAACATCACTCATTGCCTTAACGGTCGTTTATTTGTTTATTAGATTAGATTATTCGCAGCGAATGGCCGAGGAGTTCCGAATGTATCGTTCGTTACGGAACGTTTTGGAACGTTTAGGGTAATTGATCAGGCTACCGGTGATAATACCACATGACAATGACATCACAAATGCTACGGTTTCAAGAAGAAAACAGTGAATAAACAGTCTCGACTTAGAGTTTTAGGAGCTGTATTTTAATTCCTGTCATATGTACATGATACCTACTCGAGGCTAAGCAGAAAAGTGTTTACTATTTGCTGCACATTGCATCTCCAACGCCTGTTTATACTTTTTGCAAATACTCTTAGACAGCTAGTTACATGTACATTTTCATTGGAATAAATTCGGACACTGTTTACTTTTACTATACTTTTTGAATGTGGAATTAACATTATTATGACATATAATTCACATATGTAATCACTTTATACACAATATTCTTCACCAAGCAGTCATTTGCTTTTCCAAAGTACGAGTTTATAGTCACGTGGTACTCAGAGGGCAACAAATACTAATTTTCGTCGATTTCGTGCACCAGCCAAAAACAGAAGAGTCAAAAGCGCATGAAATAGTTGTTGCAGCTGTACTTTTCTTTTTCAGGAATTTCCCACAAATTCCTGTGAATTGTAATTGTTCACTCTGAATCCTTTGCAAAAATATTTTCGCAAGTAACCTAATGTACGGATATGTTCATTTTTTAAAGAATTTAGATTTAGCAATCAAAATTGTAAATTTACGGGCAAAGAGTGTAAACTACGTGAGTAGTTTTACGTCATTTTTATTTCTATACAAAAATAAATTAGCAAAAAACGAGTGATTTAACCTTGCACATTGTTGTAGTAAGCACTTGACAATAGCCCTTGTTTTTGTTGACTGAGAACATTAGATTGCGTTAATTTTCTCTCAAGGTTTCAAGAAAAAAATGAACTTGGAATGAAAAAAACTTGTTCTGAATTTCATCAGATGACTATTGTCTTGTCTGATAATCGTTTTAAAAAGATATTCCAAAGAAAATCAATTTGGCTTGCAGCATTGAAGAGGTTTTATTGCTAGAATTGTTGTCCGTTGTCAATTTCTTTAATCCCCGTTGAATCGAATTTGGCTTGTAACAGTTTCGCAAAATTTTTTAATTTCTGATTAAATTTTTCATAGTTCTCCAGCATTGCAATTGTGAATCCAACATGAGTTATTAGTGTTAAGATAATGGATGGAATCTAAACTTTTTGCCAGACTTTGAAACTTATGGTCCCATTAATACAACTGCACTTCATCGTAAAGTCGACATACGAGTGTATATTTGGAAGGATTGTTAGTGTTGGTCACAATTTTAGCGAGCTATTAGGACATGCCAAATGGAAATTTTGTTAAGCGTCAACTCAAGCCTGACAAACCTAGGTACCTATTCACAAAAACACACAAACCGAAACCCGATCTAAAATTTTACCGCTCGCATACTCGCTAATATAGATCTGGCCTTTTCCAAACGAAGGTCCCGTTCAGGTGACCTTTTCTCATCATAATATTCATGACGAAATTGTTATGATACGTAACTTGTTTACATCGTCTACGTCACGCAATTTGAAATGAGCCACCCAATCGTAGACTGTGAATAATACCGCTGTTAAATTTGCAGGCAAACCTAGGTCTAAAAATAGAAATTACGAAATCAAAATGTGATTAATTGTGTTTTCGTCTAGATGAAAGCTACGCATTGATTGGTCGACACAAAGTTCATCTCGACGTGACCTTGCATTGACTAAGTAGAGATCCAGTACGCGAGTAGAACAGGATCTCTGTTTACGGAGATTGGTACATGTATATACAACATACACATGTACATTTTCATTTATCAAATACACAGAAACAAAGAACTATCAGTATTTCCTGAGAAAAATCAGTTATCGAATTCCGGAACAACAGAACTATTTAAGAAAAGTTCACCAACAATTCTGTTCTTTTTTTAGATTGAGAACTCTAAAACATACGCGCACGCTTAACAAAATGCCGGTATGGCATGGCCTTATTCAGTCCTCAGTTCTATTATACTTGTAAGCAAATCGAAGGTTTTCTCAAGGATATTGGTTCAAACAAGTCGCCCAATGACCAGTGGTGTTTTTCACAAAAATTCTTAATAAAATATCTTCGTAAGTCAAAAGCAAGAAACATTAATAATACGCTCATTTTTGGGCTTATCAATTCTAAATATTATAGAATTGTGTGGAATTGTGTTTACCTTTTGAATATCATATCATAGTTATGCTTATTATCTGTCTAACTTTGAAGGGCCAATTATATAAAACTGACTTACGAATATTCTTTTCGTAAGATTTTTTGTGTAGCTTTAAACGTAACACAATATAAGCGAATTACTAGCTGTTTGGCCACTTTTCCATCTTGAAATCAATTTTTCAATAAATATGACTCTTTTACAATCAGAGCAGTTAAGTTTTGTTACTGGTTTTCACTGGTACATGTACTATCTTGATACAACTGATTCATATATGTTACGTAAATCAGTACATATATCAAGCACTTTTCACCACATATCTATCATATACATGTGTTTTCCTCATTCTTATTTTTCTCTTTTTACCTTTGTATTTTTGTTTGTCTTTTGTTTATTCATATTGTTTACATGTATATTGCAGTGACAACTAGAAATTGACTGCGTAGAAAATCAGAGACCTATGTATCACTCCGCAGGTCAAACTGGTCAGGCATTTTCGTCGATAGTTTACGATTTGAGGTATATATTAAGCCTTTCGACGAAATTGCCGAAAGTCTAAAAACTGTAATGTTTGTGCTATAAAAAAGCATTGAACTTAAACTTCATACAAATATTTCGGATTTACAAAATAGTCCGGTTGTAAATTTCATCCGCTCATATCCAATGCATTGTTCTATTTTACATTGAAAATGACGTTTGATTTAGTCAGACCTGTAAAACAACGATCATTTATCAAACAAGATAATGAGATCATATTATAACAAAGCAGGAGATAAAGCATTATTTAATTCATTCAAGAACCATCTCTCATCAATTATATTGACAGTAACAAGTAATATTATATAATTATACAATATAAAACGTTGTATGGAAACTTTATCATTTATCTTTCTATAATTCACGTCAAAATGAGGAAATACCACACAGTACTCTCCTACAGTTTTTTTACAAATGCCATTTTGCGAGAAAAAATATTTCCTTGTTTACTGCAAGTTATTTTGTTATGATTAAAACTTATAGTTTATAGCAGATAAGAGCAGTGTTCTAGAGGTAAGACGCGCGTTTAGTGATCGAGAGGCCCCGGGTTAGATCCCCCTAGGGGCACTGCTAATTTTCTTGAGCTAGAAATTTACCAACAATTGTTCCACTCCACCCAGGTGTAAATGGGTACTGTGAGGAATCGCCTGCATGAGGTTAATTTTAACGATCAGGAGTTAGCGTACAAGATTTTAAAGTTGGTTGAATGTGTATATGGAAGCAGACTTTCAACTATGTTTTTTTTATATTTATGCTTTGTTTGTTTGTTTGTTTGGGTTTTACGGCGCACCAACACAGAAAGGTCATATCGTGCCGAAAGCAATTAATGATACTAATAATTCAAACGAAATTAATGATCTAAAGCTTTATATCTTATTACATGTATATACATTTATTTCCTTCAAAAAGTTAAGTATCGCATATGATGGTACAGACTCAAAAAGTTCTTTAAGTGAGTTGACTTTAAAATGTTTGTCACGGATGTTTTTAATATTCTTACAGTCAAGGAGAACGTGTTTTACATTGAAATGCTCGTCACATGGTATACATTTAGGCGCTTCCTCTTTTTGAGAAGGAACGAATGTGTTAATCTGGTATGACCAATTCTACATCGCGTAATCAATATTTGGTCTCGGCGATTAGAAGATATTATTGACGAAGATGAATCAAGGCTTGGCTTTATGTCATGTAACTTATTAAAAGTAGCATTGTCCCACATTGTTTGCCATTTTGACTTAATTAACGGATTGTGCTCAGATAACTTAATTTATCCTAAGAATAGGGTTTGTCTAAGACCTTTTTGAGGGCATTGTATCTTCTAACTGGTATACAATAAATCAAACAACAATCCAGGAATAAAGCGAGTAAGAACAATTCACGTTGTCCGTAGCCTTTCAATCCTATAGTAAGCTTGAGATATTAGATCTCAAGCAATTTAAGTGAAAGGTCGGGTAGCAGATGGATTTTATAAAAAATGAAATTTATAACAAGAGGGTTATGATGGCCTTTTATCGCTTACCTGCGTACTATATATATAAACATGAATCGCTGTATGACCTAGTTTTTTACCCCAGGCACCCAATATTCGAACATGACCTAGAAATAATCACAATAACTGTTCAGGCCAATTTTCAGGATATTTGGGTCATAAATTGCCACTAGTGTTGACAATATTTTTTTCTATTTCTAGCTTCTGTGATCTACTTTTTCATCGAAGATGACCAATGATCGAGATCGTCCAAGCAATTACCTAGACAGGCATCCTAAGCAAGTTTGATGATAATTGAGGCAAAGAAAAAAAGCAGACATTTCTAAGCAAATATACATTATTTTATCATTATCATCAAGCGATTAAATGCACAAATTAAAGAAAAATATTTGACACTGTACATGTAAATATATATTCCCACTGCTGAATAAAATAGCGATCTGTTTTTGCGAATCAGTGGTGCTTTTCACAAAAATTCTTACGAAAAAAATCTACGTAAGTCAGTTTCATATAATTAGCACTTCAAAGTCAGACGGATAATAAGCATAACTATGCTATGATAATCAAAAGGTATACACTATTCTACACAATTCTTTAATATTCAGAATTGATAAGCCGAAAAATAAGCGTATTATTAGGGTTTCTTGCTTTTGACTTACGAAGATTTTTTTCGTAAGATTTTTTGTGAAAAGCACCACTGTTTTCATAAAAACAGACACATATAAACTAATTGAATAAGGACTTCCTCGTTGATATGCTTCATGATGTTGTTGGGAAATCCCTGGGATGCGAAAGTTTCTCCGTTAATGTGTAAATTAATTCTAAACAGGTTTGATATGGTGGCATGTTTTCGCCACCAGATAACCAAATAATTAAGAAGTTAAATTCAGTAGATAACAAATAACATATCTAATTCATGAATTAATAACTTATCGTTTATCAAAAATCGCTAGCTGACAGGTAGGTAACGAGTGGCGTAACAAAATAGCTAATTAATGATTAGTTAAAAGTTAAAAGATGGATAAATAAAGTTCAAAAATCGGTCTAAACGTACATAAATTGTTCGAATAGTACACAAAAATTGGTCATATTATCTAGGGATTGACCGCGCACCACTTTCTACTTTTGACGAATTCGTCTACGTTTATCACACCCCTTTTACGTTTTGACCAACTTGTCTACTTTTGACCAACAACCTTTCTACGTTTTGATCAATAAGCCTACGTCTTGACCCCACCCTTAATGTACAGTTAATCAGTCCAAAGCATGTTCGTTCTACTTTCCTTTTATTTCCTAAATATACGATATACTCTGTAAATGATCTTGGTCCACGTCAGGTTATTACACTAAGTCCAATCTCCGTAAACAGATATCCTGTAGGGCATTGGAGGGTCACGTCGAGATGACCTTTATGCATTCTGTACACAAACGGTCTGACTGACCTTTGTACGGATACGCCGCGCATCATGGGTAAACTGTTTGTTTACCCCACAGGCTATCGGCGTGGGTTAGGTCAATATATCCCCCCCCTCTTTGGCCCGCTCAAGGCCCATATACAACCCAAAACCCCTTAAACACATCTTATAACACATAATTCTTAATAAAAATAACATATCAAAACATAACAAAACAATTTTCAAAAAAATAAACAACACCGATACTATATACTAAGAAAAGGTATGTAACTCTCAAGCTTATTTCTGTAGAAAAACAGACATGGTTGTAATCTATGCCTCATAGATCAGTCAATTTTTGGCCGATTTCAGTCAGCCCGAGCTTAATCAACTCAGAAATAAATATTCTTTTCAATGCCATAAAAACCTACAGTCTATCTACAACTATCGCAGCAGTGCGAGGGTCAAAACTCCTCGAAATACGATCTAGGACACCGTGTGACCGTTGAAATGCATTGTGCCGTCAATGTTGAATACGGCGTGAATGAAAAGAATATTTATTTCTGAGTTGATTTAGATTGGGCTGACTGAAATCGGCCAAAAATTGACTGATCTATGAGGCATAGATTACAACCATGTCTGTTTTTCTACAGAAATAAGCTTGAGAGTTACATACCTTTTCTTAGTATATAGTATCGGTTGATACATTGACCTAACCCACGCCGATAGCCTGTGGTTTACCCGAAAACACGTGGCAATGTTTACATTCCAACAATTTCCCCCCTCAAGTATACTGAACAAATAGAGTATGAACTTTGTGTCTACTCAATAAAATTTGACTATCCAACCAACTATCCTCATTAAATTAAACTTTTTAACCGGTAGTTAAACCTTCATCATAACGTGTTTACATCTGTCATTCTTTACACAGTAATTTGAAATCGAAAGTAGAATACACGGTTTAACTATGCACCTATACCTATAGAGGTTTAAAAGTACTGTGTATTTATGGATTTATATTCCTGTAGCTCAGAGTGATCATTTATTTTACATTTCAACAACGATTTTGTCAAAAAACGAAAAAATCCAACGATTTTGTCTTCATGCGCCGCACTATATTCTGTTGCGTACCAAACGCCGAATTTTGTGACGGTTGTGCGTCTTAGTATAGAGGTGATATCTTCACCTTCTATTTATAGAATGGACCTTTATGTCGACTAATGCGTAGCTTTCATCCAGACGAAACACTATTAATAACATTTTGATTTCGTAATTTCTATTTTAGACCAATGTTTGCATGCTAATTTAACAGCGGTATAATTCACAGATTGGACGGTTCATTTCAAATTACATGACGTAGACGATGTAAACAGGTTACGTATCATAACTATTTCGTCCTTAATATTATGATGAGAAAAGGTCACCTAAACGTGACCCTCGTTTGAAAAAGGCCAAGTCTAAATTAGCGAGTAGGCGAGCGGAAAATTTTAGATCGGGTTTTAATCAGATTGCACGAAGTCTTATGAGGGTAAAAACAGAACTGATATCAACAAACAACTGTATGTCGAAGATAAACAAAATAAATATTTACTATATTTCTAATCTGATGGTGATATAAACTTGGGTGGGAGAGAATATAACAAAACTTGTATTTATTCTGTGTTGATAGATTCAACCCACGTATTTAGCGCTCACTCACGCAATGCCACTTTTATGATAGGATTGATAGGATTACAGAAGCAGGCCCGACGGAACAGGGGGGCTAGAGGGGGGCTTATCCCCCCAATATTTTTAGCAGTTATATTGATTGAGGATCATTATTTAATCTGTCACACTAAATTGATTGATACATGTATGCTTTTTCGGCAAAATCAATATTGCAAACACTTTTTATGGAACAAGATACAATGTACTCAAATGCAGTGTAAAACTAAACTTAAACATAAGTACTGTAACATTAGGTAACGTTTTCTTTTTCTTAAAATAAAACTGAATAAATTAGCCCCCCCCCCCCAATCTGAAAATGCTTCCTACGTGCCTGCAGAAGAATGCATGTGCGAGTATACCATACGATAATCTGTATTATTATTAACTTCATCTGGTTCCACAGTTAAACAGTTCTATGGATGTCCCATTAAATCGTAAACTTTGTTCATTGTAAACTTTTACCTTACATCACATGACAGTAATACAATGTAATTTTAAATACAGTTTATTTATAAAACTTTTATATATAATAAATAAAGTATTGATTCGATAACTATATGCATTTAAGGCGTCGTAACCATGTTCAGCTAAAATGTATATGCATGTGGCGCAACCACTCTTATACTTGCATATTTGTAGATACTGAGTTCAACTGTATTGCAATACCTAAATTATACCTAAATTCCTTGCTTGAGGTACTTTTATAACAATGTTGGCTGACAGTTTGTCTCGCTTAAAACCAATGAGACTGAATGGTGTGATTTGATTAAAACCAATGATACATGTTGTTTAATTGTGTGTGTGGTTTTTTTCCAAACTAAAGATATCATCGTCTCTGATCGAATTTGCTCAATATAATTTAACTGTTAACATGTATTTCACTTACAAATTCCCAGTAAGGGTATTGACTTAATCAATCACCTAGAAATTGGTGAACTAATTAGAACGCTGTAAATCAATTACTAGTATATACTGATTCAATTATTGCTTACTATTGATACACAAGTTTGAACCTTACAGAACAGGATCACGTGATCAGTCCAGTCACGTGACTAGTCTATAGAGATTGAAAACTCGTGACAGTCGAAAGATTTTTTCGTTTATTAGAGAGTTAACATGATATAGAATGACACTATTGCAGTGATGCCTTTTGTATGTAATCTGAACACACATTCTGCCAATGGAATAATAGTAGTCTGTGTCCGTAATTTTGTATAGACACATTCGGAACAGCAAATATTCCTCGGACATCATGAACAGAAAATGTAGTTCTAACAAGGACTATGTAGTTAACTCAGATTTCAATAAATGTGGATTCTTTCGAAAATTAAGTCAGTACTATATTGAAACATTGGTTTTACAGTATAACCTTTACAGAGCGACCCTCTACAGAGCAAATCCTCTGCACAGCAACAACATTTGATATTTTCCTTAGGTGTAGTTATAATTAAATTTTAAACTTCGACAGAGCAACCGGAACAGGAACAGACTTTAGTCCTTCTCATTGGGTGTTGCTCAAGAGAGGCTATGCAAATTTGACAGATTTAACGCCCAAATGGTTTATTTCAGAGGAAAGTGGTCTCCATGTTAAGACTAGTGGGCTATCAAAGTCCCATTATCAAAAGTAACACTGTATTTTGGACTGCAAAGAAAAAAGACCTATATCTTTTTCAAACAACATCTAATGAACAAGCTATTTAAATAACTGCAAATATTGCTTAAAAATGTTTATGCTATTTAATGTATTTCATAGTGAAAGTTGATTGAAACCGAAAATAGAATTTGGTTGTCAATACTTGAAACAATAGTTTTGATCACAGTAGGTATAAGATCTTCGAAGTCATCTTATCGAAAAAAAAAACTAACTCCGAATTACAAAGTTCAGCTTTAAAACTATTTTGGATCAGGTATATTGAACATTAGTTCATAAATGCATGTAGTGTGTTTTTATAAAAGTATCCCACTTTTTAAAGAAACAGACACTTTGTCAAACGTAAATTAAGAAAGCAGAATGGTTTAAACTGTTCATTGTCTCTCTAAAAACATGTTATATTTTGATAACTTAGAGGTAGTAAAAGAGTTTTCTAGTCTACTTTTAATGAATATATCTTCATATAGTGGCTTTAAGACCATCGAATTCGATAGTCTTAATAGTGGAACCTAACAGTATAACACATTGAAAATAAAACGGTTGTACCAAATTAACTTTATAATTGACAATTTCATTGATTTCATTCATGTTCACAATTACAGCAATTTCTCATGAGAAACGTGCGTGTGAATATTACATTGAAGCTATTGAAGATATCGGCAAATCACGTTTAAAATCTAATTGAAAACTAATGCTTGTTTCATATCATTGCAACAATTTAATTTAATCAAAGTGATATGAGATATTTTTGTCACGAATTTCTATATCCGACGTGTTTTAACTCCGAGTTGGGTGTGATCGAGTGGTTACGACGTTTGATTGGTTAGATAGCCAGCTCAATGTTGGTTCGGCTCGCATCAAAAACTAAATCCGTTGTTTCCTTTCGCATGGAACTTAATTCTACTAGCTCAGTATCGGAGACGAAAAAGCTGACTCGAGTGAGATTAATTTAACTGATTTAATGTAAGCAAAGCTTAATCAAATAGCATTTTGTGTCTCGGGTCAATTTTTCACGAGCTATATCTCTTAATTCTTTAGTCTCATTGTAATATTGCTGTATTATTTTTTCGATGATTCATCCGCGTGAATTCAATGATCCACTATACCCGCCCACAACAAGGACTCTATACACAATGTGCTGGATTGATTCAAACCATATCCCCTATTTCAATAAACAAGAATATTTATTTTAAGATGAGTATTTTAACTGTTAAAAAGCATGTGGTAAAAATCATCTGCATATCAGCAAAGATGTTTCGTTTCGTCTGTTACATGTACGGAATTATATAGTACAAAGTATGTGCATATCGATGTGAGACAGATTTATACAGTACCCACCAAAAGTTTGGAGACATTTTCACTTTGTATATCTACTACATAGGTTTTATCAAAACTTTGATTACTATTTTTAATTTGAAATGCTTTTAGATTTGCTTATCTCTTTGCTATGGTACTATTAGTAGTTGAGACTACTAAAGTAGATCTAGCTTAAAATCTATGTTATAAAAAAGAATTGCATTGAATTTGGTTTTGGAGGCTTTAATTTATCAGATGTTGAATGTTATAAATGTGATGCATTCGCAAAATTTGTTTTCATTTAATCATCAACCATATTAAAGAATATTAAAAATAATGGTTCTACCAAAAAACGATCAATTAAGTTAAATATTTTATTAAATTTCCTTTGTCTCCAAACTTTATGTGTGTACTGTATGCCCTACATCAAGTACTTCGGTAACTACACAAGTTTTAACTAGTATAACTATTAACATTTGTATATTTAGGTTACTTAAGTATCATGTTTCATAATTGTTCTGTTTTTGTCTATTCTGTCATGCTTTTCTTCACATTTCCATTTGTATATACCTGTACTAATGTTGATTGGTAAAATGCCACCAAAATTAGTGCTGGCAAAGAACTTCGTTCGTGCCAATAAACTACATGTATTTTGACTTGCCTTGACTACTTTTAACTGGGTTGGTGTAAGTAAATGATATTTAAATTGTATTCTTGTCTTTCCTTTCATTTTTTTTTCTTCATTTTTTTCATATGTTATACAGCATCTAGGTCTGAGATTATAATTATTTATACTGAACGCCCAGTTCGGTGCATATGTATGTATAAGAGCCATAGACGAAGATCGCCTGTAGTTCGGTGTACAGTTTCGTTCTGGATCTCCAAAGCTGATATTAAAGTGAACCGTATATCTATGGCAACAATACATCACAAAAATGCATTTTTGTGCATTTGTTAAGTATTCACTTAAGTATTTATACATAGTCAAGTTTCTATTGACCATTCTGAGTGCGACCTTTTTTACTTTAATAACAATACATTCACCCAAAAAATATATAACCATGCGCTCGTTTGTCAACACCTTGTTTGTGGAACAAATTGTAAGTGGCTGTAAGTCTCACTGTTCCTGGAAAGGCTAAATTTCTAGATTAAGCTATTAGCCAGTTACACGGCCACATATTTTTTTGTATTTCCGTCAGTGACTGACTACTGCCCTACATGATTTAGAATCAGTAATAGGTGGGAGAATGGCCGCATAATTTCTTTCATGAGCAAACTCGAAGAAACTACATTGTATGTGAAAATTCGAGTGAAAAAAGTAATTTTTCAAGATTTATGGATTCGCAAAAGTATTCTGGACTGTATTGTATATTCACAATGTATGATAACTAGAGCCATAATTATTTGAACGTAATAATTGTTGGCTGTACATGACATCAATTTATACATGGTTACATTTTAATGTTCTGTTTCCTGCCGTTCTGTACATGGATGATGGATATATCTCAAGTCTGTCACCACAACCGATCATGAACAGTTTTCACATTTCATAGTTCATTATATCTGTTGTTGGTCAACAAGTGCAGGCACTTGTCTGTTGAATTTTGTTACTAAATTAAGGGTTGGCGTTTTAATTGTTTTGAATCACGTGGTCAGGTGTTCTGGCGACTATGATTCAATAACCATATTATTAAAAGTGGTTACAATAAAATGGATGTTCAATCAAACCTAGAGAAGATATTGCAACTTATCATAGAGAATGTGCTTTCGATATTCTATAGTTGTACATATGAGATAATATAGTGAGTTAAGTGAATTCAATGTTAAATAATACTTTCCATGTTTCAATTTATGTTCCTGTATTGCAATTTTCAAGACCTCCGGTCCATGCCCAATCTGATTAAAACCCGATCTAAAATTTTCCGCTCGCCTACTCGCCTGTACGACAACGCTCTACAGGATATCTGTTTATGGAGATTGGTCCATGCCCCAAACCATATATACAGTGTACAAATAACAATGTCAGTACGTATCTAAATGAAACATTTGTTCAGTGCATGACGTTGGTCAGTATATTATTCTAGATCACATATTCTTTTACTCTATAATATTTTAGTACATATATATACTTTTATTACCTCCAATTACTGAAGAGCATTTTTAAATTATACAATCATACATGTATACACATATAAACGAAAAAGCAAATACATATTAAACAGATACAAACAGATCATCAAAACAGATCATGTAATAGCTAGAAGGCAAAGTATTATCTATTCTTTACAAGCTATTACAAGAATAAATCACACACAAAATAAATATATTCATGACCAAATATTAAAGCATTACAGTATGATACATTTATGCAATCTGAGAGCCACATGCATGCAAGTTTGATATGTAAAATGTTAGACTTTCTACTAACCTTGTTTCATAAGTATAATCCACGTAAGAACTTCAGCATGTAGTCCTAATAACAAAAATGTTCCTTATGTCCAATCTGTAACATGGAAGAAGAATAACACGTGCCAAAATTAGTTTACACTAAAATACATTCATCCCGTCCAGAAACATCCGATTGTAAATTAACTATTTACCGGTAATATTAATAACTCATTAAACCTTGCAAATCAGCGTTCCTGGTTTAGTTAACTAACTAAAATACCAGACCTAATAAACATGAGTTTATAAACAAACGCATGTATTAGTAGGTTCCGAATATAACTTTCAGAGCATTCACATCGATTGAGTAAAAATTCGCAAACATCTGTATCAACGTAGTTTTAGTCTTAAATATTTTAGTAAAAGTAAATTGCACGTATTACGCAAACACGCAACAACTGAAGCTTCTTAAGAGCTGCAAGAGAAAAACTTGCACTATCTTTCCAAGCGTAATTGAATGATAAAACGTGATTGCCAACACTGATTAACTATTCCTAACTTATTTCGTCCATTATTTCCATTGTGTTGTATAAAAGCTGTAAAGTTTTATCTGGCCAGGCCTATGATCAGTTGATCACAGTTACCGTTCATATACGGCATATAAAATACTTGCGATATACAATAGAATGGTATTCCATATAGAGCAACATAATGCTGTCACAGTGAAACAAAAATCGATTTTGGATAGAGCTTGGTCTTCAGTTTCTAGTGACAATTCCGTAATATGATGCGCGCGCATTTCTTCTGTTTTACAATCGAGCGAAGATTCTTATTTCGAAGTGATTTAAAAAAAATGTTTAGTTAAAAAATCAGAATATTATGTTTAGTAATTGAACTATGACAAAGGAATGAGAAACAATAAACTTGTATAATTTGAATACGGGGAAATGGTATTGAAATGTTGTAACATAGCTTTTAGGTAATAGAGATGCACCCTTAAACCTATATATGTAAAGAAATGCCTAGTATATCTCATATCTATTTTGCTTTTAGTATCCTTAGTGCGCTGAGATCTACAGTGTTTCCTATCCCATCCCAGGACCAATAAAATGTGTATGACGACGGCGATTTTAAAGTTTTATACGGACCCTTTTGCTCCATTACGATGCATGGTGCGCATACGGTATAACTCCTTCACGGTCCCTGAAAAATGAATTTTCAGCCTACGTTTAGTCAAAAGTTAGTTAAAAAGCCAATATAATTCACATTAGGAGAGTATTTTATTTCCTAAATCGTTGCCGATTTTTGGTTGCCAAATATTATATGCCTACATATTGCTGATTCAACACTATTAAAATCAAATCACATCACCAGCCCTTGACACATAGTTACGGAATATAGTAACATTGTATTATCAAATACATAGTTTTATACATTAGATACATACTACATCAACAGATTATGATACTGGACCTATCACTGAATGTGATGATTACCCTCAATGGGTCTTTGTCAAGAAATTTGAATCAAATCCGTACAAAAGGTGCTGAGAAAATGGACGGACAAGGTCTTCTTCAAAGGGTCATAACCCTGTAAAAATGAATGGACTGTGACCAAAATGACAAATGCACTTGTCGGTTTGATACCCAATTCTATGTGTGAAGTTTGAATCAACTTCGAACAATAGGTGCTGAGAAATCAAGTTATACGGACAAGTAAAAGTAACAAACCAGGCGCGTAGCTACCAGTACGCAGAGTACGCAGCTGCGTACACACTGGTCCAGAAAATTGTAAAAATACAAACGCCAAAAATGTAATAAAATCTTTCGCCTGAGGGGGGTAGGGGTGTGTAAAACAAAACTGCTTGATCGTTATTTTACTAACCTTATGTCAAGTTATATTTCAATGGGACTTGCGATGCCTTTTGGGAGTTGAATTTACGGTTTTAAAATTCGATGTTTGTCTTTGAATCCAGTCTATATAATTCTTTAAACGCTGGTTAAAATTGAATGATAATTTGTATGAATGTTGTCTTCCTATATTTGTGTCCAGATTGAATTATACAGACCCATTTTGAATAGTTGCCAAAAATGCTCCTGAAATGATCTACAGAAAAACAAATTCGGGGCGGGGCATGCCCTTGACCCCTAGGATTTTGCGTACACATCAAAAAGACCTTGCTACGCCACTGGCCATGACCAATTTTAAATTAAAAAATAATTTAATAATGAGGTGAATTATTTATTGTGTCTAATTTTGCATTCGGAACAACCTCGGCGATCTTTAAGATTGTTCCTATTGCTTAATTTGTCATACAATTTACTAAGCAGTTCTGATGGTCGTGTTAATGAAAAAAGTGTCGTGGTATATGAGAACGACGGAACACATAAAATGTTATACCAAAAGAAGTGATTACTTGGCTTTTGTATGACTCTGTGTCTATGTAACAGTTTAACCAATGAAACATATCGCTAATTAACATGTTACGAGTACAACATGTATTTGTAGACGAGAGAGTCAAATAAATTCAGTTCAGTTTCAAACGTATTTAATTTGACATTGTCTCCCTTATATATTTTCCTTGCTTATAAATCACCAAAATAACTAGTCTGGAGAAAACGAATTACTTATATGTGACTGTATATTATATACTTATATTTAATGATGCTTATTTTATTTTTGTTTTGTTGGGTTTACCGTCATAGCAACACATTGTATATGTCATATAACGGCGGTCAGTCAACTTAGTCACTGTCCTGGAAAGACTAAATCTCTGGATTTAGCTGTTAACCAACTACAAAGCACATACTTTAGATTATAGAAATTATACCTTTGTGAATGTAAACCAAATAAAAAAGTGGTAAAAATACAATAACATAAAAAATTATAACAATAATTAACTATATATACATTATTGTTTTATTTATACATATAGATCTATACATTTTTATACAATTTACAATTTTATATTCAATATACAACTTTATATACAGTAAATCTAATGTATGTAATATGCGGTTCAATGTGCAATATTTTATCCCATACGCAATATAGAATAGCATGAAATGCAGTAGTAGTGAAACAGTTAAACATATTTTAAATCAATCAATAAAGTAATGTGAAGTACTGACACAATTAAATGCTTGTGCAACTATTAAAGTGCAGTAATAAACTTTCGCCTCAAACAAATATAGAAATTCACACAAGTAAAACAAACACAGTTCCGAGATACGTACATATACATGCCGGTAGGGCCTATAACAGGAATTGAGTTACGAAACGAGGGACGAAACATTTTTCTGGGGTATGGTATAGGTTTTTTATGCTCAATCGAAAAGTTCGGACAATATCGCCGGCAAAAAAGTTCGTTTTGATAAAACCAAGAGCGTTCGAATGAATAAATCGATGATAAAAGCCACGCATTTCGGTACTTTTTAAAACGGAACTATTTTTGTTTTCGCCCCCTGGACTCTTCGACCTAAAAACTTTCGTAAATTAGTTTCTGTTGAATTCTATGTGCGTCGGTATTTTTGCTACGTATCATTTCTCGTAATTGGAATTTTTCGACACAGAGCTCAAATATTTGTTTTGTACATCTGTGTTTTTTACTATTAAACTTAATTTTCTGTGTTGTAAGACCTTTTTATTAATGTTTTGTTTTTATGTCATTTTTTTGTCAAAATGGCTCTTGCAAAAGAGAAACCTTATATTGATTTTTATGTATAAAATCTATATAACCAATTACTTTGGATAACTAATACCTTTTGGGTCTACATGAGCAGTGTATACTAATAACAATGATGCTATTGTACACACATTGATTTTTTCTTGAAACAATCACTATAATCGAATACTGTTTCTTGA
Organism: Mactra quadrangularis; assembly: GCA_025267735.1. Classification (NCBI taxonomy): domain Eukaryota; kingdom Metazoa; phylum Mollusca; class Bivalvia; order Venerida; family Mactridae; genus Mactra; species Mactra quadrangularis. The sequence goes on along the minus strand of CM046305.1, from coordinate 37,583,346 downwards.
TTAAGATTTTTTGCGCAACATTTTATCATAGCAACTTCTAAAGGGTTTCATTTGAAACTTCTATCATGTAGGATAAAATTTACCATTAGATATCAAATACTATAATTCATAAAACTAACAATAATTTATACTAAATTATGGCCCTTACATACAAACATACATTCTAAGTTAAGTTCTAATGCAACATTTTATCTTGTCAACTACTGATGGGATTGATTTGAATATTCACACATGACTACGGTATTACCATCGGAAGTCAATTTTAAAGTTGCATCACTCTAGCTTGAATTTTTACTATTTTAAATTGTGAGTCTTTTATATTGAAAATTTTTTAGTAAGAAGATGTGCAAAAAATAAAAAAGCTGCAGTCAATGAAAATATTCTTGTTAAATTTTTCATATCAATTGAATTTCATAATTGATTCCGTTTACAAGACCACTCCTAATAGTAGAGCGCGCTGTCCATTGACGGCTCTCAATTGTTAATTAAACCTCTTACCTGAAATATCCAAACACTTCGTAATACCCAGAATCGACATTGAATAAATTCTAGAATTTTATCCTTCATCATTGCAACTTTAACTTTCAAGTTATCCTATTTCATAGAAGTTGCTCTCTAAAAGGTAAATTCTAAATATTTTGGTCGTCTAAACCACACGGATTACACAAGTAATTATGCACGAAATCCATGTGCCTATTTACGTCATTTAAAACTGGCATGGATAAGATACGAAATGGAGACTTTTAGGCGAAAAGGAGCATATAATGGCAAAACGGAGATTTAATTGTTAGTAAAACCCTTCTTAAAATAACAATTATAATACAAATTATATTTACTGATTTACAAGAGTTGCTTAAAACGTAGGGTCCACAACGGCGGATCCAAAGGGGGTCAGGGGGGGTCCGGACCCCCCCTAGAATTGGGAAAATGTACCTGTCCATTAGTGTATTTCTTGACTGTAAGTCATTTTTGAGTAGCATGGGATCTATGTTAATGTGTACTTATTATTATATGTGTGCGTATTTAACGAGTGTGAGGACTCTGGTGCCAGTGGGTTTAACGCCGTGTCGACAAACATTATTGTCATTTTACTGAGGCAAGCTCACCTTACCTAGGTTTCCTGGACCTTGTCTATAACCAAGACTAATCAACCCTTCCAAACGTTCGATATCTTTTCCATTATATTATGCATAATATTATGTACACGATTTTTCCTTTTTTAGATCGGACTAAGCATTTTTGATTTGGTGAAAATGTTTAGTACAGATCCTGCAAAGGTGTGCCTTCAGATTTAAATTGACCATGTAAATGTTATATTTCTTACCAGACTAGGCTGAATATAATATCTTTATACAATACAAACAAAATATTTAGCCCTATACTTGTATGAAGGGCGTGTTTCTTCATTTTATTTTATCATAATTACATGTTTTACTATGGGTTATATATATAATATATGCGGGTGATCACCATGGGATTCATTTAAATTTCTTTTTTTTTCGTATGTCTGTTTATGATAATGCCATGTTCACTATATGTGTTTGTAAATTTCATTCTGTTTGCTATAAACATGTTGTATGTTTAGAGCAATAAAGGTTGTTGTTGTTGTTATACCTAATCAATGGAGGAAAATCAACATTATTGTCGAATATCCATGGAAGAGTATAACCAGTCCGGGTGAGACTCTAACTAGCAACCTCTTAGGGACACTTGATTCGAAATCCTGAGCTTGGCCTTTGTAAGACACCGAAACAGAACACATATTTTACTTTAAACAATAATTAAAACAAAAGCATTTGGTTTTTACATGCCGGTATACGTACGTATACATTATTTTTAATAGTTTAAAAAAAATAAACGTCTGTACTAGACAAACCAAATATTAAGTTGATAAATTGTCATTTGCATTTCATCAATTAATGGACTATAAATAAATAAAATGTAGTAAGATGATTAATAGTTCCCCAGAACCAATCATCGTTGTTGCCTACGTCATCATTGCTTTCGTCATCTTGTTTTTGTTCATATTGTCCCCAGCTGAAGTAATCCACTCTCAAGTTAGACTTATCAAAACCATGTTCTAACATATCAGCGGATATTCTCTTTTCACACCATTTCTCACAACATTTCAGTGAACAACATTCATGGAACACCATGTTAACTGTGTTAAGAAGTCGCCTTTGTAGTAACCTTTGGTACAATGGCTTTTCTGGTTGTTCACCTCGTCGTGAAATCGGCTTTGGTTTGACACTAGGTCCTGCTTTACATACACATGAGTTGGAGCACTCTTGAACATCATTTAAGTTTTTTTTCGGCACTTCAGGGATACTTGTGGGTGGGTTTTCTGTGCCCAGTCGAAACTTGATCTTTGGTCTTTTCATTTTGCTTACTGTATCAGCGTCTTCATCAGACTTTCTCTTTTTATTATTCTCATCTGTATGTGGTTGGTTTTAATCGCGATGTTTTCGTGTGCATTACTATTCACTTTGACTTTATTTTCATCACTTGCCACCATTTTCTTAACTTTGCAATCATCATTACAATCACCAGTGTTTTCTTCCAAGCGTCTTTTGGAACCTCTTGCCTTTGTTGTATGGTCTGGAAAATAAAAATAGAACACAGTAGTTTTTTAAGTGAAAATCTTTAGCTTAATGATATTTTACTGTTTTCATATACATGTAACAGTAATCAGATATGTGTAATTTCAAGTTTTTTCAACTTACCCATGTACAATTGCAACCTAAAAAATCAACTTGTCCAGAATCAAAACTTACTTGCCCAGAAGTTCAATACTCGAAAACAAATTATAGAACTATGATGTTAAGTAAATACTGTAAGTAATGATAAATGATTGACAATAAAAATAGTTCACTGTTTAATGTGATAGAAGCATTGAAATATCTATATTTTAAGTACATTGTATAGCTATGTTAGAATTATTTTACAGCTAAAAATATAACTTGTCCTCGGACGAGTGGGTTGGACATATTTACTCGTCCGCAGCCATATAGGTACGAGTCTGACAAGTCGGGCATAGGAATTCCACACCCCAGGTAATGTACATACAAATTAATAAAAAGTAAATCTTTAAAGCCATAGTAGAGCATAAACAATTTCACATTGCAGATAACAAAAGCAATAAGGCTGGGTCACAAGTTGAAGCAACATCAGCAAAAGACCCTCCTTTTGTGGGATCGTTGTTTTTATTATTAGGATCAGCCTTCATCTTAATTAGGGTCTTGTTTAAAATTGCATTTAGTTGCATGTAAGTACATCAGCTTTAAGGGTAGAAATGTATGTGTTTATGCCTTTAGGGACATGTTTGATTAACAGTGGCCATATTCTGCTATCCATAATAAACAAAAGGTCTACATGTTCACATAAAAGTCGTGCGCTATCTGTGCATGACTTACAAAAAACAGAATTGTTAGCTTGTTGGTTTCACAAGCTAGTACATAAAAAGTACGAGAAAATCCCAAGTACTTAGTACAGTATAGCCTTTGCAGAGCTGTCCTCTACAGAACAAATCCTCTGCACAATAACAACTTTTGACATTTCCCTAAGTTATAATTTTCATTAAATTAAACCTCTGCAGAACAACAACCTCTCATTCTCGTTCCCAGAATCTAGTAGGATTCTCAATACTAGCTAGTATTTAGAATCCTACTAGACTCTGGGAACGAGAATGCAACCTCTGAACAACAACACATTTTAGGCCCTCCCAGTTGGTGTTGCTTAAGAGAGGTTGCACTGTAGTTTTTAAATAGAAATCTATATTAAAATTACCTTGAAGATGGCTAATTTTCTGTTGAATTACATTCATAATATCTTGTCTAATTTCAGATTCACGTTGTCTAATTTTCTTATATCTTTCTGTGTATTCATAGGTTGATCTTTGGGGAGAGTTATCTTTTCTTGTCCATTCTGAGATTTTGTTGGAAACTGCAATAGATGTTTGAAGTTAATAACAGTTGTCAAATGTTTGCTTACAAGTAAGTGTTGATTAAAACAATATATAAATTGATGAATTTTACGATTTGTAGAAACTTGAAATGTATTTTGGTTCAATAGCAAAGACAATAACACACGTTGCTAGCGAGCTGATACCCTTATTCGGGGTATAAAGTGACATGATCTCCGGAATGCAATAATACATTTATTATGTTCGTTAATTTCTTGCAGCTGCCTGCCAAAATTACGACTAATTCAAATATACCTGGAAGTGGACTCGAGAGTGATTAATATAAGTTGTATGAACTTGCTTCACTGTCTAGCGAAATAAATTAGTATAAATAAACTCACCAGTGATGGTTTGTTTCGAAGAAAAACTAGATTTAGAACTTTCATTATCATTAAACACTATGTACTTGTTTGGTTTCCATTTTTTTTCAGTTGTTATGGTGACACTCTTGACACTTTGATCACTGAAATCAAATAAATTTATATATATCTAATTGGGACAAAAGTGCTAAAAATTAAAACATATATGCTAACCTACACTGAGCTTGTCGTTATTTTTATGTTCATTTTAATTTCGCTTTAAAAATTATTTAAAACAATAACAACCTGTAGCGTCGTTTTTTAAATTAAAAAATAGACATTATTTCATTACCATTTTCTGTATCGAAATATAATAGAATTGAAAATATTTCATAGACCTCAGGAAATCTTTTGAATATCTGACTTAGAGGAAGGTTGCAATAAACAGACGAAATGCTTATAATAAGTAACATTCTGTATTTAAAGCTCAACGTTTGACGAAATTTAATTTTAAATAAACACTTACCTATTCCTTGCTAACTCTGTACAAACATTTCCAGTCAATTTTGTCATGTCTCTCATTATTTCTTCTTGTAATATAAATCTGTATCTCTTATATGATGCTGCTTTGTGCGCTTTATATGTCATTATAGTGATTCTGACGTTGTATACGTTACGTTATTACGTCATATGTAACTGTGACGTTTTTTGACGTCATGACGTTAGAGGACGTAAAATATTATAATATTGAGTGTTTTCCAGCATAAATTTCATCATCAATAGCCATCAGGCGCGTAGCTACCAGTACGCAGAGTACGCAGCTGCGTACACACTGGTCCAGAAAATTGTAAAAATACAAACGCCAAAAATGTAATAAAATCTTCCGCCTGAGGGGGGTAGGGGTGTGTAAAACAAAACTGCTTGATCGTTATTTTACTAACCTTATGTCAAGTTATATTTCAATGGGACTTGCGATGCCTTTTGGGAGTTGAATTTACGGTTTTAAAATTCGATGTTTGTCTTTGAATCCAGTCTATATAATTCTTTAAACGCTGGTTAAAATTGAATGATAATTTGTATGAATGTTGTCTTCCTATATTTGTGTCCAGATTGAATTATACAGACCCATTTAGAATAGTTGCCAAACATGCTCCTGAAATGATCTACAGAAAAACAAATTCGGGGCGGGGCATGCCCTTGACCCCTAGGATTTTGCGTACACATCAAAAAGACCTTGCTACGCCACTGGCCATGACCAATTTTAAATTAAAAAATAATTTAATAATGAGGTGAATTATTTATTGTGTCTAATTTTGCATTCGGAACAACCTCGGCGATCTTTAAGATTGTTCCTATTGCTTAATTTGTCATACAATTTACTAAGCAGTTCTGATGGTCGTGTTAATGAAAAAAGTGTCGTGGTATATGAGAACGACGGAACACATAAAATGTTATACCAAAAGAAGTGATTACTTGGCTTTTGTATGACTCTGTGTCTATGTAACAGTTTAACCAATGAAAAATATCGCTAATTAACATGTTACGAGTACAACATGTATTTGTAGACGAGAGAGTCAAATAAATTCAGTTCAGTTTCAAACGTATTTAATTTGACATTGTCTCCCTTATATATTTTCCTTGCTTATAAATCACCAAAATAACTAGTCTGGAGAAAACGAATTACTTATATGTGACTGTGTATTATATACTTATATTTAATGATGCTTATTTTATTTTTGTTTTGTTGGGTTTACCGTCATAGCAACACATTGTATATGTCATATAACGGCGGTCAGTCAACTTAGTCACTGTCCTGGAAAGACTAAATCTCTGGATTTAGCTGTTAACCAACTACAAAGTACATACTTTAGATTATAGAAATTATACCTTTGTGAATGTAAACCAAATAAAAAAGTGGTAAAAATACAATAACATAAAAAATTATAACAATGATTAACTATATATACATTATTGTTTTATTTATACTTATAGATCTATACATTTTTATACAATTTACAATTTTATATTCAATATACAACTTTATATACAGTAAATCTAATGTATGTAATATGCGGTTCAATGTGCAATATTTTATCCCATACACAATATAGAATAGCATGAAATGCAGTAGTAGTGAAACAGTTAAACATATTTTAAATCAATCAATAAAGTAATGTGAAGTACTGACACAATTAAATGCTTGTGCAACTATTAAAGTGCAGTAATAAACTTTCGCCTCAAACAAATATAGAAATTCACACAAGTAAAACAAACACAGTTCCGAGATACGTACATATACATGCCGGTAGGGCCTATAACAGGAATTGAGTTACGAAACGAGGGACGAAACATTTTTCTGGGGTATGGTATAGGTTTTTTATGCTCAATCGAAAAGTTCGGACAATATCGCCGGCAAAAAAGTTCGTTTTGATAAAACCAAGAGCGTTCGAATGAATAAATCGATGATAAAAGCCACGCATTTCGGTACTTTTTAAAACGGAACTATTTTTGTTTTCGCCCCCTGGACTCTTCGACCTAAAAACTTTCGTAAATTAGTTTCTGTTGAATTCTATGTGCGTCGGTATTTTTGCTACGTATCATTTCTCGTACTTGGAATTTTTCGACACAGAGCTCAAATATTTGTTTTGTACATCTGTGTTTTTTACTATTAAACTTAATTTTTTGTGTTGTAAGACCTTTTCATTAATGTTTTGTTTTTATGTCATTTTTTGTCAAAATGGCTCTTGCAAAAGAGAAACCTTATATTGATTTCTATGTATAAAAATCTATATAACCAATTACTTTGGATAACTAATACCTTTTGGGTCTACATGAGCAGTGTATACTAATAACAATGATGCTATTGTACACACATTGATTTTTTCTTGAAACAATCACTATAATCGAATACTGTTTCTTGATTAAGATTTTTTGCGCAACATTTTATCATAGCAACTTCTAAAGGGTTTCATTTGAAACTTCTATCATGTAGGATAAAATTTACCATTAGATATCAAATACTATAATTCATAAAACTAACAATAATTTATACTAAATTATGGCCCTTACATACAAACATACATTCTAAGTTAAGTTCTAATGCAACATTTTATCTTGGCAACTACTGATGGGATTGATTTGAATATTCACACATGACTACGGTATTACCATCGGAAGTCAATTTTAAAGTTGCATCACTCTAGCTTGAATTTTTACTATTTTAAATTGTGAGTCTTTTATATTGAAAATTTTTTAGTAAGAAGATCTGCAAAAAATAAAAAAGCTGCAGTCAATGAAAATATTCTTGTTAAATTTTTCATCTCAATTGAATTTCATAATTGATTCCGTTTACAAGACCACTCCTAATAGTAGAGCGCGCTGTCCATTGACGGCTCTCAATTGTTAATTAAACCTCTTACCTGAAATATCCAAACACTTCGTAATACCCAGAATCGACATTGAATAAATTCTAGAATTTTATCCTTCATCATTGCACCTTTAACTTTCAAGTTATCCTATTTCATAGAAGTTGCTCTCTAAAAGGTAAATTCTAAATATTTTGGTCGTCTGAACCACACGGATTACACAAGTAATTATGCACGAAATCCATGTGCCTATTTACGTCATTTAAAACTGGCATGGATAAGATACGAAATGGAGACTTTTAGGCGAAAAGGAGCATATAATGGCAAAACGGAGATTTAATTGTTAGTAAAACCCTTCTTAAAATAACAATTATAATACAAATTATATTTACTGATAATAAAATCACCATTCTCAAATTAGTGATTTTCATATCAGTCCAATTTTTACAAGAGTTGCTTAAAACGTAGGGTCCACAAAGGCGGATCCAAAGGGGGTCAGGGGGGTCCGGACCCCCCCTAGAATTGGGAAAATGTACCTGTCCATTAGTGTATTTCTTGACTGTAAGTCATTTTTGAGTAGCATGGGATCTATGTTAATGTGTACTTATTATTATATGTGTGCGTATTTAACGAGTGTGAGGACTCTGGTGCCAGTGGGTTTAACGCCGTGTCGACAAACATTATTGTCATTTTACTGAGGCAAGCTCACCTTACCTAGGTTTCCTGGACCTTGTCTATAACCAAGACTAATCAACCCTTCCAAACGTTCGATATCTTTTCCATTATATTATGCATAATATTATGTACACGATTTTTCCTTTTTTAGATCGGACTAAGCATTTTTGATTTGGTGAAAATGTTTAGTACAGATCCTGCAAAGGTGTGCCTTCAGATTTAAATTGACCATGTAAATGTTATATTTCTTACCAGACTAGGCTGAATATAATATCTTTATACAATACAAACAAAATATTTAGCCCTATACTTGTATGAAGGGCGTGTTTCTTCATTTTATTTTATCATAATTACATGTTTTACTATGGGTTATATATATAATATATGCGGGTGATCACCATGGGATTCATTTAAATTTCTTTTTTTTTCGTATGTCTGTTTATGATAATGCCATGTTCACTATATGTGTTTGTAAATTTCATTCTGTTTGCTATAAACATGTTGTATGTTTAGAGCAATAAAGGTTGTTGTTGTTGTTATACCTAATCAATGGAGGAAAATCAACATTATTGTCGAATATCCATGGAAGAGTATAACCAGTCCGGATGAGACTCTAACTAGCAACCTCTTAGGGACACTTGATTCGAAATCCTGAGCTTGGCCTTTGTAAGACACCGAAACAGAACACATATTTTACTTTAAACAATAATTAAAACAAAAGCATTTGGTTTTTACATGCCGGTATACGTACGTATACATTATTTTTAATAGTTTAAAAAAAAAATAAACGTCTGTACTAGACAAACCAAATATTAAGTTGATAAATTGTCATTTGCATTTCATCAATTAATGGACTATAAATAAATAAAATGTAGTAAGATGATTAATAGTTCATCAGAACCAATCATCGTTGTTGCCTACGTCATCATTGCTTTCGTCATCTTGTTTTTGTTCATATTGTCCCCAGCTGAAGTAATCCACTCTCAAATTAGACTTATCAAAACCATTTTCTAACATATCAGCGGATATTCTCTTTTCACACCATTTCTCACAACATTTCAGTGAACAACATTCATGGAACACCATGTTAACTGTGTTAAGAAGTCGCCTTTGTAGTAACCTTTGGTACAATGGCTTTTCTGGTTGTTCACCTCGTCGTGAAATCGGCTTTGGTTTGACACTAGGTCCTGCTTTACATACTCATGAGTTGGAGCACTCTTGAACATCATTTAAGTTTTTTTTCGGCACTTCAGGGATACTTGTGGGTGGGTTTTCTGTGCCCAGTCGAAACTTGATCTTTGGTCTTTTCATTTCGCTTACTGTATCAGCGTCTTCATCAGACTTTCTCTTTTTATTTTTCTCATCTGTATGTGGCTGGTTTTAATCGCGATGTTTTCGTGTGCATTACTATTCACTTTGACTTTATTTTCATCATTTGCCACCATTTTCTTAACTTTGCAATCATCATTACAATCACCAGTGTTTTCTTCCAAGCGTCTTTTGGAACCTCTTGCCTTTGTTGTATGGTCTGGAAAATAAAAATAGAACACAGTAGTTTTTTAAGTGAAAATCTTTAGCTTTATGATATTTTACTGTTTTCATATAGACAGTTTATTTCAAGATATTAGGCCATTGGCCTATGAATCTACAAGCATAAATACATATAGATACATAAAATGCAGAAATTACAAAACAATGTAATTATAAATGTAATACATTTCAAAATGCATATAATGTGAAAATATATCTATATCATATCAATATTATACATTCCGGTGAGTAAGATTAAGCAGTAAATAAAAAAGTACATATAACAATGTCTTACATAATAGTATATATTCGAGTGATAGTAAGTGTCTATGTTTAAGTTATTAAAAAGCATATTTATAAATGAGGTGGAGAAATCTAATTGGAATAATATAAATTATCTCTTCTTTCAAAACTTTTGAAAATGTATGTTCCTAACTTATTTAAAATAGATTGATTTGTCGAAGATATAAGGTCCAAAAATTTGGGAATGTTCGGTCTTTTCCAATAAAATTGTTTAATAAGATCTTTTCTTAAATCATAATATAATGGACATTCAAGTAAAAAGTGAAATTCGTCCTCAAGTCTGTTACATAGTTGACATTTTCTTTCATTTCTTGGAATTTTATTAGGTTTATGCCATCTGCCAGTTTCAATTTCTAATCTATGTGATGATAAACGTAATTTTGAAATAACAATTCTAAACTTTTTAATTTTAACTAAATCTAAGTACGGTTTGAAGCCAAATTCAGAAAACAAAATATAAGTGCTAGCTCTTGATGAATTACTGAGTTGATACTGCCAGTCTTGTACAAAAATATCATTAATTCTTTGTTGAAATACTTTCAAAAAATAATTTACATTAGTAACACCTTGGTGAAACCAAACATCATTAAAACCTAAATTTTCTAATAAATTTTTAACATGTAATGCCCAATTTGCTTTTTCAGGGTATAATGAAATATCATTTAACATCAAATTGTAAATAAGTTTAATATACTTTCGATCATCTTCATATACATGTAACAGTAATCAGATATGTGTAATTTCAAGTTTTTTCAACTTGCCCACGTACAATTGCAACCTAAAAAATCAACTTGTCCAGAATCAAAACTTACTTGCCCAGAAGTTCAATACTCGAAAAAAATTTATAGAACTATGATGTTAAGTAAATACTGTAAGTAATGATAAATGATTGACAATAAAAATAGTTCACTGTTTAATGTGATAGAAGCATTGAAATATCTATATTTTAAGTACATTGTATAGCTATGTTAGAATTATTTTACAGCTAAAAATATAACTTGTCCTCGGACGAGTGGGTTAGACATATTTACTCGTCCGCAGCCATATAGGTACGAGTCTGACAAGTCGGGCATAGGAATTCCACACCCCAGGTAATGTACATACAAATTAATAAAAAGTAAATCTTTAAAGCCATAGTAGAGCATAAACAATTTCACATTGCAGATAACAAAAGCAATAAGGCTGGGTCACAAGTTGAAGCAACATCAGCAAAAGACCCTCCTTTTGTGGGATCGTTGTTTTTATTATTAGGATCAGCCTTCATCTTAATTAGGGTCTTGTTTAAAATTGCATTTAGTTGCATGTAAGTACATCAGCTTTAAGGGTAGAAATGTATGTGTTTATGCCTTTAGGGACATGTTCGATTAACAGTGGCCATATTCTGCTATCCATAATAAACAAAAGGTCTACATGTTCACATAAAAGTCGTGCGCTATCTGTGCATGACTTACAAAAAACAGAATTGTTAGCTTGTTGGTTTCACAAGCTAGTACATAAAAAGTACGAGAAAATCCCAAGTACTTAGTACAGTATAGCCTTTGCAGAGCTGTCCTCTACAGAACAAATCCTCTGCACAATAACAACTTTTGACATTTCCCTAAGTTATAATTTTCATTAAATTAAACCTCTGCAGAACAACAACCTCTCATTCTCGTTCCCAGAATCTAGTAGGATTCTCAATACTAGCTAGTATTTAGAATCCTACTAGACTCTGGGAACGAGAATGCAACCTCTGAACAACAACACATTTTAGGCCCTCCCAGTTGGTGTTGCTTAAGAGAGGTTGCACTGTAGTTTTTAAATAGAAATCTATAAATTACCTTGAAGATGGCTAATTTTCTGTTGAATTACATTCATAATATCTTGTCTAATTTCAGATTCACGTTGTCTAATTTTCTTATATCTTTCTGTGTATTCATAGGTTGATCTTTGGGGAGAGTTATCTTTTCTTGTCCATTCTGAGATTTTGTTGGAAACTGCAATAGATGTTTGAAGTTAATAACAGTTGTCAAATGTTTGCTTACAAGTAAGTGTTGATTAAAACAATATATAAATTGATGAATTTTACGATTTGTAGAAACTTGAAATGTATTTTGGTTCAATAGCAAAGACAATAACACACGTTGCTAGCGAGCTGATACCCTTATTCGGGGTATAAAGTGACATGATCTCCGGAATGCAATAATACATTTATTATGTTCGTTAATTTCTTGCAGCTGCCTGCCAAAATTACGACTAATTCAAATATACCTGGAAGTGGACTCGAGAGTGATTAATATAAGTTGTATGAACTTGCTTCACAGTCTAGCGAAATAAATTAGTACATGTATAAATAAACTCACCAGTGATGGTTTGTCTCGAAGAAAAACTAGATTTAGAACTTTCATTATCATTAAACACTATGTACTTGTTTGGTTTCCATTTTTTTTTCAGTTGTTATGGTGACACTCTTGACACTTTGATCACTGAAATCAAATAAATTTATATATATCTAATTGGGACAAAAGTGCTAAAAATTAAAACATATATGCTAACCTACACTGAGCTTGTCGTTATTTTTATGTTCATTTTAATTTCGCTTTAAAAATTATTTAAAACAATAACAACCTGTAGCGTCGTTTTTTAAATTAAAAAATAGACATTATTTCATTACCATTTTCTGTATCGAAATATAATAGAATTGAAAATATTTCATAGACCTCAGGAAATCTTTTGAATATCTGACTTAGAGGAAGGTTGCAATAAACAGACGAAATGCTTATAATAAGTAACATTCTGTATTTAAAGCTCAACGTTTGACGAAATTTAATTTTAAATAAACACTTACCTATTCCTTGCTAACTCTGTACAAACATTTCCAGTCAATTTTGTCATGTCTCTCATTATTTCTTCTTGTAATATAAATCTGTATCTCTTATATGATGCTGCTTTGTGCGCTTTATATGTCATTATAGTGATTCTGACGTTGTATACGTTACGTTATTACGTCATATGTAACTGTGACGTTTTTTGACGTCATGACGTTAGAGGACGTAAAATATTATAATATTGAGTGTTTTCCAGCATAAATTTCATCATCAATAGCCATCAGGCGCGTAGCTACCAGTACGCAGAGTACGCAGCTGCGTACACACTGGTCCAGAAATTGTAAAAATACAAACGCCAAAAATGTAATAAAATATTTCGCCTGAGGGGGGTAGGGGTGTGTAAAACAAAACTGCTTGATCGTTATTTTACTAACCTTATGTCAAGTTATATTTCAATGGGACTTGCGATGCCTTTTGGGAGTTGAATTTACGGTTTTAAAATTCGATGTTTGTCTTTGAATCCAGTCTATATAATTCTTTAAACGCTGGTTAAAATTGAATGATAATTTGTATGAATGTTGTCTTCCTATATTTGTGTCCAGATTGAATTATACAGACCCATTTTGAATAGTTGCCAAAAATGCTCCTGAAATGATCTACAGAAAAACAAATTCGGGGCGGGGCATGCCCTTGACCCCTAGGATTTTGCGTACACATCAAAAAGACCTTGCTACGCCACTGCAAACCGACCGACCGATCGACAAGCTGACTCCTATATATCCCCCAACATAGTATTTGGGGGTATAACAAGCAACATAACAACATTATTATTATTATTATTATTATATACCGTATTTGTATAGCGCTCTTTTCATATTGAATATATGTTCAAAAGCGCTTCACAATCATATGCATAATTAGGAAAAACGAGCTAAAATTAAAACGAAAATGATTAAGATATAAAAACATACTGTTACACTAATTTCATATAACAAAAATCAACATGCAATACAATATGAATAAAGTTCATTGAATCTTTAGTCTAGTATACTTAATATATAACTTTTCTCACCACCCTGAGTGATAAATAAACCTGGCTACATGGTTTAATAAAGTAGAACAGGGATTTTATATAACAGGGGTTTGTAACGATAAGTAAATGTAATAGATTTTCATCAAATTTCACTGTCGTCGCTATTATTTCGGCCAATACGGAAAACAAGTATAACAAGTTTAAATAAAGATATTCACATGAAATTTTGTACCAGTACCATTTACATTGACATAAATGTTAGGAAAAAATGTGTTTCTAGATGATTTTGAGGTAAATTACGCTCAAAGACTGTTTCACAAAATAATGCATTTTCCCGCCGATCTGCCATTTTTAGCCCCATTTTATATACCTAATGTCATATTTTCGGTCTTAATTGCAACAATTTTTTGTCAAAAACGTCTGAAACATTCACGAGTTGCATGAAAGACATGTACAAAAAAACATAAATTAAGTTTTTAAACTCTGAAATTGTTTGTACAGCCTGCTTCAGCCAGTTATAGGCTGTGACGACCGAGACAATTAAAAAAAGCGCTTCGTTACCAATCCTTGTTATTTAGAATCCCTGAGTAGAACATCGTCAAAATAGAGACTTTCCTTCAAAGTGAAAGTATGGTTATACAAGACAATTCATCATTCTATAAGGACCAAGGATTTATAGTTTGAAAAAAATGTGTATACATTTTCAATCTCATATAAATCAAACCACGTTCACGCACCGCTATGTTTCCGCAACAGAGGCAGCGTACATAACATCCTATTTAAATGTGACAGTCAAAGAAAACTATTCAAGCGAGTAAAGAACGAACTATTGAAACTATATCAGAAATAAAAGATCAGTAATAATCAATGACAGTTTTCATATGTGCTGATTGAACATTGGCATTGATTTTCAATCTAATTCATTGTAGCTCCGTCACCCACGCTGCTTGTTGAATACAGGCATTATGTTCAGAACTTTGAATTGACTATTGAAGCATAAAGGCTGTTTTATAGATTGAAATTAGATTAACTGTGTTTAACATTTAGTAGTAAATAAATGGAAACATGTAAATTAATGAACTACAATATAAGCTCTGCAGAGCGGCCCTCTACAGAGCAAATCCTCTGCGCAACAACAACATTTGATAATTTCCTTAGGTGTAATTTTCATTGAATTTAACTTCTGCAGGGCAATAACCAGCTCTTAACAGCAACACGTACACTTTAGTCCCTCCCATTTGGTGTTGCTCAAGAGGGACTGTACTGTATATCAAACTTGTGAATTGAATCACCGTTTGTCATATCATTATTAGCTTACCTGAGCTAGCTCATAGTTAGCTTTGCAGATCGTTGAGTGTCCGGCGTCCGTCTACATTTGTTTGTGAACACTCTAAATAGTGGTCACATTTTGCCTCAATTATTATCAAACTTTGTGAAGATGCTTGTCTTAGTAAATGCTTTGAAAATAAATCGTCTCGGATGACAATCTAGATGACAGGAGCTAACAATCGAAAAATCTTGTTTACACTCTTGTGGCTACTGTTTTGATCCAAATATCCTGGAAATTGGTATGAAAGGTTGTTCTGATTATTTCTAGGTCATATTCGAATATAGGTCATCTGGGACCAAAAACTAGGTCACACAGCCGAAATGGAACAACCTTGTGAAAACTTCAGTGGTCACATATTTTACTCAATTGTCATCGAACTTGGTCTGGATGTTTGTCTAGGTGATAGGTAATAGAATTAGAACATGGGTTATTTTGGATGAAAAACTAGGTCACAGGAGCTACAAATATTGTTAACACTTTGATGGCTAGTTTTTATCCAAATAACAATTGTCCCCTCAATGCAAAAAGGAACCAATGTGCTCTTAAATATTATATATGATGGTACCTTTTTGCATTAAGAGGACGACATTGTCCTGAAAACTGTTCTGAAAGATTGTTTTGCTTATTTTTAGGTCAAGTTTGGATTTGGGTCACATTGAGCCTTAAACTAGGTCACACATCTCAACTATTGCAAAAACCTTGTGAACCCTCTAGTGGCTACTGATTTGATCAAAATATCCTTGCAATTGATCTGAAAGTTAGTTTTGATTTACTCTAACTCATGAAAATGTATCAATGGTGCTCAGTTGAGCCATAAAAGGCCATCATATAAAATACTTCACTTGAAAATACTACTAGGAATGGGTGCTCATTCAAGTATCAGAAATCTGACATTTTTAACACAATTCCAAGATGTAAACTGGACTGTTTATTTGCTTAGTTCTCCCTCAACAAATGGAAGCAATCAATAAGTTTCAGATCTTCCACACAGGCTGCCTGCACGGTCCCGGTTCCAAATCACTATATATACATGTATAAGGTGTATTACTCAAAAATGGTAGTTTCCAACCAAGTTCATTTATATGTATATATATGCATTTGGGACTGGAACCATGCCGGCTGCCTGTGATCTTCCATAAAAAATAAACATGAATACAGTTTTAATTTTTATACATTTTATTTCATCTCTGTTAACATCCATTATTTTCTTTATAGGAATAATACATTTCATCAAGTAATCAAACAATAGCATAATAAAGAGATGTTCCACGATTAAGATCATCAAAATTGATAGTCTAGTGGAATGGACTTAATATACAGTAAAACTCGGTTATAACATACTCGCTGGGCCAAAGAAAAAAGGTATGTTATAACCGAGGTATGTTATATCTATATAGCATACTAAGTATGTTATATACAAAATATGAAGAATGGGCCAGGAAAAATGGTATGTTGTAACCGAGTGTAAGTTATAACCGAGTATGTTATAACCAAGTTTTACTGTACAAACATTTTTCTTCTTAATTCAACATTTAGGATATAAAAGTCTACAAAAAATTGCATGATTTTGCCCTAACCAAGTTGGTCTCAGTAATGGAACATTACTGTAGTCAGTGTTTTGGACTTCTTAAAAAATGGGATTTCCAAGCTATTCATAGACCGTGATTTGATGATTCATAACAAATTGTGTCAATTATATCAAAATGTCAAAGGTCATTTGCACCAACTATCTCACCATAGTCAAATGGACAATAAATCATTAAACTAAAAATAAACCCGCTCTCCAGAAATCCTTCACACATTTTTATTTACATTATACTAAATAGAATAGCAGGAATGATGTAAAAATAATTAACCATTGAATGATTTTTAATTTTGCTTTCAAAATCAGTACATTTTTCTAATGGATATGAAACAAGTAAATCTGTGAGCTAATGCTCACTAGTGATACCCCCGCCAAAATCTAAAAATATGCGACAAACAGGAAGTAGATGAGCAAGGAGCATGAAATCGCTTTACACCACATGGGACTATGGTATGAAGCAATATGCAAAGTATTAGGCAGCTGCATGTTATAGTTGCTGAGAAAACTGCGATGGAAATTTTGTAACGGACGGACCCACGCACGCACGCACGGACAAGGGTAAAACAGTATACCCCCCTCTTCTTCGAAGCGGGGGTATAATTACAAAATATGATATAGGTAGGTCTATTGATATTAGTTCATTGAGATACATTGACTTAGATTTAGATGCAGATAAACAGACTTTCGCAGCAACTCAACAAATAAAATATACCAATAGAAGTTTTATCCACTTGTACACGGACAAAATGCACTGGTCCAAATGTTTCAGCAACGAATGATAAACCATTGACTTGTTAATGTTACTGAATGTCAGAACAACTTTACATATCACTGTAAGAGTGAACAAACACACAAATCAAGATCAAAGTCAGAGCAGCTCAAGCACTGTCAATTGGTCCCACTGTCTGTAATTCAAGTCAAGACTGTTTCTAGTAAAGCACTATTGTTAGATGCTTCTCCCTTATATCACAGACTGTAAATATCTCTCAACTAAGAAAGGGACATAACTCCAGGAACATCTTCATGACAATATCAATGTATTTATTTCTGTAGTTATCTCATGCAGTCCATTTCAAGCATCTGAAAACAAACAACAAATACTCCAAGGTGAAGGACATTTACAAATAAATTAACCTTTCAACATTTTAAAAATCAATACTGTGTTTAGGCTTATCCACAATAAAGACATAAATTTACGCATAAGTTGTACTTAACAATGCTGTTCAACAATTTTTAAAGTATTATTCAAACAGTCGGTAGACCATCTTATTGTTAAATCTGAGCCAATCTGATTAAAACCCCATCTAAAATTATTTGCTCATGGGTCACATTCAGCTGGCTTTTGGGTTATGATATTCATGATGTAATCATTTTGCTCAGAGACTTTTTACATCCTTTACGTGACGCAATTTGCAAAGAACTGTCCGACTTGATCTCCTGCACTCTACTTCTGTGCCACAATCACAGCCCATGATCATGTTCATTTTCTATTTATTTCTTTATTTTATTTTTTATGTTAAATTCCATAGCAACACATTGTATAGGTCATATCAAGGCAACCAGTCAACTTACTCTCTGTTCCTGGAAAGGTCGGATTTAGCTGTTAACCAGTCACTGAGCACATAATTCATTCAGTGACTGACAACTGCCCTACATGATTTAGAATCAGTGGTAGGAGGGAGAATGTCCTAAGAAATTATTTCATGACCAAACTCCACGAAAGGATGTCCAGCCAGGGAATCGAACCCACGACTCCTCTATCAGTGAATTCTTTTGTTACTAACTGAGCTAGCCAGGAAGGCTTTCATTCTTCTAATTGGTAATTGAAGTACATACCTAGTATCTTGATGTGTACCTAGACATTTAACACTACAATATCTTGACCCACATTGAACACATGTATAAGTTGATAGATATGTAAACAATACGTTAAGGCTAATTATTATTTTGATTTCCATGCTTTACTTAAAAAATACAAATAAAAAAAACTTTTTCTCAAAAATTTTAATCAATAATATCATTTCACCAAGTTGTATAAATTTCTTGAATATCTATACACTGTAAAAGTATATTCAATGACATGGGTGGAAGTTGAATTCTTTGACAGTACTGAAAACCCATTTTCATAAAAATAAAAGTAATTATTTGTTCTCAAAATACTAAAATCAGTAAAAATAGTAACAACTACCATCCATGAATAAAGAAACAGCTGCAAAAGATCTACATTGGAAGTGGCTTGATTTATCTATGAAATTGACACTGATAGCATCAATCAGGGTTCGACACTCACTGTTTTACCAGGGATCCAGAAGGAATTTCTGGTCAATTATTCAGTGATTCCTCCTTAACGTTAGTGATTCCACCAATAATAGACAAAATATTAAGATACAGATTTAAGTCACCAAAAGTGGTAATCAATTCATAGGAACTCAAATTCATTTAAAAGCAGGGCATTTCTTAGGGATCCAGAAGGAACCCCTAGCTATACATCACTGGGACTCCTCCATAGCTTTTGGAATCAGCGGAATCCTGGGACACAGTAAGAGTTGAACCCTGATCTATGCTTGCTAATAGTATCAATGAATGTCATGGATGAAACAAGGCAAAATTACTCTTAAATTTTCTTTTCACTAGCCTGACTTATTATGCTCTACAATAAAGGTAATAGGACAAACTTTAATATGAACTTTACCACTTTGAATCAGTTTTGGCTGGTTCCAGGCTTTGGGCTAGTGAGTTAAGGTGATGACTGCATGTTTATTATAGATCAGAAACCTTTGATTTGCTCACTTTGAATTGTTTACAGCCTGTCAATTTTAGTTTATATTAATTTATTTTAGCTCAATTTTTAAAAAAGTTATTACAACTTAGATTCATCACTATCAGGTCAGATTCCTGGTCCCCCAGTACCAAGCTAGCAGGGTAAAGTATCTTGCTCAAGGAAACATTGGGGTGGGTTTTGGATGAGATTCAAACCAACACGGAGTTGGCTATCCAATGATAACCAGTCAAATGTTGTAAACACTTGACCAAGCCCACACTATGTTGTATCAACAGTCTGTCTCATTCTTCTACACATACATGACTATCTTACAGTGATAGCATAATACATGTATAATATCTAACCGTTATGATAGGAGAAAAGTTATAATAAAGTCAAAGGATATCCACATACAGCACAGAAATGTCTTGGTGGAAGTTTAGATGGTTTAGCACAAGCACTGACATAGTTTGGAGGATCTTTGTTGGTCATATGCTGAAAATACAAACAAAACATTGTATAATAAAATCAATATAGTCAGGTTATACTAGAGGTGTTCATCTTACATTGAACAAGTTTGAAACCAGAGCCTATACACTATAGGCAGTTTTGATTCTATACAATTTGCTTTTGTTAAGCATTGTGATACAATTAATTTTAAACTGGTCAATCTTGCAATTTTACTTTGAATGAGGTAGGTCATTCATTTCATGGCTTCTGTGGTGATGAGTTACAATAATATGTTTTATGCCAGCAGCCTGAGGTCGCAACCAGTAAGGGATTATCATGTTCACCAAATATGCGTGTATGCACAGAGAACAATAGTTGGTTTAATTATTGAGTGAATATTTACATTATTTCTTTTTCTGCACACTTCCACTCTATTCCTTCATAGTTTTTTTCTGTTAATAAGCATTGATATGACAATTAAATTAAAATGTACATTTATTATCTATGTTATGAAAAAAAATCATAAACAGGGTCACTCACTTCAGATCTCAAACAAAACAATAAAAATTAGTGTTTGTATGCTTTTCAGCAATAATAAGAAAAAATGGTGGTAATACATTGTTATTACAAGTAGAACCCCTATTTTAAGTTCTGTGTGACACCTACAGGACATTTTTTCAGTATGCCGGGAAGGGGCCTGGGGCCTTATTTTATATAGAATGATGGGAGAAATTTTATCGCAATTTCATAGACAGGGGTCTGAAAAAAAGTGACAAAAAAGTAGGGAAAAGTGCATGATTTCAAAGAAATTTTAAAAGGGAAGATGCCTGTAAACTGCCCTGTTATATAAAGAAAAAAAGCCATGATTTCAAAGAAATTTTAGAAGGGAAGATGCCTGTAAACTGCCCCTGTTATATAAAGAAAAAAAGCCCTGACCTATCAGATTTTTTTCTCCCTAACACTTAAAACATTTATTTCAGACAATTATTTAAACTGTACCAACCTCCTCTTCTATCAAAGCAGCAAAACTCTTCTTAAATCTATACTTTAAATGATCACTACGATATTTCTTCTTTTTTCTACTGCTGGGTTGAGAGGCTGCAAAAAAGAAAAGGAAACTTAAAGTAATACATGTAATGACTTATGGTCAATACAGAAATACTTAGCAGCAGTAAAAAGTCTTCTAGATTAACAAAACTAAATCTAGATTAGTTTTGTTAATTATGATAACATATTTTTTCTATCGTGAAAGCTCAGCCACAGTTTGCAACAAACAAAATCACAGATCAAATCATGTAACAAAAAATAAGTCTACGAAATTAGCTGGTGTCCGGTTACCCACGACAACTAATTTCTAATGACCTGTTCTGGCAATAACTTACATATTCTAATTTCATAGACTGAAAACATATTGTATACATACTTTGTGTGTCCATAGATTCTTCAAACTTCGGAGCTTTTTTACTCATTTTTAGATCAGCATGAGGATCATCTTGAAAGTTGTCTAGTTCTAATGCTTCCAGAGCCTTTCTTTGTCTTCTCCTTCTTGCAGCTTCATCCAGAATTCTTTTCTGTTCTGCATCTTTTATTCTCGCTGAATATAATACATACAATTATACAAACTTAAACATCAGTCATCACAATAAAATTTCTTGAGCACTAGCCTGATTCATAAAATCCTAATTCTATAGTAAAGTACAAATTAACCGTGCCCCAAAATTAACAACTAGCCTGACAATGAAATAAGTAATAAACACAAGTACAAATCAATTTTCACTAGTCAGAGTAGTCCCTAGTCCGAAATATACGACCCTACATAACCTATTTTATATTTATCATACGGACGTTCTTCTGTTACGTTGTATATACAGTCATTGCAATTACCCAACTGTCCGAAGCCAGGGACTACTTAGTCTTAAATATAAGACCCAACGTAACTTATTTATCATTATAAAAATCAATTCTTAACTTTTGAAACTATCCGACATTGTATTCATGTATTTTTGTTATAATTTGTTTACATGTATTTACAATGTAAACTGTGACGAAATAAAAGATATGTTCTGTTCTGTTCTAAGTAAATCACCAATCATTACTGCTCACGTTTTACTTTCGGTGACACGTACGAATATGATTGGGTACGAATCAACGAGTCACTTTAGTTGCGAATTCACAGAGTAGTTTGGATATAGAAAGCAATAAAACTGTTCCTGTAATATTAAAGTACCATTGTTAACAATAAATTAATAAATTAGACTTAAATATGATACAAGAATAAAAATTTACCCGATTCCTTTCTCTCTGACATTCTTGTATATTAGTGCCGGTTTTGGAAACTCGGAGTTACTTCCCTTTTCAAGACATTTCATACAGTATAACTAAAACACGAAATAAGTAATTTTGGGCGTAATAAACGAAATGACAAAATTGAGTTTTCATTGTTTAAAATCTACTTTAAAGCAGTTATGATGCAAATTTAGTTCAAGAGTAATATAAATGATATAATAAACAACACAACTAGCAATGAAAATATTTTTATTTGTAAAAACTTTTTCACAAAAGTCCAACAAATAATCAAACAAATCTCCATTTTGTAAGCAAAATGTAACGAGAAATGAAGATTTAATCGTTGCTGTTTTAATCTGTAATAACATTATAAAAAAAACCGCAAGATATAAAAAAGAAACTAAATGTATTTTTATAGTTAGGAAAAGTCAAACAAGTTTTTTTTTCAAACAAAATCTCCAGGCTAGATAGACTGTGAAATTGGGATTTGACTTAAGAAGCAAATACGGCTAGCTGTTAGATACAAATGTAACATGACAGATATCTTAAGCACATATATTCTCGAAAACCGTAAAATACAACATTCGGGAATCGCTATTTAGATTTGGCAGAGACATAGATAAGTTATCTTTGTCTCTGGATTTGGTTACAAAAGTCCAAGAAAACAAAATATCAGTAGTTATCCGGGAACGCATCTATTAGGCGAGATAGTCAAACTTCAGCCCTGTTATAATAAATTAATTCACGAAAATAATGCATTTTTCTTATTTACTATTTTTCGTGTGGTTTGATCATAAATAATATACCTAACAAAAACTAGCAACCATGAATACCCCGATCACGAAAACACAGCGAAATGTCTGGATATGGAATAAAACGATGTAAACTACAAAGCTAAATCAAATGACGATTGTATAAGTATACAAGTGACCCTATAATGGGCCGGGGTTTTTAATGGACAACTATTAATATTTTTCGCTCAAAGTCTGCATAAGACAAGTTAAATTCGCAATCTTACAGTATGCACTATTTCATGGCTGGAAAATCACCTGAAATTCAAGATAAGATAAAAATATTTCCATTTTGCTTGACTTTTGAATGTTAAAGTGACGCACTGTATTTAACAAAATGATAAAATTTATAAGTTCTGGTCATCGTTCCTCCAGTGCTCCAAGTGCCTTGATTACAAATATTATTTACCTCTGAAATGGTAAAAGGGAGGTAATTAAATTTTATTATAGAAAAAACCAACACAACTTGTCTCCCTTACTTCTTTGTACAGTGTGTGGCATATAGTGAGACTTACGCATTAAATGCCACAACCATAGACATATCGTCGCCTCAATCTTACAATGTCCTATCTTCATTTTAGAAAAAAATGAGATAAACATCCCAAGCGACTTGCATGACCTTGTTCTATCTTTTAAAAAAGGTTTCGAGACTATCATGTCAAACAGACCTACCCGCCAATCGTACATTATCATATCTCCACACATTTTCTGTGCTCACAGCGTACACATTGCTCTATGTCCAGGACGTAGATCAATGTTTGGGCTGAAAATACTGTTTTCCGATCAAACTGAAGTTTTCGTCACTCAGTTTATGTCCTAATTGACTCTAACAATGCTCTAAGTCCATAAGAGCTCGTTCGAACAATGCTCTATCTCCTTTCGTCCAGTCGAAGTACACAACATGATTATCGTGTTTTTTCTCTCCAGTGACATCATATTTTCGGTGTATACCAAAATATTTATGTATGCTGCAACATAGGCAATGTTACAAACTCAAAATTTTAGAAAATGTTCACAAATACCATTATATTGTCTTCTTGGAGATAGCGCAATGTTAGAACAAGATGCATCAACCAAAATAAGTGAATTTTGATCTATCTCCAAACACATTTTGCAATTTTCAGCATTATTATTTATAATATTTCAATCACATTCCGCATGTATGTGTTGAATAACATTGCGAATGTGCCTACCAAGTCTCCTGTCTATACAGACTGAAACAACGAAGATATAACCTTTCGAACTTTTGAAGTCGATTTCTCAAAAATAAAAATTTGGTAGATAGAGCATTGTTAGATTGAGGCGACGATATTAATATGTACATGTATATGGCCACGACCTTATAAAGTGAACGTATACTATTGCTGTTGTAGTTCGTATGAAAGTTTATAATACCCTTTTCTACACACGAAACACCATATTAAGACAGTTTGGTGTCTATGTAGGAACAAAAATACACAAAATAATACTTATGTATAAGTACTTTATGGTAATAGATATGTTAATGTACATGTGCATGTATATAAAAAAGGTAAAACTAAAAAAAGTCTAACAAAAACAAATTGAAAATAAAAAAGTTCTAGAAGTGGAGACCCTCTCGTATTTAGAACTGGGCAACGTTTAAAACAAAACGTCTGACATCCACATCAAATATATTTTGCTGCAAATATTCCCTGATGTATAGCTTGATTGAATACATTACACCAATACTGTACTTCATGTTCAGGAGTACATTTACATGTAC
Organism: Mactra quadrangularis; assembly: GCA_025267735.1. Classification (NCBI taxonomy): domain Eukaryota; kingdom Metazoa; phylum Mollusca; class Bivalvia; order Venerida; family Mactridae; genus Mactra; species Mactra quadrangularis. The sequence goes on along the minus strand of CM046305.1, from coordinate 37,558,426 downwards.
TCCAGATTTGCATAAAAGTACTTAATAAAAACATGAAATGTTTGTTCAAAACTAATACACTGAGAAGAAAATACGGCATAAAAACTGTATGTGACTGCCATGGATTTGACTAGTGAACTCCAATGTCAAAACTTCCCTCCAGCGACTGCACTGTCTGGTTTTTTATGGCAACAACTAGCACTAGAATCTTGATAGCCTCTGAGTACAAGAATTGGGGATTATAGAACTTTTTGGTGCCGTTTCATCAACGTTTTAGTAAATAATTTGCTTAAGTTACGATTGTACTAAGATACGTCAGTCGTTAAGAATTTCTTACATCGTTTTATGGACATTTTCGTAACTTTTTTGTAATAGTTTTGTGTAAAGCGCGACTTAACCAGTACAGTCAAATGGCGTCATGTTGGCTCATCTGCAAATTTCGCAGAGTTACAATATTTTTACAATATATAGTACAAGTCAGTTTCGCAAGTTAGAAGTTGATAAATATCATATAATTTTGAAAGTTTTAAACAAATGAATGATCGTCAATCCATTTAAATTTGATTAAACATCCACACTTACATGTATTAAAGTGTTTTGCGTTAAAAATGTGAAATAACGCCCTATCAAACTAAAAGGAATATTTGTGCACACTAAAATCTGATGTAATGGTTAAATAAGCGCGCATTCAACTTATATGCAAAGTGTATTGAATTTAAAATGAAGTCTCGCTTTCATACGAGGCAGTATTCGTCATTCCACGTCTTCCAACTATGTTCTACGATGAAAATGCGCCGGGTTAGAGGCTATCTTTATAAAAAAAACACGGCACCCTAGCTGGTACGTAGGCTTACATGTGTATACTTGAGATCAATATGATTTTTAGAAAGTCATGTGAATTCCTATCCAGGTAACATTGAGCTGTGCTAAAGCTGTACAAAAGTATTACATTGCGTTTTGATATCGTTGGAATATACAAATATAGAACAAAGGATCAAGGTAGTACAGGTACTTCAGACTGAAATTAAGGTGTACGTAATCCGTAAAACCAAGTAGGCCTATAGGGTCCCTGGTAAAACCTATTTTTTTTTACCAAATATCTATCAATGTAAGCATATTCAGATTACATTACCGCTCTTTGGGTTGAATTAATCTTTCTTTTAGATCTCTAACTTTCGGCTCAATACATGGCGGTTTGTTCGGATTTCCTCTAGCATGATCGTTGAAGATAGATTGCGACATTCACGCTGAAACGAGTATTTTTGTTGATAATTTGATCAACAGTTTTTGTATGCAAAAGTTGGTAACACGCGTTGGCAACCATGGATGCATTACCTACACAAGACGTTGCTGACGGCTACTACAGTGACGAAGATGAATCCTCTCAGGAAACAGCATTTTGGGGCCGACTTTTCCCACTTGGCGAAAGTTTTATAGCCATGGGTAAATCGATAATTTCGTATTGACTTAATTACTAAAATACAGTCTACGAAATTAGTAGGTGAAGAGTTGCCCGGGACAACCAATTTCTAGTTTGGGCAAGCAAAAATTTCTTCTGGGCTACCAATTTTCCACATATAAGTTATTATGCTAGCTGCTTAAATGACCTGTTCGTGCAACCACTTTCATATCGTTATTTTTAGGGCTTTAACGAATGTCCGAGCTCTCGAGAGTTCGTGAACCATGATTGAAATTCGGACACGAATATTCGCCTTATCAATGTTCGGTGGTTCGCGAATATCATATGCATTTCAAACAACAATTAATTGAATAAGATCACTGGCTAAAATAACTTTAAACCTGCCTAGGAAATCATATCAATTGATCAAATTTTCGTGTCCCAATTATTTCTAAATACGAACGCATGTTAGTGCATACTAACACCGGATGCCGCGAAAATATTTCCATAAAGGTTATCTTCAAAATAAAGTTAATTATGAATGCAGGTATGTTAAAATCAACTCGCATGCTCGCCATGGCGAGTGTTCCTATCGGTTGGGTGAGTAAAGATTGCTTAAAGCTTGTACGATCGGGCGAGTAGAATTTTCAAATCCAATAGGACTGTCATCTGTTTTAATAAGATTAAAAAAAATTCAAAATACAATGTCCTATCAATGGCCGCTTTAAGAAAGGTATGTACCATATTAATTTTAAGTAGTACTTAATCATGGACCATATTGAAAATTTGTTTTAGCCAAATTTGTTATCCACGTTAGATAAAATTGTTATTATTATTACATCATAAATTGTAAGTAAATAATATCGGTGATGGCTAGAACAAGATTTCCTTTGTTTAAATTTACTAATAATTGTCAATGACACCCATCTCTTAATCATTTTATTTTTAAAGCTTGTTTAAACTTTTAAAATTTTATTCCTACCATCGCCAATATCGTTTTATAAGTGCTCATTGTTTGTTAAACTTGTAGACATCAATTAAAGAACTAGGTCACCCTTGTTTTAAGAATACATTCTTACTTACCATAAGATTTATCTAGACTCCATAGTTATGCATTTTGACTTTGCATTTTGACATTGTACGCTATCAAACAACAATTAAGTGTGAAAAAATACCGACTTATATTTTAAATTGTTTGCATCAATTTCCGTCATCAAAGGGTTAATATTGATTTGATTGTGAACAATATAGACTCCCCGGAGAGCATGACAATTTGTGACGTAGTAAGTTGAGATTACTTTTTGATATTAAAATGATATACTCGTATACCTTACTTAAAGCTGTGAATGATATGACATCGTATTTTGATGTTATTTTTTCTTATTAAAACAGATAATAATCCTATTGATTTGAAAATCATAAAATTGAAAATCTTAAATACCCTCAAAACACAGGGAATTAGGTGTCATCTATGTCTCTGGCCAAACAGGTAGGAACAATATTGTCATGGGGAGCGGGCGAGTTGTATTTTACACACCTGGATTACAATCAAAATGTGGAACACAAAACAATTCATTTTTAATTTCTATCAAAATTAAAAATGTTCTGTGGGATAGTTTTGAGAGATTTTAATATTCATGTTAAGATCGGGGATGCATTAGGGAAATAAAGGTTAAGTGTATACTAGCAAGTTAAACATGCATTAAGTAGCAAAGGTTCGCGAATCGATCTGTGTATTGCTTTGCCATATCGCGAACTGGTTCGTCTCGCGACAGGGTCCACAAACCCAAGCCCTAGTTATTTTGTAGACTGCATAATGTACTCATTATCATTGTTATTTTGTTTTATCGATTTTTAAGCATTCTTTAAATAATATGAACCTAGGTAATGCATTTACAGAAATATATGCGTATCAAGCTTGCAGTCCAACTGGCCAAAATGAGTATGCAAGCCTTCTATTATTCGGCTTTCCTAATACATGCGGGAAGATAACTGTGTAGGACATGTAATAGAAGCCTGGAGGAAAAGTTAAGTGCCTGATGCAGGGATCAAACCTATGACCTCCAGCTTGCAAGTCATATGCACTCCTAACTGAGCTATTTTGGGCCAATGAATATCATATACAAAAAAATTAAATGTATGCTATAGTCTATATGTAGCCCTGTTACCTACATATTTCCCTTTAAAATGATTTTAAGCATCAAGCCCAGGTTCTTTTGACGTAATTAGCCGTAGCAAATTCATTTTAGCTCTAGAATTTCAATGCTAGCCTCACACCTATGGCACTGATGTAAGGAAAAGTTAAGTGCTTGATGTGGGGATCAAATCGACAACCTTCTGCTTGCAAGTCAGAAGCTCTCCTAACTTAGCTGATTGGGTCAATAAATATAACATAAAAAAAGCTTAAACATATTCTATATATACAGTCCTGCTGCAGATGCTACATTCAGAATGTAAGTCAAAGCATCTGGAGTGATTGATCATTAAAATTCTGTCAATAATAAATGACTCAATTCTAGAACAGTAAGTGTGCAGATTTGACTTTAAAATTATAATCAACGAATAAACCCATTGCAGGTTAGTTCAGATGAAATGTGGTTGCTAAAGTTTGATAGGCTCTTTTATGATGGTTGGAAAAACATCTGATTTTTTTGCAAATTCTATCTAGTCAGACCTTTTAGCTCAGCTCAGATTTAGACAAATGAGTGAAGCTTTCCTTGTTTAAATGCTTTGGAAAGCATGCATGTGAACGTTTCAATTCAGGGTTGTCCCAATTTTAATGTCTAGTAACCAGTTATTTTCTAAACTATTTAAATTTGATAATTGATTCATTAATCAAGTTTTTTTATATTTCTTAGATCTTTCTAAAGATGAGTATACATTTGGCCGTGGTGAAAACTGTGATGTTCCCTTTAGTAACAATGGCTCAAAGAAGCATCAGTGCTTTCAAGCATATAGTAAAGTTCACTTTAAAATTACACGTGTAAGTATATAAAATGAATTTGTCTCCTTATTATATTATCATACTAATAGTATTTTTGTATACAGGATATAAAATATAGTCAAGTGACCTTAGAAATATAAATCGCCTGAAGCCATTATGGCATATTTCGAGCCTAAATAATCACTCATGCTGCTAGAAATATTTACAAACCCTTGATTTCCATCAAATATGTGCAGCAGCCAATAAATGGAAAATATTAAAATAGTGCGTGAAATAACTACTGAAAATACTGATTAAAATAACTACTGCATTTTTAGTCTGAAAATGCCTATATTAGCCTGTTGTTAAATCTGAAATGCAGTGCCGTTCTACTATAAATACTGCCTTGGGGATTGCAGAATCATGTGAGTTTGTGCCGAATACTTAAGAAGAAAAATATCCATATATTATAGTGATTATTCCAAAGCAGAATAGCAGGGTGCTGCACCCTGCCCTTTTTCTCTCCTCCCTGCCCTTTTTAGCCTCTTTCTATGCAGTTATAGTACAATTAAGACATTTACCCTCAGATATACCGTGCCCCTTTTTTCTGCCTCCCTGCCCGTTTCTGAGTTCTGGAATAATCACTAATATATTATGACCATTTTGCAACCATTGATTTTGATGGCCCTATTGTGGAACGTTACTGTTGTATTTATTTCTTTTCAATCACAATTTTAATTCTCTTTTATAGCAAAGCACATCCACTGGTACACATGTATTCCTAGAAGATACTTCTAGTAATGGTACTTTTGTAAATGGTGAAAAAGTTGGTAAGTAATAGATTTCTTCTTCTATATTAACTCACCTGAGCACTTAGGTTTTGATGGGGAACTACTGTGACCAACCATAAGCTTTGACCATAGCATATCAACATATTTTTACATTAACAACAACTCATCAACCTCTGAGCATTTATTTAAATTTAGCTATTATGATCTTGCGGTAAAGCTCTTTTAAAGTTGTTCATGAATTCAATTGTTGCTACCATTTGGCCTAACTTATTGGGTATTCACTTTTGATACGTAGTAGCATTGACAATGGTCAGTCCTCTTCTAAGGTAAATAAGCTACCCCTTGGTGGTCACAAATTTCACATAGAGTTGAATATGGAAATGTTATATCTTCTTGTCTGGAACCCTTTAGACCAAGGTCTAAGGTGATTTACTTTAATAGAACTTGTTTTCAATATTCTAATTTGGAACTCCAATTTATGGGTTTTTCCTGCATGCACAGGTGGTACAAACTAAGATTTTTACATTTTACTGCTGAAAGCATGACACATAATAAATCCAATTGACATTGTTCTTTGTACACATATTTTCATTGTAACATTGTAAGTTCATTTTATAATATTAATACTGTTATGAATTTATAGTTCACATTCAAGATTTTTTTTTACAGGGAAAGGATGTAAACAAGCTCTAAATAATAATGATGAAATTGCTTTAGCTTTAAAGAAAAATAAAGGTATGCTGATATTTTGTTTTAGTTTATTGCTACAGTTCTTTTCAAATTGTACATATTAGTGTGATAATCCACAAAAATTGTGAAAAAAAAGATTTGTGGGACAATTATCCAAAATTTTGAACCAAGTCATTGAAAGATTTTCTGTCATGAAAAATACTTTAAGACACACTCTGATCTTGCTACAAAAAAAAAACATAGAGTGAAAAGCTGCAGTTCCATTTTTTACCCATATTAGTAACTCGGGAATTTCCATAACTTTTCCAATTTTAGAAGGCATAATAATGGCCCCATTTTACGGTAAGGCCACAACAAGTTGATCATATGTTCTACGGATTTTTCTGGGAAAAAAAATGGGGCGAGCGAGCGAAGAAAAAAAAATAAAAAAAAGACTTTTTCAACTTGCTTTATATAGCGGTTTGACCAAATTTTTTTGAGCGAGCGAGGAAATAAAAATATTTTTTTGTAAAAACTGTCAAAATTAAGGTGCGAGCAAATCCATAGAACAAATGATCAATTTGTTGTGGCCTAATCATCACTGTGGCAAGGTGGATATTGAGGGGTGTTAGGTCTTCATAACTAACTCTTAGTTCCTGTATATTTTTATATTACAGTAGTGACTGTCATGTAGCTATCAATCATTTTTCATACAAGTAGGGGGGGGGGGTATCCTGTCTAACTTTGTCATGTATTGGCATCTTTAGAAAAAATTTAAACCTTGAGTTCATGTGTATTGTTATATTACATCATGTATGTACATTGGATCTAAAAACACTCAGGATTTTTGTTCATACAAGTTTAAGGGGTTTTCACTAACCTGCCTGCCTATTTAAACTCTAAAAGTTCCTGTGTTTTGTAACATTACAGCATTTATGTACATGGATCTAGAAGCAGCTAATGATAATGATTTACCTCAAGAAATCAAAGATAAATATACATTGACTAGGACACTAGGCAGGTATGTACAAGTTTGTTTTTAGTAAGGCAGGGCTTTTTTAGCCTATCTCACGGGGCCAAATATGGGCCCCATTCCCAATGCCAAATAATGACCAATTTTCCCAATTTCAAGAAAAAAATTCCCAATCTTGATAAATTATTCCATTTGAACAGGATGTTGTTTGCCTTTACAAAAGAAACCACAAGATTTCATGTAAAAATAATAAATACATGAGAATTTGCATTGAATGCCTCACTGATCCGTCAGAACATACTCTTTAAGAGCACTGCAACACTTGCAGAGACATCAAAGGAAAGCAAAAATTAATGATGAAATTTCCCAATTGGGTTGATTTGTTGATATTTTTCCCATATCCAACTATTTACAGTGTTAAAAATTCCCAATTTGGGCAGGGGCTTTTTTCCCCAAACCCCCTGTTTGGTTTTGGGTTTATGGTGTGTTCACTTCTCTGGTCAGGATTTCAGTGTTTTTAGCCATTTTGCCATTTTAGCCATATATTCCCTCTCATATCATATTTAATTTTTGATACTATTTCTCCTTGCCACCTTTTCCATTCATGTAAAGATCAACTCTATATTTCTAATCTGTAGACTGTGCAGTTGATTCTCAGCCATGACAGGTTATGTCCTTTTATGAAAATTCTGTATTTATTACCATTATTTCTTTGTGGAGGGAGAAATTGTCACTTGTTGAATGGTGAAAGAGTACAGTAGGATTAAAATATCCAGGAATGATGGTTTAGTGAGCTAGCCTCCATACATCACGTAGTAGTGTTGATAAACTGTGTTTAATCTGTATCATTCCAACAACTTTCCAGTTATGTTTACATGTGCAGAGGTCAGAAAGAGAAATCATAGTGAAATAAATTACTTCTTTTGTTTGAATTTTCAAACTAGGAGACTATTTCTCTGACATTATGTATTATTATACCTCATGTGATTTTGTTTACAAGATAGCCTAATGTGATGTCACAGGGTGACAATCTGTAATGGCACCCTCTTGACATTACCTATTGGCCCACTTGACATCGCCTATTGGCCTGCTTGACATCAACTATTGGCCTGCTTAAAGCGATGGAAGACCACTTCCTTGGATACCATTGAATATTGGGACCTGAGTTTTAGCAATACAATTTGAATTACCTCCCTTGTGCAGACACATGCTTTTTACCAAAGCTAAAGCCTCGGTTGACATTGCTTGTTTCGGGTGAACATTCCATTTAATCACCCTCTGAAGGATGTGATATTTATGTATTATTACTCTGTTGATGTTATCTGAAGTACTTAAAAATGAAAAACTTGTCCTTCCCGCAAGGTAATTTCCCCCCTTATTTTCACCTCATTCTTCTAAAATAAGGCCCTGCCATATTTTCCTTTTAAGTGAAAGTAAACAGTTGTCATAATTTGTCTTATATTCTTACAGAGGTGCCTGTGGGGAAGTTAGACTGGCATTTGCCAAAGGTTCATGTGAAAGATTTGCTGTAAAAATAATCTCGAAAAAGAAATTTTCTACTGGTGGTAAACATGCTGTGGTAAGTTTTTTGGTTTGTTTTTCTTTGGATGGGTTTAAAACTGTAGCAACACATTGTATAGGTCATATCATGGAGGTCAGTCTACCTACTCACTGTTCCTGGAAAGGCCAAATCTTTGGATTTAGCTGTTTACCAGTTACTGAGCACATACTTCCATTAGTGACTGACAACTGTCTTACATAATTAAGAATCAGTGGAAGGAAGGAGAATGGCTGTAAAAATAATTTCATGACCAAAGTTTGCTCTTTCTGGGTATTGAATCCTCTACTTTTTTATCAGTAGACTTGTGTGCCACTGAGTGATGTGGTGGGGCTGGCTGTGTTGTAAGTAAGTAATTTAGGTTTTTTTGTTCTTTATGTTTAGTTATAATAATTTTTTAATATCATAGTAATGTCTTATGTTTTTTCTTTGATCAACTTCCATGAAGATATGCAGGCCAGGATATTTAGATTAGCAGTCTGCTGTGCAATCAACTGAGCTTACAAGTGCTTGGTGAGCAATGATAATGGAGATGGTATTTTATGTTTGATGCTGTGGTCATACAGATTCTACTAAATTTATAACTTCGATATTTATTACATGTAACATGTTTTATTTTCTATTTTAGAATCTAAGTAAACAAGTGATGAGTGAAGTGAAAATATTAAAATCTTTAAAACATGTAAGTTTGTTGAAGATTGAAGACAGAATTCCTAGTAGCTAGTTTATTTCAAAATTCTAGATGAAAATTCCAGTCAGTTCTGTTAACACTTATCTTTATAGCTTGATAGTGAAAATTTTCAATTTAGATTAATCACTCTTGAAGCAACTTCTTGGAGAACCTGAACTGATCTGATAAAAGATTTTTGCTCAAAGAAACAATGAGGACTGTTTTAGATGTGATTTGAACTGACATTGAGATGGGCTATCCAATGATTACCAGTTCAACACCATAACCCCTCAGGCACATCAACTCCTATGAGTTAGTGAGATATTATTTATTATGTCAGTAATAGACCTAATCCGGAATTCAAATTTATGGGTTTTTCCATACATGTACAGACCGTACAAACAAAGTTTTCTACACATTATTGCTAAATAGCATGAACTATTTATGGTGAAAAATTGTTTGTACCGGAGGGGAACCCAAATATTTGAATTCCGGCTATAGTCTATGGTTTCTCAAGTTTACTACCCTACCATATAAGTTGTGAGTTTGTTTTATGTGGTAGAAAGTGTAAAGGTCTTAGATTCTGAGGTATTAACCATTTAATACCAAACTTGACAAAGATTATGTAGGTAATAATACCTGACCTCGGAATCTGTTGTCTTACTGACTACAGGGCAAGATACCATGACATGAATAATATACTTTCTTTTATGTTTTATAGTGAAATGTTATATTATTTATTAAAAATATACCAGGAAAATTTTAAAATCTTAAAGGGAAAATTTAACTGAAAATGTTGCCATCTTTATAGGGGAAATTACATTGTGTTATATTCATGTGCAAACTGTTTTCTTTCAAAGCACAAATAAAGCATGAATAAAAACCCAGATAATTTGTTATTTCAAATTGTGAGCCCAGAAAATGACATTTTCACTTGAGATTACCTCACGCTTAAAAATATGTATTCTAAATTTGCTTGGAGAAATTTAAATCAATTTTACCCCAAAGTCAATATCCTTTATATAAATGTTATCATTATATTTCAGCCTTGTATTATTGGTATAGAAGATGTCATAGACACTCCTGAGACTTTGTATATAGTATTAGAACTGTAAGTTAACAGTGCTGTGTTTTTCGGGCCATTTTGGGGCTGAAATTGGGCCTTATATTTCACTCTTAAAAAAGTATATATTTTCTCTTTCTGTGAGATAAAATTCCACTGTTCTTATAATTTTGAACTATTTATTCTATTTTTGCAAATTTCTTGAGTGTTATTGAGAAATTTCTGAGGAATGTATTGCTTCAATTATTTTGAATAGTTTTGAATTTTGAATAAGAAGACAGAAAAATTTCTTTAAAAATGTTTCTCTGTAAGTGGGTATTATCTGAAGTATTGAAAATGTAGGAAACATTTTTTCACTCTGATTCATTATGCTTGTATACACATATATTTCAGACATTGCTCTCTGGCCATACTCCAATAAAGACCCCCACCCATCACAAAATGTTTAGATGGGGGTCCATTTTGTTACTATTTTCCCCTCAAAAAGAGCCCTGCCATGTTTTCCCTATAAAAGTGACAATTAATACTTGTTAATCATCTTTTACCTGTGTTTTGTGGAAGACACAATTTTGAGCCATTTGTGTCTGTGAAATCAAAATGGCATGTATGAAATCACATTGTTGTGCCAAGTGTGGTATCTAATCCTGTTACATTTCTCAGTGATATTGAAATAAGTCAGAGGTCTAGTCACTATTATCTAAAATTATTTAAAAGTTTTTTTCATTGTATCTAATGTTAGCTTGTGTATAGACATTTACCTTTGCTACTGCATGCCTTGGTCAGAATTTTTTTTTTGAAAAAAAAAAATGTTTTTATTAGGATTATCAATTGCTCTGAAAGTAATTCGGATTTATGGGTCCAATTGACCTTACATTTTGACTTTTTAAAATTTGAAACAAGAAAATGAAAAAAAATATTATTAAATGAACTACCTGTATTTATGAAATTCAATTTAATATCTCTTAAATTTGCCTACCAATATGGCCTCAAAAATAATTTTGGATTTTATCATGATGTGAGAAGCAAGGTTACAATGTCTTTCAGTCTATAAAATTAGTAGATATGCAGTTGCTCCGAACAACCCCCTTTTAGTTTGACAACCAACAATTTCTTTTAGGCAACCAAAATTTTGCTTATGAGATATAGTGCTTCCTCTTAAAATGATCTGTTTGAACATCCACTTTAATATCCTAATTTTGTTGACTGTAGCCTGTTCAATTACACAAAACGTTACAGAACTTTCCGTAACGATACATTCGGAACTCCTTGGCCATTCACTGCAAATAATCTCATCTAATACACAAATATGCGATCGTTAAGGTAATGAGTGATGTTTCAAAATTTATGGACTAAAACGAAACATCACTAATTGCCTAAACGATCATATATTTGTTTACTTCAACACCCGTAGTTTCAAAATAGCATCTAAATATGTCCGAGATTAATCGCAGTGAATGGCCGAGGAGTTCCGAATGTATTGTTATGGAACGTTCTGTAACATTTTGTGTAATTGAACAGGCTACTGGTATTTGATAATTAAAGACTTTCAGTTATCTTTGTATTATCTTAGTTTTATAAATTGTTTTACAGTATTGAAGGTGGAGAGTTGTTTGATAAAGTTGTTAGTATAAGTCAGTATGATGAACCAACAGCTAAATTATTATTTTATCAGATGGTTCAAGCGTGTAAAGTAAGTATAAAATATGTACTATATTTTAGAGTGCAAGTTTTTATTATGCTTTACGCTCACTAACTGTCGAGCTATTACCATATACCAACGTATTTAATTGCATTCAAAGGTACATACATAGATCTAAATATCTATCTATCTATTTAACTTTGGCTCCTCCCAAGTATCCTACTTTGTTAATTGTACTGAAATTGAAATGGTACATGCGTTTATAATACACTTGTACAGTATGCATTTATACTTTGTGAGAGTTGAAGTAATTGTAGGCATCGTAATTACTCAATGATCTCTGTAGTACTCTGTTTAAAGTAAAGACCTAAATGTCAAGAGTGCACTTTTCTAATAGACTATAGATATTAAATTGTGACTTCTTGGTCATTACTTCAGCTTTGTACATTCAAATATTAGTTTATTTATTTATTCTGAGCTAGTTTATTTATTTATTCTGAGCTAGATGAATGATACATTGTATTTGTTGACATATTTCCCACAATCAATGGAATGGAGTTCAGTTGTGTATGTTTATATACTTATGTATTATTGTTGAATTTTATAAAATTGTCAGCGACACAATTATAATATTCACTACAGTATTTCTTACGGAGCCCCTAAAGTGACATTTTGAAATACTGTTTTTATTTTCCAAACTATTTTGTTTAAACGTAATATTATTTCGTTTTTACGAAATATTATTTCGTTTTAACAAAATTTTATTTCGTTTATTCGAAATATTATTTTGATTTAACAAAAGAATATTAAGTTTAAATGAAATAATTATTTCGTTTTTTTTTTTTGGAAATAATATTATTTCGTTTTTTTCTTAAATGATTATTTAGTTTTTTCGAAATTAATATTTCGTTTTTTCGAAATATTATTTTGTTTTTTTTTAAATATTTTTTTGTTTATACGAAATATTGTTTTGTTTAAACGTAATATTATTTTGTTAAATCGAAATAATATTTCGAATAAACAAAATAATATTTCGAATAAACAAAATGATATTTCGTAAAAACGAAATAACATTACGTTTAAACTAAATAGTTGGAAAATAAAAAAAGTATTTCAAAATGTCACTTTAGGGGCTCCATAATTTCCATACTCATGATCAATAAACTTATATTTGACGCCAAAATTTCAATATGGACTCCTGGTTTTATAGATCCTGCATCCAATACTAGACTCCTGATATTGAAATATTTTTATTTTTTTATTTTCAGTATTTACATGACCAAGGTATTACACATAGAGATTTAAAGGTAACTTCTCATATTACCAGTTGTATTAATGCTTAAAACCTTTCTCATTGTAAAAGTTAAACATATTTGAGCAATAATTGCATACATTAAAAAGTAATTTTTCATTGGACATGATTGGAATGAATCAATGTCTATTTTCATTGCAGTACATTGACAGTTTTACTTTTGAAAATGGGGCTTAGGCCACAACAAGTTGATCATATGGTCTACGGAATTTTCTGGAAAAAAGGGGCGAGCGAAGAAAAAAAAGAAAAAAGTCTTTAATCACTTGCTTTATATAGCGGTTTGACCAAATTTTTATGAATAAAAAATAAAAATATATAATAATAAAAATATTTTTTTTGTAAAAACCGTCAAAATTAAGGTGCGAGCGAATCCATAGAACATATAATATTTGTTGTGGCCTTACAAAACCCGTACAATATTTCTTGCTTTGTCTTTCAGCCAGAGAATATTTTATTATCTAGTGATGAGAAGGAAACATTGATCAAGATAACAGATTTTGGGTTATCAAAGTTTGTAGATGCTGGAACTATGATGAAAACTTTCTGTGGAACACCTACATACCTTGCTCCTGAGATCTTGGTCACTGCTGGAACAGGCGCTTATACCAAAGCTATAGATGCCTGGAGCCTTGGAGTTATTTTATTTATCTGGTAACATATTTTACATGTTTATTGTAGCCTTTCCAGTGGAGTACTCGGAATCTTGTAACAGTAAAAGATTTAAAAAAATAACTTTATATTGCTATTATTATTACATGTATTATTATTATTGTTATGTACCATATTTGTATAGTGCTCTTTCATATTGAAAATTTGTTCAAGAGCGCTTCACAACAATATGCATTTTTTATTGATGTGATAAAAATGGTTTAGAAATTTTTTGTTTTAAATGTATAGATAATATTAGTTTGGGTTCTTTCGTTCTTCCAGATCAGGAGAGCAAAACATACACACAACCACATACACAAAATGTGTGTTATTTCTGTTGTCTTGTTTTAAACCTCATTGCCAAACTATTTTCTTAACTAGTTGCACAATTAGTTAAGCACATAATTAACTTGTTACTAATATAGTTATCTGATGGCAGAAATACAGGGTTTTCAGTGACACAGGATTTCTGAGTCCTTGACGCAAAAAACAATCCCAGAACTCATAATATAGCATAGCCTGTGTCCCCTTGGATGGACCATTCTATAGAAACATATTATGTTATACTTATTGTAGTTATAATTACATTATAATTACATTGATAAATATTAAAACAAATAGAATTTTTCAGTTTTTACTAAAAATAACTGCCATTAATAAATGTTCTTTAAGGAATAATATTGCAGGTTTAGCACAAAATGGACGTAACTCACTCTTCTTATATTGAGTTACGACCATTTTCCTCTAAACTAGCGATATGGAGTTTAGTCAGTTATATGATAATTTATTAAGTGGGACCCCCAGATTCCTGACCAGGATCCTCAGAAAATCAGCATGAGAGACCCTGGGACCCCTTAATGGGAAATCCTGAGTGATAACCTTGGAAAAATACCACAATAGTTATGTTACTTTATATGGGTTTTTTTTACAATTCAGTTTGGCTGGATATCCACCGTTCTCAGATGATAGGAAGGATATGGATTTACCTAAACAAATAATGGGAGGACATTATTCCTTTCCTAAACAATATTGGAAGGGCGTGTCTGAGGATGGTAGGTGTTTCTTTTGTTGGCTTTAACGGCATAGCAACACATTGTGTAGGTCATTTCATGGCCGTCAGTCAACCTACTCACTGTTCCTGAAGGGCTTATGCCTGAATTTTAGCTGTTATTTGCTACATTCTTTCATCAGTAGCTGACAACTGCCTTATGTGATTTAGAATCAATGGGAGGAGGGAGAATGGCCATAGAAATTATTTTATGACCAAACTCCACCTAAATATGACCTACCCAGGAATTAAAACTACGACTCAGTATATGATCAGTAGACTTGTGAGTTACTGACTGAGCTAAAATGGTTAAACTAATGATTGGTGCAGGCATGAGTGAGTGGTTACGATGTCAGACTTGGAATCTTTAGATTGACTGCTCCTTGTCAATTCATGTTACATCCACAACATACTTGCTGTTTCCTTGAGCAAGAAACTTTATCCTACTAGTTTCACTTATTTGGGAAAACTGAAGCCTAGTTTAAAATAAGTTTTTAAGGAAACCTACATTGTTTAATAGAAGTGTTTAAATTTGCCCCTGTTGAATAAGACTGAACCCCCTTACTTTGCAAAATGATCAGAATTTAACAGTCATGATAATATTATATAAATATTTCTTTCTGTAACAATACAAATACAACTCTATTTATGTAGCGCAACATTTATGGCAGTATATTTGATTGGGCTTCACTAAGTCCATTTACAAAATCTTGTAAAATACTCCATTAGGCTGAAGTGCACATTTAGTAACACTAGTAGTTATCAGTAGAGTTTTACAAAATAACATTATAATGATGTCTATTTTTCTGTATATATTTAGCTATTGACATGATAAAGAAATTGATGACAGTTGATGCAAATAAAAGATTGACATTAGCTGACGCCCTCACACATCCTTGGTTTAAGGTAGGAACACATTGTTTTATACTTAATGACTTATAGGTTTTAAGGTAGAATTCAAATAGTGCATAATTATGCTCATGACTGCAAAAAAATTCTTAGAAACTGGTTTCTAATTGTTTACAGTTCCACCCCTCCTAACAGCCACTCCTCGTAAGCAGTCACCCCCTGTAAGCGGCCAGCTCGTGCTGCGACCGTTGAAAAACGCTCTATAATGCACCCCTATTAAGCGATCACCCCTCTTCTCCAGCCAGCGGCCAGTCATTCTGTCTCCCATACTTAAAATAACCCCCGCCTAAGGGGTCACTGCGGTCATGTATATTGACATAATTGCAATGACCCGTGTCATCAAAACACAAAGGAAATCGTTTCATTATCTTATCAATAAGTAGTGACAGGCTCTAAAAATCAATAATTAGCAATCTTATAGTTGTTAGCATGTATAATCAACTGAGTGACACTGATTATAATACGATAATTATGTATTAGGTAATACAAATTGAACAATTAACCTACATCCGGTATGGTTTAAAACCTGTTTTGACCGTTCGATTAAATTATTATTTGTTGCTTAATAAGACTTTTATCACACTAAATACTAATACATATCGTAAATTTCACAGTTTTATTTTCGTATTTTTACCTAATATGGCATTTAGTCTGAACAACTTAATTACCTGATTTTTTTGTTGAAAAAAATCTTCATATTGTTGTATCTAGTGGCAAGTACTTTTTTTAGCTTTTCAACATAAGTAAAGAATATTATTCAGACTGGAAATAATTTACTGTCAACTGTCCTTGTCTTATAAAGCATTAACAAGCATTCAATTAAAAAGGCACTATGTCCTCAAAACTTTACCTCCAGACCCCCTCTCAAGGCCAATCCCCCTCTTAAGTGGTTACCCCTCTTAAGCAGCTAATTTGGCTGTTTTCCTTGACTGGCTGCTTAAGAGGGG
This sequence comes from Mactra quadrangularis, assembly GCA_025267735.1. NCBI lineage: Eukaryota > Metazoa > Mollusca > Bivalvia > Venerida > Mactridae > Mactra > Mactra quadrangularis. The sequence continues at coordinate 37,541,898 of CM046305.1, read as the reverse complement.
TTGGACTGTATTGTATTTCTTCTGTTTTCATTAGCTTTTCTTAATCCACTTCTTTTTCATTTCCTGGATTTAGTAAATTGTTCTTTGATATTAGATTACTGGATAGAGTACAACTTAATGATTTATAAACCTCATATGCTTGGAAAAGATATTGACAATAAATAGGTTATTTCATCATTAAAAGTTATTCATATAATAGAAAAGAGATGATTGAGCTAATTTAATGCTTAAGCTGGCATTATAGATAAGTTTTAGATCACATTTTTGTACCTCAACTAGTTATACCCCCGCAAACGAAGTTTTCGGGGGTATACTGGAATCACCCTGGTGGTTGGTTGGTTGGTTGGTTGGTTGGTTGGTTGGTTGGTTGGTTGGTTGGTTGGTTGGTTGGTTGGTTGGTTGGTTGGTTGGTTGGTTGGTTGGTTGGTTGGTTGGTTGGTTGGTTGGTTGGTTGGTTGGTTGGTTGGTTGGTTGGTTGGTTGGTTGGTTGGTTGGTTGGTTGGTTGGTTGGTTGGTTGGTTGGTTGGTTGGTTGGTTGGTTGGTTGGTTGGTTGGTTGGTTGGTTGGTTGGTTGGTTGGTTGGTTGGTTGGTTGGTTGGTTGGTTGGTTGGTTGGTTGGTTGGTTGGTTGGTTGGTTGGTTGGTTGGTTGGTTGGTTGGTTGGTTGGTTGGTTGGTTGGTTGGTTGGTTGGTTGGTTGGTTGGTTGGTTGGTTGGTTGGTTGGTTGGTTGGTTGGTTGGTTGGTTGGTTGGTTGGTTGGTTGGTTGGTTGGTTGGTTGGTTGGTTGGTTGGTTGGTTGGTTGGTTGGTTGGTTGGTTGGTTGGTTGGTTGGTTGGTTGGTTGGTTGGTTGGTTGGTTGGTTGGTTGGTTGGTTGGTTGGTTGGTTGGTTGGTTGGTTGGTTGGTTGGTTGGTTGGTTGGTTGGTTGGTTGGTTGGTTGGTTGGTTGGTTGGTTGGTTGGTTGGTTGGTTGGTTGGTTGGTTGGTTGGTTGGTTGGTTGGTTGGTTGGTTGGTTGGTTGGTTGGTTGGTTGGTTGGTTGGTTGGTTGGTTGGTTGGTTGGTTGGTTGGTTGGTTGGATATGTGGTCTGTCCCAAAAAATTAATACATTTGTAGTATGTTTATTTCTTAATGTATTTGAGTAGAAGCTGTTATATACCATGATTTAATGGTGTACAGTGTAACCTCTGCAGAGCGACTTTTGGCGGAGTTTGAAAAAATTGCCGCTCTGCAGAGGTGTCGCTCTGCAGAGGTAGACTTTTTCTACCGATCACGAAAACGGCCATTTTCGGTCCGGAAAACTGGCCTTTATCCGTTCCGTATAGTAAATATAGTTTTTAGCGAGCGCTGATCGACATAAGTAAAACGAGTTTCAATAAGATTACGAAGTTTTTTGAATAAATAATTATAACGGTAGACAATTCCTAGCATGAAGGTTAGTTTTATGCTAAAGAAAGCAATACACTAGAGAAATCGATTCTGTTACTGTCAAATGTTTTTATACTTGTCTAATGGCGAATACTATTTAGCAGGAATTATTGTCGTCTTTCGGGAGTAAATATCTGATATTATCTTAAACCTCAAATAATCTTAAAACAGAATTCATTTCATTGAAGCTTTTAATAAAAAGAACAATAACTAATAAGTTTCATTTATTATCGTCAACTAGCTAGACGTATGTGCATCTGATACTTGATGACGTCAGCCTACCAAACAAAGCGCTCCTCATCTAAGGTCCGTTCGCTGGTGTCATGGAAACCATATGTCACTTGTTTATTAACCCCTGTTAGTCAAATGATTTAGCAACATGACACTTGCGGGTAGTGTTATATGATTAAGGGTATCGCTTATTGTTTAAATCATCCGGTTATAGATAATTATCGATTATTGATGTAAACCTTGCTAGACTTAGTGTCGCTGTATAGAGGTAAAGATTAAATTTGGGAATTTATTTGAACGGCCGTTTACCGCTCTGCAGAGGTGTCGTTCATTAGAGGTAAATCATAGAGTAAAATCGACGGGGGGAATTCTAGTATGCCGCTCGTCGGAGGTTGCCGCTCGTTAGAGGTGCCGTTAGCAGAGGTTATACTGTATACAAAACTCATGTAACTATGGAAACATATCTCACTTGTTTAAAATATTTAATTGTGTTATATATTTTAAATCTAATTAGATAACTGTATAGTTTGCTTTTTTTCTCAATAGATTTTTTTCTTATCTTATTTTATAGAATTTGCACAGGCGTTTACAGTTGATGTTTATATGCATGTTATATCAATTCCAATTCAAAATGGCCGACTTGTGGCCATCTTGAATTCTGTTTAATTTAGTTTAATTACTGTATGCTTATTTCTCAATAGATTTTTAACTAATTTAGATAGAATTTTGCACAGGCGTTCACAGTTGATGTGTACATACACTTTAACTCAATTCCAATTCAAAATGGCGGACTGGCTGTCATCCTTTTTTCAAAATTAATACAGTCTTATATTGACTTATTACCATACATATTTTGAAAAGAAATTGCATACAAGGTCTCACTAATACAGTTGATCAGTATGACTATTCTTCATCAATTTATATTCAATATGGCTGACTGGCAGCCATCTTGAATTTTTATTTAAATTACTGTATAGTACATGTATGTGTTTTTTACTCAATTTTAGCCAAATTTCGCTCCAAAGTCTTTATTGATGTAGTTGACTCGTTCATGGATTTACTCTGGATACAAATTCATTATGGCAGACTGGCAGCCATTTTGACTCTGTTTAAATAACTGTATAGTAAGCTTATTTCATTACCAATTTCTTCTTGCTGAAGTCTGATTGATTTATTGATTGATTAATTGGATTTTACGGCTTATTAATGCAAAAAGGTCATATTACACCGAAAACAATTGATGATACTATTACTTCAATAGATAATGAAGATTTTACGTCCTATATTTTATGATAAACATTCATTTCCTTCAAGTATGGTTTGGTTTTGTTTTGGTTTTACGGCGCTCCAACACAAAAAGGTCATATCGCGCCGAAAGCAATCAATGATACTATTTATTAAAACGATATTAATGATGTAAAGCTCTATATCTTATTATATACATTTATTTCCTTCAAAAAGTTAAGTATCGCATATGATGGTACAGACTCAAAAAGTTCTTTAAGTGAGTTAACTTTAAAATGTTTGTCACGGATGTCTTTAAGATCCTGAAAGTCAAGGAGAACGTGTTTGACATAGAAATGCTCGTCACTGGGTATACATTTAGGTGCTTTCTTTCTTTTGAGAAGGTATGAATGTGTTAATATAGTATGACCAATTCTACATCTCGTAGTAACTGTCTATCTCATTGATTAGCAAATATTATTGACGAAGATGAATCAAGGGTTTATGGCTTTATGTCATATAACTTATTAAATATAGCATTATTCCACATCGTTTGCCATTTTGAGTTGCTGAAGTCTATTATGTACTGCTATTTTTATCAAATTCTTATTTTTGAACTTTTTTTTTGATGTATTGATATTTTATCAAATTCATAATGGCTGATTGGCAATCATTCTGAGTTTTTCTTTTTAAAAAGCAAATGATTTGATAATTTTTGAACAGACTTTGAGAAAGTAAGCAGTTGTTTAAGTTGATGTGCTTGGCATTTTCTTAAGTGGAATTCAAAATGGCTGGCTGGCAGCCATGTTGAATTTTCTAATATCTTGTACAGCAAACATATTTTTTTCTCACCTTATTTTGATAAAATTGTGCTGACAAATTCTTGTTGATGAATTTTTTATATGTATTTATTTGTATTTCAATGGACCAACTACATGTAATAGCCATCTTGATTTTTTCTGTAATGTTGAGAAGAAAACATCTTATTTCGTTATAGCTACATGAGATTTTAGATATTATTTTAACTTTACTACTGTGAAAATAATGATCGGTAATTTAAGCTTTCTTATGGGGTATTTGTGAATTCTTGATACAAGATATTGTAAATACTAATTGTTTGATTTATATTGTGTACATTGCTGACTACCATTTTTACAATTGCCTTATTTTTTACTTATTTATAAAAAAATTACAAACACATTCTACATTTTGCTCATCTGGTTACAACATACTCATGATGAGTTAAATGTGATCACTCTTTGTCTGTTGTTCCACTTTACATTCATAATGACCAATTGGTGTTCATTTCATGTAAAAAATCATTTGAAATATGACAACTCTGTTCATTTTGCTTTTTTTATAAATCTATAGTGAATTACACTGTAATTTGCTGTTTATTTCCAATTTGATATTTGCATCCTATTCTTTTTATGGTTTTTATGCTTCTTACAACATTTACCCTTTTGGACTTCCACAATGTTGACTTGCTTTTATCTTGAAATGTTGCTGTTGCGGGGGTATTTTCGCCACCGGTGGCAGTTCTAGTTTGACCCCCAATAATATGGACCAATCAAAATAGCCAATGATTAACAGCTTATAAAAGATTTCGAGCATACACAGTAACAGATATAAGTTTTTGGTGACAGCCCTAGTTATTTTGATATAAATGTTTTGATAGGACGAAGAAATGAAAGAGAAAGCTAAATCATTGATGTATCCAGATCAAGAATGTATGGGACCACCTGTTTCTATGGTATGTTACAATATTATAGTATTTTTATTGCTCTATGAAGCTACACATCCAATTTCGAATCTAGTGCCCTAAAGGGGTTGCTGATGTTGGCTTTACTTAGACTGGTTATACCCTTCTATTAAAATTTGTCAATAATACATGTAGTAAAAGTCATATACAGAGGAATTGAAGTTATTTTCCTCGGATTTAGATTGACTACTCTCGTGTGTCACAAATTTTACTAGTCTAGCAGATGAAGGTCTCAGGTATAAAATTTACTGCTGTACAATTTGGTTATACCTTGCAGCTCTAGTACCATGTTTTGTTATCATTATAAACTACCAACACATTAGAAATGTGGATATTGTTTATTTAGAACATTTCACTAAATGTGGCTACTTCAAGAAATATATGAGTAAAATAATAAATATAGTGACATAATGTCAGTGTGAGTACATTTTTGTCATAGATAGCAGTAAATGGACTATGACATACACAAATAGATTCATGAATAAACATGTACTATACTGAAAATATTGTGTTAAGTTAATATGTTTGTATAAAATACAAGTTTTTATTACAAAATATAAAATTTTGGATCATTGAGATAATAATGTTGTACAAAAATACTGTGAGTTAGTGCATTATACATCTGAAGTACTAGCTGTTATGAATTACCTTGACATCTCAGAAAGACCTTGACCCTTGACCTATTGACCTTGAAAAAGTGTGCAACACATGGTCTTAATGTGGGGATGATTTGTGACTGGCAATTTGAAAAAGCCTTTAGTAACAATATTATGGCTCGGACAAGAAATTGCTAATGAACATACCAACAGCAAGTGAGGGAAGCAGACAATAAGATAATTAATTCCTTCAGGCATAATGTATATATAATGTAATAATTATGTTAATATAATTTTAGCCAAAGAAGAGATCATTGGATGGTTGTACTAGTGATGAGCCAGCTGCTAAAAGAAAAGAATCTACAGATACCAACTCTCCACCTGTTACTCCTACCACTTAGAGCATGAAGATGATGTTGTTAGTGCTTGAACTAAAACCTCATGTTTCCTACAATCATTCTGAGCCCATTTTGAGTCAAAAAATGATCTTTATGACCAAAATTTCTAGTTCGGAACTCATGATGATGGGTTTTTCTAGCTCAAAAACTTGTTTGTACCTGATTTACCTTTGCGGGGTTAATTTGAAACACAAATGTGTACACAGAACAGTTGGATTCAATCTGTGTTTGATACTACTTTTTAACAACAATGTGTAAAGTATTAATCAATTTTCAAAACATGGCATGTTATTTTCATTTAATTTTGGACTCATCCGTTTATCGGTGAAACACATGAGTCCACACTGCAGTGTAGCAACTTCAAAGTATATATTCTTGTAAAAACAAAATTTATTATTCAGTATGTGTGGCTCAGAGAATAAGAGTGTAAATATTACTTACTTGTTTTTTACAGGCAATAAAAGAATATTTCTGACTAAATTCACAATCCTTTTTTTGACAGTTAGATTATTCTTATGTTATATTGACATGCCAAGTGAAAAAAATTCACTTATAATTTCATGCTGTAATGATACATCAGATATAAACAAATCTTATTTAGCTAGAAAACCCCATAGTTTTGAGTCCTAAATGAGAACTATTAATTGATGTTACTTGTTTTTGAATACATTAGTTTTTTCTAATATCACAAATATGCTTGTATTTATTGCACTATGTTAACAATGATCAAATTGAAGTGAGACATGTGTTTATGTATATGTAATGTATACTTCTTATATTAAGTTCACAAGGAATAAATTAAGTATAGTTTTTTTTTTTCTCAACTGTCAAAACATGAATAATTTCATGGTGATTGCAGTTGTTAAAATTATCATCGTGATACATTCACGAGTTTCCAAAAGTGTGTATTATGATCAAGTAACGCTGCTTACGCCAAATGATATGTTTTAGTCAAGATATATTTAATAACAATTAGGCTGCCAGTACAAAAACAATGCATTCAGTCCCCATGAAATTATTCAAGCTTTGACAGTTGAGAAAAAACGGACTAAAAGACTATACTAGTTATTGTGTATATTCACTGTCTCGGGTCAATATGATCAAGCTATATCAGGGTGCATACAAACTGGAAAAATCATGGAAAATGAGATTTTTCTTGAAAAATCATGGAATTATGATTTTAAGGAAAATATCATGAAAAAGTAATGGAAACTTAGAAAACATCATGCAAAATGTTTAATGTGTCATGGAAAAACTATTATATGCCTATTTTATTTCAACCCATAAAAATGAATGGAAAAAAATGAAATCAAACATAAATCACAACTTTAAATTTTGGGTAAGAATTGCACTCTTGGGTACGAAAATGAGAGTTTCACTACTACACCATTTCAAAGATTTAATTGTACTTGTTTTGGGTTCTGTAAGTGTTTCTGTTGTATCATGGAAAACTGAGAAAACTGAGAGGAATCATGGAAAAATCATGGAAAAGTCATGGAATTTTGGTATTCAAAATCTGTATGAACCCTGTATATACATGGCATGACGTATATCTGTGAATGATTGTAAGTTTTAGCAATAGAGTAAATTATAACATTTGTGTACGAGTTCATTTGTAGAATATAGATGATGTCACATTAAATATATATTGAATAAGGCAATTACCGGTGAACCTGAATTACCGGTGATAACAAAGATATCCCCATTATAGACGCATGCGCGGCAAACAGATTTCTTTGTCTTAAGCAATTTCTTTACGTTGGTTTCCGCCATTTGTCTGGAGTGAAAGTTGTTTAAAAATGTCATTTTTTACGCGAAAATGAATATGAATATTTTAGCCGTGCCATTTTTTATATAAATCCAGCAGAAAATAGAGAAATGTTACATGCTATTTTCAGTTGTTGTTCTTTTTTAAAAAATAAATAACGGCAAGACATTTTCCTTTATCGATTGATTAAAATGGGTTGGAAGTTTAACTGCGCACATTTACTTTGCTGTTTACAAATGACATCACTGACCTTGGGAGAATTTTTAACTCGTCACCGGTGATACATATATTGGAACAAAGATGACAAATTACACTACTGATACAAGAATGGTTTTAATTTAACTTATTCTGTCAGGATTTTCGTAAACTGAAAATTGTAATCTGTTGAGAAGACATGGACTTATAAATCAGTAAATATAGCATGCTTGTAGTTCTTTGATTGGTTAGTGAAAATACGGTCTAAAAATAACATCATCGGTATATGGTATACCCTATATATATTGAAAACACTACCCTGTGTTAGAATCTGGTTTTGGAACCAGGCCCCAGTTTTACAATCAAACTAAAGTACTTACTCAATAACAGACTCAAGTGTTTTTGGTCTCTAAATAACATATAGATACAGCTTAAATGACTGTTAATAAATAATCATAATAATGAAAATATATGAAATATATCAACATAAAATATCATGGGTTTTATTATAAACTTAAAGGAACAAACTCAATTTTCACTTGAGACTAAACTCAATAGTTCGTTAACATACTCAAATCAATACAATCAAATTAAAACTTATCCAAACATGTTAGTCATTTTAATTTTATATAATATAGCTTTTAAATCACTATTGGGATTTCTAATGATACTTCATTTGTTGTAACATTAATTAGATAAGTAAAATTAATTATCAAAACATAAGATTGAGTTTGTTTACAAAATTGAGTTTTTTCGTGAAACTGGAGCCTGGTGTGTTGTTAAACCAATTTAGACTGTTCTCTAAATGGAAGTCAACTTTTCATAAAAGTTTGAATTTCCAGCCTGTAAATGTTCACACCTACATATGCCTGTTTTCTGTATTATATTAACTTGAACATTGATAGAAAAACTTAGTTCTGACTTTTGATGTGAACTTAGTCATGATAGAGCAATTACAATCCAAAATTTACTAGGTTAGATAAAAGTAATAAATTGTTAAATTTTTGTTTAACCTAAGAAAGAGGTTGATTATATTGTTTTCTTTTTATCATTCAACCCTGAACTTTGTGAATTTGTGCTGTGGATTTGTTATGTCTTTAATTTGGAGCTGTTTATTATCAATTCATGGGTGATTTAGGTTCAGATATGCCAAAGTTCGGGTTGAGTAAGTTTTCTATAAAAAATGCAGTGGGTTTTTTTTTGTTTTTTTTTTACTTCTTTACATTGTGTGAGGACCTATATTTATTACCATGGTTTTTTGTACATTTATTTTTCTTTAAGGGCCAATGGTTGTTATTCTTCTTTAGACATATTTACATATTTTTCTTGTTATTAAATCTTATTTAAATATGTTTTCATTCATACATTTTCATACATTTATTTATATTTGTATTGCATTTATTTGAGATTTTTAATTATAATTTATGACGAAAATCAAATACATTGTACGTGAAACATGGCACTATTGAAACTTGACCATATATGCTGTTAAAATTTGATCTAGTATTATTTATGTTATTGTTCTCTTAGATTTTCTCTAGAACTAGACTGAATCATTTTGTTATATAGTTAAGGACAAATTATCAACTTCATGAAATTAGTTATTTTTACTAGCGTGAATTAATTTTCAATTGACCTTACGCCAGAATACCTATGCTCCGCCCACCGATACACGTGGTACATTGTCCGACATTATCAGGGATTAATCTATGTCCCTAACCATTATCTATGTTTTGAAAGTAACAGGTTCAAATTCATGCAATTTACTTACTTGTCATCCGATTTCGATAAACTTAATATTTTTGAAAAGGGCATTGTCTCATCTATCAAATGATACATTATTTATGAATATACATTCATAAATATTCAAATTAAATGTGAGTTCATTTGCTCCAACAAAAAATATACGCACAAAGAATGAGCAAGTTGAAAGAATACACTTAAATTTAAACGCTGGTTATAGTCGTTTGGATGTACGGATTTTAAACAGTAAAACATGCAAAAAATATTACATTACGTTAGCTATCAAATGATGTAGAGTTAATTAAAATATGTCGAGAAATAAAAAAGTGAAGGGGTGGGTATTAGGGGCTACCTAGACGGAGTTGTGTTCAAATACATGCATATCATTTGTACGAGATATCATATTTCCTAAAGATTAATTGGTCTGAAAATGGCATTGTCATAACTTTCAAATGATTCCCTTTTTTATAATATCCTTTGATATATTTTAAAAATAAAGGTAGGTTCATTTGCTCCAATAAAAACATTATATGCGCAAAAATTATCTAAGAACGCATCTCACATTGAACGTTTGTAGAAATCCTTTATAAATCAGAAAACTGTTGGATATACACGAAAACAACTTTATATACATGTAATCTTTAAAATGGTGTACATGTATAGGTGATAAAATATACTGAGAAATAAAACGTTAAGGGGTGGGTCCATAGATCTTTGTGGTACATTTTGGGGGTAAACATGCATGAAAAATGTAATTTTCAACCTGATTTATTACATACTTGTATTTATTGTCGTCAGATTATTATGTAGTTTATACTTTATCACAGTATTTACAAACCCCATGTGTACATATTTTGACCATTCTAATTTGTTTTATTGAGTTTATTTTGTAACTTTCACTGAGAACCCTATATAACTGTACATAGGGTCCATGCTAACACATAAGAAATTCGATGTCCGTCAAGACCAGATGTCGGACAAAATGGCGGCCGAAAAGCCGCTTATCTTAGATAAGCATCAGGGTATCAAATGCCGGACGCTGATTGGCTAATAGGAGCTGTCAATCAAATTCTGGCGTAAGGTCAATTGTCCCGCTCTTTGGGCTGATGGGATAAAGCAATGACAGTTAATATAATACTCGTAATAATTTCATAATAAAGGGTAGAGTACTAAAAATGCTAGTTTAAATTGTTTTATAGGTTTAAGTCTTAATGCTATGTTAGAATTTAATCAAAACCCGGGTCGATAGCGCAGTTGGTAGCGCGCTGGGATTTGGAATCTTGTGCCTGAGGGGATGGGGGTTCGAATTCCACCCGGGGAGGTTATACCCTTCCATGAAAATTTGACAATAATGTCGATTTTCCTCCAATGATTAGATAATATGGAGCAGTTTCCGGCCTTGTGGAAGGGTAGGTGAATTCTGGTTATAGACAAGGGTCCAGGAAAGCCAGGTTAGGTGCACTGGACCCCGTAAAATGACCTAAATTGTGTTGACATGGCATTAACTCCAATAAATAAATAGAATTTAATCAAAGTACTGATAGTACTGATGAAACGGTGCTAGTGAAATTGTAAAATACCTGATCATGTTTATAAACTCATGTAAAACCTTGAAAAAGTGTGCATGTTTTTATTTTTGAGTTCAATTTTTACAGGAAGGTGCTGTAAAACATACTTACCTTATTTCTAACTGCTGATCATATATTTATATTCTGCTACAGTTTTTTTTTTTAATGTAATTTTGCTGAGGTGTTCATTGTCTTTGACGTTGTCAGGTCGAACGTTTCATCTACGTAGTGCACGCTAATGACGGACATGGAAAAATTGTGACTTTTTAGACCTTTCTTTACATAATGACGGAATAGCTATTTGACAAACCGATGATGTTTAGTACCATATGAATCAGTGAAACGAATGCTTTCTGATGCTGTGATTTTATTATATTAACATAGCCAAGTAATCTGTTAGAGATTTTTAAGTATTTTGAATGGGACTGGCATGGTTTTGTTAATATGAGCCAATGCAAGTTACTGAAACTTCTAATTGTTAACTTTGTTTGGTACCTTGATAGGGTATCACCCAGAAATGTATCATGTTTAGATATTTAGTAGATATTTATAGAATATGTTTATGGTTGTATATTTTTATGAATGCTAGAGCTGTGCTCTATTACCCTGTATATTTTGCATACATTTACATGTAGGCCATACTAAATCAATTTGTTTTTAGTTTCCCCAGGCTGTTCAGTTTTTTTCCTTCAAACTTAAACAAGCTACAAATAAATAAAACTTAATATAACATTTAACCCTTATGAGCTTAATGGAAGAGCATAGTTGTGTATTTGTGCTCATGAAACATGTACCCTAGTATGTTTTGCAATTAAGTTTGAAAATTTTATTTGTGCAAGAACTTTGGGATGGCACTGAACAAATTCTTTATAATTTAGTATGTTAGTAGAATAGCTACATTTGCAGTTTTGCAGAGTTTTTAAACATACATGTATTCATCTTATGGATTTTTTTTCAAATCCAATCTCTATCACACTTATATATAGCATTTTTGTATAATATGTTCATAAGTAAATTTGCTATCATTATTAGCAAACAATTGTCCATTGTTTGATTTAAATGCTTCTGTACTGATCCTTGTTCAATTATTTGTCAAATAAAATTAAGTTAGGTTGTACGTCTACTCCTATATTAATGTTTACCGGTCTTAATAATTTTGTACAATTTTACAATACCTGATCATTATACTTTAATCACCTTTAAAGAAATGATCATTGCACAAACCATTTTCTCCAGGGTTTAATGAAACAAACCTGGGTGATATTCCCTGGTGGACTTAAAACCCAGGACCTCTAGGTACCTTAGTCTCCTGCTAACCATAGAACCACAGGTGCTTCAGTCTTAACTATATTAGCCTGAGCTTGAATAACCACATTATAATAATTTCACACTTCCACTTACATTTAATTGTGATTTTTATATTGTATGAAAATAACAGGCACTTAATTAGTTTCTGTTAAAAATCGTAACAAATTCATTTATATCCATGCCTTATATGAAATGACTGAGATATTGGTTTCTGGGGGGTTTCAAACTTTCGAACCACAACCAAATCATTCACTTTTTGCAGAATAATGCAATATATTAATAATAAACCTACATAACCATTAAATCTGTGTTAAGCACCGAGAAAATTTGCTTCATGCTACTTAAAAATTACCTACAGTCAAGAAATACACATATGGACAGGTACATTTTGGAATTTCCGGGGGGATCCGCCTGTGGGTTTTAAACATTTACACAATTTACAAAACCAAGCATTGGTAGTGACCGAGCATAGGTAGTTGACTCTATATGTATATACATGTGACTAAAGTTTCAATAATTCACAATGTGATAATATATTAATCATTAAGAGTCAGCATGTGATATATTTATGAATTAAAGTCAAGCTCAGGTTAATATTGATAGACTTTACTATAACTGATCTTGTTGAAGTATTTTAAAAATATAATGTAGATGTTGTTTTAGATTTCTTGTATATATGAGAATTTCTCTTATTGTTTGTCTAGAATAAAACCTTCATAGATGTTGAACAATGAACAGAACAAATAAAAAACAAAAGACAATATTTGAGTTATTTTTTTTTTTTTTTTTTTATAAATTTTAACAGCAGACTTTATCAACTTTATGATGTGACAGTAACATTATATGCATAATATTACATGATAGCTTTGTGTGAGTTTCCAAAGCATATCATGAGCTAGCACTATTTGTCCATGTCTGGTTCCCAGTCATACTTTCACAAGTAAAAGTATGTCAGGCAAAGCAGAATAATGGCTGCGCTCAATGTATTATACAAGATATCGGATAAACATGTTTTCAAATGAAAATTTCTCACCATGAAGGCTTAAACAAAATGATCTTTGTACAAAATCTACAGTGGATACCTTATATTAGGCTTCCGGTTCCATTCATGCATAATGAAGTATCCGAAATTCTAACAAGACTATTCAATGTCCGAATAGTGTCCATTTTGAAGACATGGTTTTTGGTTAATTGTTCGCTATACATGTATTTAAGTCCAAAATGAAAAGTCAACTTCGAATGACATTTGTAGTTCTAAACTCCAACCAAATTTACTGTTGTTAGAAAATGATCATGCGAAAAAAAGAAAAAGTAAAAGAAAAGTGTTACCTGAAGATAAATTGAGGGTGCGCCCATTATTGTGCTTTGCCTGACCCAATAACGATAGTGGTAAACGGCAGGTTAGCCAGACTATTTGTGCCCTAGCTGGTACACTTTTCTACAAAAGGAATGTGTATGTGATATCAAATTAAGGGTACCAGGGGGCAAACCACTAGCTAGCGATATGGCTGAGAAACTAGCCTTTTTTGCACAGTTATGACAGGAACAGAACATACATTTAACTGGTTACTGGAGAGTAGCAAAATTTTTCTTAAGTTTCTGGCAAAGACAAGTGCAGCCCAAAGTCTCAGAGCAATAACTAAACATGATAAAACTGTGACTTTTATACTGTTTAAGTTAACAGTTAAAAACCCCCTATCCAGCCAGTAATTATGTATAGCTCTGGGGTCAATTATACAACTAGTCTTACTAGGTCTAGGCTAAAATTGATCCCTCGTTTAATATCCAAAAGCATTGCAACATAAATATTTTTGAAGAATTTCATTTATAAAAGATAATTCTTTATTTTGAGTCAGAAGTATACCATAAACAACAAACATCAACATGAATGACTCAAGTTTGGTTTGATTTATTATTATTATTATATACCACATTTGTAAGCGCTCTTTTCATATTGAATATATGTTAAAAAGCGCTTCACAATCATTATGCATAATTAGGAAATAATTATATGAAAATGGTTAAAAGATGATAAGTAATGAAGACTTATATAAAACTAAGAATTTGTGATCAATAAAGTGCTCATAGTAGTAAAATAAAAAAGAAACAAAACTGAATGTTTAAATAAGCATAAAACCAAGATGAAAACTAGTGCACTGTAGGTCGGAGCATTATATGCCCTAAGTATGAGCCGTTATAAAATGACCTTTGCCCCAAGTAACCTTGACCTTAGAGATACAGACCACAGAAATGTTTGAAACAAACATTCCTAATGTAAGAATGAGTGACAAAAAATGAAAAAAACGTTTAGTACCAAAATTGAAGACGGGACACTAATTACTAACAGGCAGACAGACTATGCAGTGCACAACAAAATACAATGTACAGTTAAAGTTTGCTGGCTCAAACTTAAGGGTTTTTGTGAAAAAGTTTGAGTAAGCTTGATCAGGCTGAAATTCATCCAAGTTTCATGTAATTATTTCCCTTTGTTTTGTAATTATTTACATTCATTATCTCCCTTTAATTTAGTAAACAACCCAAACACACAGTTCATACATGCGTCATAAATACATAGTTAGTACTAACTGCAAATAAATTTGCTAATCACATAATTGCTGTACTTTTTTTCACATTACTGAACATTATTAAGATTCAGTTGAGTTAATGTAGGGTAGGTGATCATTTCTTTAATGTGGTTCAGTAAGAAAGGCTTAATGTGACACTGGTTATCTCTTTTCTTGCTCATTGTTGTATAAATATCTTGTATAATCCATGGTTATACTGTAAATTATATTCATTTATTTATACTGGCTCAACACTGTGTCAATTTTATAGGTTATTTTCCAGCATCCAGCACACCTAATCTAGCTTTCCTGCACCCTTGTCTTTCACCAGTACTCTGACCTACCTTTCCACGAAGCTGGAAACTTCTCCATATACCTTATTAATAGAGGAAAATTGACATTATTGTCAAATTTTCATGGAAGAGTATGACCTCCCAGGGTGGGATTTGAACCCATACCCCTATCGGGACACCAGATTTGAAATCCAGGCGCACAACCAACCTGGTTGCTGTTAATTACTAGCAATATATATATATATATATACATGTACCTATAATGAAATAAAGAAGACTAACTCAAAAATTGTTTAAAGTTATTTTATTATTACTTTAAAAATATATTAAAGTCATAACAAAACTATAAAATTGTACAAGAAAATGTACCAACATCTTAACATTTAGCACAAAACAGTTGTAATTCACTTGAGTTACGACGGTTTTCCACAAAACCCACAAAGTACAATCAACTAACAGTAACAATGCTTAGCATTTGTTATGCAATATTATTTTCACACGACACAATGCTTTGGACAAATAGACATCAATTAATAAATCTACTATAAGCGATTGTCAAATCTTGTTATTTTCAAGCATCACAAACAATGACTACTGCAAGATTTTACAACCGATGCGTAAAAAAATCTATAGTTGAGACAATGATATTTCCTCCTGGAAAGGCTAAATCTCTGGATTTAGCTGTTAACCATCTAATAAGCCCATACTTTTGTCAGTGACTGACAACTGCCCTACATAATCAAAAATCATTGGTAGGAGGGAGAATGGCTGTAGAAATAATTTCATGACCAATCTTTACAAAAGTATGCCCCTCCCAGGAACCGAACCCACGACCCCTCTTGCATGCAACCAACTGTGCTAGCAGGGCTGAGTTAGACTCAGTCCTGTTAAAACTAGAACTGCCACCATTGGCGAAAATACCCCCGCAACAGCAACATTTCAAGATAAAAGCAAGTCAACATTGTGGAAGTCCAAAAGGGTAAATGTTGTAAGAAGCATAAAAACCATAAAAGAATAGGATGCAAATATCAAATTGGAAATAAACAGCAATTACAGTGTAATTCACTATAGATTTATGAAAAGGCAAAACGAACAGAGTTGTCATATTTCAAATGATTTTTTTACATGAAAATGAACACCATTTGGTCATTATAAATGTAAAGTGGAACAACAGACAAAGAGTGATCACATTTAAACTCATCATGAGTATGTTGTAACCAGATGAGCAAAATGTAGAATGTGTTTGTAATTTTTTGATAAATAAGTAAAAAATAAGGCAATTGTAAAAATGGTAGTCAGCAATGTACACAATATAAATCAAACAATTAGTATTTACAATATCTTGTATCAAGAATTTCACAAATACCCCATAAGAAAGCTTAAATTACCGATCATTATTTTCACAGTAGTAAAGTTAAAATAATATCTAAAATCTCATGTAGCTATAAGGAAATAAGATGTTTTCTTCTCAACATTACAGAAAAATTAGTTGGTCCATTGAAATACATAAAAAATAATACATATAAAAATTTCATCAACAAGAATTTGTCAGCACAATTTTATCAAAATAAGGTGAGAAAAAAAAAGATGTTTGCTGTACAAGATATTAGAAAATTCAACATGGCTGCCAGTCAGCCATTTTGAATTCCACTTAAGAAAATGCCAAGCACATCAACTTAAACAATTGCTTACTTTCTCAAAGTCTGTACAAAAATTATCAAATCATTTGCTTTTTAAAAAGAAAAACTCAGAATGGCTGCCAATCAGCCATTATGTATTTGATAAAATATCAATACATCAAAAAAAAGTTCAAAAATAAGAATTGGATAAAAATAGCAGTACATAATAGACTTCAGCAATTCAAAATGGCAAATAATGTGGAATAATGCTATATTTAATAAGGTACATGACATAAAGCCATAAACCCTTGATTCATCTTCGTCAATAATATTTGCTAATCAATGAGATAAATAGTTACTACGAGATGTAGAATTGGCCATACTATATTAACACATTCATACCTTCTCAAAAGAAAGAAAGCACCTAAATGTATACCATGTGACGAGCATTTCAATGTCAAATACGTTCTCCTTGACTGCCAGGATCTTAAATACATCCGTGACATACATTTTAAAGTTAACTCACTTAAAGAACTTATTGAGTCTTTACCATCATATTTTCTAATCGCTGAGATCAAATAGTGATTTGCGATGTAGAATTGGTCATACCAGTTTAACACATTCATAACTTCTCAAAAGAGAGGAAGCACCTAAATGTAAACCCTGTGACGAGCATTTCTATGTCAAACACGTTCTCCTTGACTGTCAGGATCTTAAAGACATCCGTGACAAACATTTTAAAGTTAACTCACGTAAAGAACTTTTTGAGTCTGTACCATCATATGCGATACTTAACTTTTTGAAGGAAATAAATGTTTATAATAAGATATAGAGCTTTACATCATTAATATCGTTTTAATAAATAGTGTCATTGATTGCTTTCGGCGCGATATGACCTTTTTGTGTTGGTGCGCCGTAAAACCAAAACAAAACCAAACCTGAAGGAAATAAATGTTTATCAAAAAATAAAGGACTTAAAATCTTCATTATCTTTTGAAGTAATAGTATCATCAAATGTTTTCAGCGTAATGTGACCTTTTTGCATTAATAAGCCGTAAAATCCAATTTATCAATCAATATGCCAGTCTGCCATTATGATTTTGTATCCAGAGTAAATCCATGTACGAGTCAACTACATCAGAGACTTTAGAGCGAATTTGGCTAAAATTGAGTAAAAAAACACATACATGTACTATACAGTAATTTAAATAAAAATTCAAAATGGCTGCAAGTCAGCCATATTGAATATAAATTGATGAAGAATAGTCATACTGATCAACTGTATCAGTGAGACCTTGTATGCAATTTCTTATCAAAATATGTATGGTAATAAGTCAATAAAAGACTGCATTAATTTTGAAAAAAAATGACAGCCAGTCCGCCATTTTGAATTGGAATTGAGTTAAAGTGTATGTACACATCAACTGTGAACGCCTGTGCAAAATTCTATCTAAATTAGGAAAAAATCGGTTGAGAAATAAGCATACAGTAATTAAACTAAATTAAAAAGAATTCAAGATGGCCGCAAGTCGGCCATTTTGAATTGGAATTGATATAACATGCATATAAACATCAACTGTAAACGCCTGTGCAAATTCTATAAAATAAGATAAGAAAAAAATCTATTGAGAAAAAAAGCAAACTATACAGTTATCTAATTAGATTTAAAATATGTAACACAATTAAATATTTTAAACAAGTGAGATATGTTTCCATAGTTACATGAGCTTTGTATACACCATTAAATCATGGTATATAACAGCTTCTATTCAAATACATTAAGATATAAGCATACTACAAATGTTTCAATTTTTTGGGACAGACCACATATCCAACCAACCAACCAACCAACCAACCAACCAACCAACCAACCAACCAACCAACCAACCAACCAACCAACCAACCAACCAACCAACCAACCAACCAACCAACCAACCAACCAACCAACCAACCAACCAACCAACCAACCAACCAACCAACCAACCAACCAACCAACCAACCAACCAACCAACCAACCAACCAACCAACCAACCAACCAACCAACCAACCAACCAACCAACCAACCAACCAACCAACCAACCAACCAACCAACCAACCAACCAACCAACCAACCAACCACCAGGGTGATTCCAGTATACCCCCGAAAACTTCGTTTGCGGGGGTATAAAAAAGAAGTTAAATTATATAGATATTGAAGGGAAATTGATCATTGCCAAACAATGTGCTCGACTCAGCTGAGTAGTTTGACTTAATGGTGTTTGAGTCAATGAATTTTTACAGTACATTTACATCCCTGTTTGAAAAATGTTAAGTCCAGTTTTCAGGTTTTATAAAACTGTGCTATGCTCCCTCCTTACAGCACTACGAAAATAAATAAATTCCTACAATCAGTCAAGTGAGCATAGGAATCATTGCCAGGAATCTTCACAGAAATAAAACATTCCATCATCCATCAAGGAAGTAAACGATTGTACTCCGCTATTAATTGTGACTTTTTAATGGCATCCCACGTTCTTGCTGCATAATGGAACCTGAAGTAATAAAAATGTACAAGAAATGTAATGTGGAAACCAAATTAAAGCTGGACTTCAAAACTTTAACGCAAAAATTACAAAGGGAAATAATTCATAATGAAGGCAGGTAGAGTTGTTCTTATTCTGTTCATCACATGGTATGTTATCATTGTATGAAGTTTCATAAAGATCTGACAATAAATGGCAGAAATATATGGGAAAAAAACTTTAATGCAATTGGATTTCAAATCTAGTCTCTGAAAGGGGTACTGGTTTCTTTAAGAAACTTCATACAATGATAAAGAATTTTTTCGTTGAAATTCTGGCTAATAATTGTATAAAAGAAATACCGTGACATTACGGAACACAATCACTAACTAAAACTGTTTTATGGCAGCTAAAATTTTAAGAAGTAATTATACTTGTACATCAATGTATCTAATTTTTTAACTATTTCAGATTTTTTAACTTTGTCAACCCAGACTTTTTATGGACATATTTAAAATTGCTATGTTTCCATATGAAATGGAGGCAATTACATACTCCAAGTGATACTCATTATCAAATAATTTTGCATGTACAAAAAATATAGGGCACGCACTACAAGGAAATCGCTAGCTAGCGCTTCGTCCCGTGGTACCCTCGATTTGGTATCACATAGTTATTACTTTTGGTGCAAGAAAGGTACCAGAGGACAAAGCGCTATCTAGCCATTTCCTTATGAAACTGGTCAATAATGAATGCAAAATATCCTATTTTGTAAGCATATGCAATACTATCCAAAATCAGCTTTAAATTGTGAGTGACATCGGGATAGTATACCTTAAGATCAATGGAGCACACATGCAAAATATCCACAAGTTTGACACAATAAACTACAGTGTTATATTATACAGACCAAGAAAACTTGTAAGGTGAATGGTTTCAGTGATTTAATATACAAATGTCGCACAATTCATGTACTTGCAGTGTTTTTTTTCAGGCAATTTTGGGGCCGAAATTGGGCCCCATTCCCCTCTCAAAAAAGTATATATTTTTCCCCTTCCGAGGTGAAAAATTCCCCTGTCAGAGTGTCCTGAAACTTATGTACTTTTTATAGCATTTTTGCCAATTCCTCAACCATTACAGGGAAATCATAGATGAATATTTATGTTCAATAGTTGATATTTCATAAAAGTAGACAGAAATGTTACACTGCTAGAGGATCCATGTTATCTCAAGTATTGAAATTTTTTCCCCCTAATTTCATTTTTGTCACGATTTTCCCCACAAAAAGGGCCCCACCACCTTTCCCCTATAAGTGAAAATAAACACTGACTTGATCTAACAATTAAAGAACCATAACTCTAGGGCCCCTGCAGTAGATTTACCTAATAAGGGCTGTCATCATTACTAAAAACTTCAATCAGTACTTTGTTTGCTTGAAATTGATTAGAATTTATTAATTGTCTGTTATTAGGCTTTTTTTCATACTAACTTGCAGCCATTGAAATGTTCAACAACAGATTTTCGTGCATGAAAAATTCAACTTTTAGAGAAAAATATGCCAGAGAGATTTCTCCGTTATAATACTACAAAATTTGATAAGTATAAATAAATAGTACAACAATTAATGAAACATTTTCAAGCTTTAGAGATGGGGAAAATATGTACTATAAGGGATGGGGAATATGGCCACAAAATACATAAAAATGGCATAAAAACACTTGTTATACTTACCAGTTTTTCTCAGTAAGTGTAGTATGGGTAATAGGTTCTCTAGGCATGGAAAGTATTTGTCCTCGTAATGAATTTATTAATGTTTGAAAACTAGGATAGCCCCTGTACTCTGGTAATGAAGTTAAAACAGTATCTGAAAAAAGAAATCATTTTCTTCTTTATTGACCACAAATCAATTAAATTCATTTTCAGCTGATTTCAAATTCCACCTAATCTTTGTCTATCACCTGTCCTCACATCCTTCTATGGTCACTAGCTTAAATAAGTTTACAAAGATGCTGAGATAAAAAAAAAAAAATTTTTGTAAAAAAGTTGTTTTTGATGATTTATCTTTTAATGAACAAGAACATAATTTCATTCATGCATGCAATTTCATTTTGTAGCATTATGATGAACAAGTATAACCATTAGACAAAACAGAAAAAAAATGATTAGTCATACGACCCTCATTTTAACCAAAAATGCTAAAAAAAATACAATGTACTATCTTTAGTTACAAAAGTATTGATAAAATCCATGCCAGTTGTACCAACTCAGAAGAGTCTCGACCAAAGCACATCTGCAAAAGAAAAGTGTGCAACTCAGAAAGCTAGAAATGCAAGCACTTTATCAATCTCAACTGACCACTAATGTCCAACTTGTGGAGGATATTTCCTTTCTTGGTTGGTCTCATCAGTACTCTTCGGACACACAAAATCAACAAACTGAAACCATGGTTGTTGTCGATGACGACAGACAAACACTATTGATAACAAAAGACTTACCAGAGCTATCTTGTCTAGAATCCATACACGGCAGAAGGAAAAGATTTAAATCAGATTTAACAAATGTAGGATTTAAACCAAATGTTTGTCTACCAGTTGTCATAGTAACATCACCTACAAAGAACAGAGAATATCATTTTTTAAGATGGACTATGTCCATAATCAATTGACTACATTCGAAGACTGGTTGAAATCATCTTGCTGATTGGTCCAATAAAATTCATACAGAGACAAGAGCTCCAGTGAATCCAACAGATAGTGTTTGGGTAGCTTTTTATCTATTTGGTTTTTTTTTGGGGGGGGGGTTAAGATGATAGCAACATATTGTATTGGTCATTTCGCAGCGGTCAGTCAACCAACTCATCATTTCAGGAAAGGCTAAAACTCTGGATTTACCTGTTAATCACTAACTAGGCACATACTTTAGCTAGTTACAGACAACTGCCCTACATGATTTAGATTCAGTGGTAGGAGGGAAAATGTCAGTAGAAATTATTTCATGACCGAGCTAAGTGCAAGTATGCCCCAACTAGGAATCATACCTTTGACCACTTGATTAGAAGACTTGTGCTCTACTGAGCTAGCCGGGCAGCTGGTA
The DNA here is from genome assembly GCA_025267735.1 of Mactra quadrangularis. NCBI lineage: Eukaryota > Metazoa > Mollusca > Bivalvia > Venerida > Mactridae > Mactra > Mactra quadrangularis. Next base: position 37,519,611 of record CM046305.1, on the reverse strand, counting down.
GCTGTTTATATACTAGAAAATCTATCAACTTGAAAACTATTAAATTCACCATCCAAGGAAAACTTAAGAGTAAAGTGCTATTTTCATTATTGTCTATATTTGACATTTTCAAAGGCATTTCTGATTCGTATGATTCAGAATTCCCACATTTGTTGTATGTTCTATAAATACAAATATAATCTGCATTGATACAGATATATTGGCGGAGTTTAAAATTCATGCGAATGTTCTTGCCTAGGAATATAGCAAAAATTAAACCTCCACAAAAATTATCCACTGTACAGAAATCGTTTCACTATTTAAAACACATAGACATACCTACCTTTCATTTTTAACTTAGAGCTATTAAATATTGATGACAATGTCTTCTGCATCATAGTAAAACTATCTACACTAAACTCTTCTCTACCAGCCTTGTTTTGTACAAATACTGAAAATATAATGTTGAAAAATACCTTAACTTTATTGAAATAGTTTTAACATCCCTTTTTGAAACCAAACATCAGCCCCATTTCCTTTCAAGAAAGGTTATTTGACAACTTGGCTGTAAGATTGATTTTTATTTCACGGAGTGAGCATAAAAATCATATTTTTTTAAGAGGCATAGCCATGAATGAAAATACATTTATCAATAAAAGTAAATATGAAATGACGAATTAATCATCATCAACATCATCATTTTTATCATCAACATCATCATTTTTTATCATCAACATCATCATATTTATCATTAACATCATCATTTTTATCATCAACATCATCATTTTTTATCATCAACATCATCATTTTTTATCATCAACATCATCGTTTTTATCATCAACATCATCGTTTTTATCATCAACATCACCATTTTTATCATCAACATCACCATTTTTATCATCAACATCATCATTTTTATCATCAACATCATCATTTTTATCATCAACATGATATCTTTTATCATCATAAACATCATTATCAACAACAATTCATTCCTTATGAGCAACACTTTTTAATATACATGTATAATACAAAAATAGGGTTTTCATCAAATTAAAAAGTTTCAAGTTTACCTATGTGAGGATAATAGTCCGGATGATCATCCGAAGAAGTGTTGCCGTCGTGACTAGATGATGGTGTGGTAGGTTTTAACATCTCTGATGTCTGCAGAAACTTTAATAATGATAAATCTGTGAACCAATCTTGTAGAACTATAACTGTATTACATACTGTTAGTAAGAATGTCATGTGTTGTAAACTCTGAAAGTATATTAATACTTTAAATACATTGACCTCTAAAAGTTCCTTCACACATCCACAGTTTACATTGTACTTCATGGAAGTTCAAAAGCAGTTCATTGTTAAATCATTTTCAATTTTGCTTTTTGAAATCAGTACATTTTTCTATTGGATTTGAAATTATAAAAAATATCTCAAACTTGATTCTAGTTCATTGAGAAACATTGGCCATGGTTAGTGGAAGCTGATAAATAACTTTTGCTGAAACTCAAAGAATTAGATGTACTGATTTAAAATTTAGTTTCTATGCTTAAATAATGAATAAAATAAACAATAACATAATAATTTTTCACACTTGAACTTTGAATTTGTAGTCATTCAATAAATTGTAATGTGAAGAAACTTTTAGAGGGCAGTGTACAATACTGTTCCACTATAAAGCAGATTTCGACACTAACAGTGTCCCAGGATTCCGAGGACCCCCAAACCTTGGGTGGAATCCCAATGGTGCTTAGCTAGAGATTCCATCAGCATCCCTATAAATTGCTCTGTTCTTACACGAATTTTAGTTCCCATGAATTGTTTATCACAATTTGTGACTGCAAATCTTTACCTAAATTTTTTGTCTATTATTGGAGGAATTCCTAACTTTGAGGAGGAATATCTCAATGACTGACAATGGATTCATTTTGGATCTCTTCTACAAACTGTAAGTGTCAAACCCTGCTATAAAGACCTGCTTGTGATTTTTTGACACTTTTTAGTCCAAAATGTTTAATTTGAGAAGATAAAAAGTTATATAAAGACAACAAGTAAATCTGTGAGCTAATGCTCACTAGTGATACGCCCGCAAAAATCTAAAAATATGCGACAAACAGGAAGTAGATGAGCAAGGAGCATGAAATCGCTTTACACCACATGGGACTATGGGATGAAGCAATATGCAAAGTATTAGGCTGCTGCATGTTATAGTTGCTGAGAAAACTGCGATGGAAATTTTGTAACGGACGGACAAGGGTAAAACAGTATACCCCCCTCTTCTTCGAAGCGGGGGTATAATAATTGCTTTCTTAATACTGGTTGTCTATATGTTCAGTGCAGCTTCATGTTTTACCCTAAGTCTATTGTTACTGCTTTTATATTTAACAAATTTTAATCCTTGCTATCATTTTTTCTCACTCTTAATTACGTTCTTAGGCCGTTTGATGCTTATCTGTCTACTTCCACGTGAGGGGTTATCACAGTATTGGAAGATAGATTGACAGATACATTCTACTATTTTCCATATTTCTTATTTTCCATGATATTAGAAAAATATCAATACAGTGTTTATAGGCATACATAAGAAAATATTTTGAGCTTGGTTTTTTTAATGTAACTTAGCTTCTTTCTGACAGTCTGACTTCAACAATGTCAAAAACAGGAAACAGTGCCATGGTAAAAAATGTCACATAAAGAAGCCATGGGTTTGTATTCAAGCACATTCCAAACAGGTTTAGGGTATATTCAAACACAAGCAGGTATGCTTGTCAAAGTATTTATAATGTTTAATCCAAGGAAATTTTCCTTTAATGTGTTGATGTGAGTTTTCAATGATATTTTTCATCTTTACATGAAAATGTTTTGAAATTCCATGATTTTCCATGACAAAACCCCTGAAACTAAAATTCCAAGTTATTTCCATAAAATAAATACTCATTTTCCACGATTTTTCAGATCTGTATGAACCCTAAGTACTGTTACCTGTATTTCAGCATAATTTTCTGCAGTAGAATACTCTGGAGGTATCTTCTTCTCATTATGTATAATTTGATCAAGTACAGATGCACTCAATAACGGCTGAAAAAACAATAACAACATTTTAAGTGATGTAAGTAAATTGGCATTTATATGCCGAGAGCAAGTCAGGACTGTCAGGGTTCTAAAGTGATTCCCTTAATTCAGAGATGATTTCATTACACTTCTTATAAAACCTTGCTGATCCCTGTGGCAGTTCAGTTTTGATCCCAGGGATATAGTTTGAAATAGAAACTTATGAGAAATTTTTGTTGAGACTAGATACAAAATATGGCCTCATTAGGCAATACAGTTTCAGAAAGACTTGTAAGACAGACAGCCACAACGTAAGAGTGCAACATTATACCGTGGATCTATCATGGTACTAGAGCCATAGTTAGACACTAGACTGTCTGTTAGTACAGCTTCTATACAACATTTTTTCCCAACTCCAACAGTGAGAAGGGAGGCTACTTTAACAAACAGAATGGGAGACAAACATAACAAACATAGCCGAGTAATGATCGCCTTTGGCATCATTTAAATAAAAAACAATTGGAGAATTTTGGATACCAATTCAATATACTTGATGGAGTACTAACTAAAGTAAAGGAAACAACAACAAGCCATCAACGTTTTACTGAAATTTCTTTTAAATCTAGTTACATAACCAAATGTGACAACACACAATGTACCTTGCTAAAAACATATCAAGATATGTATTGTATAGTCTCTAGTCATTGTGAACAAGCTATAATAATATTAGAATGTATCCATAGTATCTCAGGTCAAAGTGCATAGACTATATTACACTACACTCACCTGACAATCAAGAAAGATAACTCTTTGTGAAGTAACATAGATATCTATACCATTAGTCATGTGACTACATTCTTCTTTTACCTCCCTTGATTGAGGTTGAAATACATAATTCCTAGTAAAAAATAGAGGTTAGTGATTGATAACATAACAAGAGTTAAAGGTACTAGTTCACAGATTTTGTTTATATTTTATATTATTGCAAAATACCATTCAGTGTCTGTAAATGTGTCAAAAAAACAATTCTTATTATTTTAAGACAAATTGACCTACATGTTGCAAGAAATATACAATAAAAGTCACAAAAATGAACTTAAAGTGTCTATATCGTGACATACAGGGTAGATATTTACTACATGAAACACCATTATTTGTAGTTGTATGTCAATTTGCACTAAAATTGTCATTATCATAACACTATTTTCCAGCTTCCAAAATTGTTTCCATACAATTTTGATAGTTTTAGAAAAAGTTAATTTTTACATTGAAATCTGTGAATGAGTACCTTTAATGGATATACACAATGTACGATGAGGGCTGTCTTATGTCTAACATATAAGTCAGCTAGAGGAGTAAATCTCAGTTTATCCAGAAAATAATTATTTCATGATACAAAATCTATTTTCTATTTTCATATCTATCAAAATAACCAATGCATAATAATATATTTTAATCGTATGTATTTAAATTAATGAGAAAACTATAGAATCTAGCGTATAGTCCAATGTTAAACTAACATGCCATTGACCAAATAATGTATGTGTAATTGGACTGTTACCAGTACATTATAAGTTGTACAGTGCAATGGAGAATACTATAGAATACAAAACTATAAGGCAAATTCTAAAACCCAAGAAAATATCTGTATCAATACTTCATTACTGTCTTGTAAAGAAAGTATGTTTGTAAAATGCCCAAATTCTTAACCTATCAAATTTTAACCCTATAGAAAACACTATACATTAAACTCTGCTAAATAAAAGGTTTTTACAGGTATCAATCAAGACTTACCTATAAGAATCTATCTCTGTATTATCAGCCAGTAATGAGAGTATTGTAGACTTTCCAGTACCTTGTAAACCTAACACACCAACCACAAGAAAATCTGTTTGTTCCAATAACATCTAAAATTATAATATACACACCCTAAGAAATATTGTCTCGCCCACATACTTAAAACTTATTTCACACGGTAACTACGAGGGTTGTCTGGAAAGTTCGTAGACACCTGCTTTAATACGAGTATTTCGCATTAGAATTAAATGAAACTTTCTTCAATAACTCACCAATGTTCTATGATCAATGATACAAATTACAAAATTTTCCATTCTTAAACAATGATACGGCACGGGTTTATGTAAAGGGGAATAGAGGTGTGCGGAGCACGCCATGACATTATGTCGTGAATTTACTTCCTAAAATGCAAAGAAATGATTTTACTGCTCTAACACGCACCTTTTTATTATCACTAAAAAGTAATCTGGGGACCCAACATGCACAAACACTCCATTCCAAAGTTTTGAGAGAGAATTTTATGCACAGTTGTCTTTGAAATATCACATTGTACAGAAATATCTCTTACAGTAAGGTACCTGTCAAATCAATGAAAATTCTTCATTAACATTAAATATTACTTGGTATTCTTGTACGTAAATTGTCAGTAGTTTCAACTCTACCGTCATGAAATCGCTTGTACCATTTGTATACAAGAGCGCGAGAAACACTTCGCCTCTTGCTGTTTGAATTAATAAATTTCATCGTCTCTCCAGGCATTTTCCCAAGCTCCATGCAAAATTTAACTAACACACGATGCTCCGCCCAAACGTCTGACGTCGTCATTTATGGCGTGTTTTCATCCATGACTAATTGACAATAGTTACGCTCACTTTTTTATTTCTAAGGCGATAATGTTCAATTCATAACAATATGACGTCGGCGCATAACGTCACGTCATGGGGTGTTGATAATCAAGTTACCCGCGATTTTAAGTGGTAAAATACACAAAGAAAGAAGACACATGAGACCGGCAAATATCTCTAGTTTTGCCGTGCTCCGGGTACCCCTATGCAAGGTTGCCACGGAAACGATCACATGAGTGCCGATATCAATTTTTTGTTTTTATCGTAATAAAGCTATTCAATTATGATCAAGGGGCGCTCAACATAAAAAAATAGTTTAAAAAAATAAATTTAACAAAGATATAGCGGTTGTCTACGAACTTTCCGGACAAGCCTCGTAGCGGTAAGCACATGCTTTTTTAATATAATACATTATTTATCATACATATAAAATTATATAAAACAAAAAGGGGTTGACAAATGGCCCTTACTACGAAGAAAATGATATTAAGATGAATTTTAAGATGATAGGCCAACCAGTTAATATTTGTTATACTTCTTTTTTCCTCTACTGGTTTCTTAAAAATCTTTAGGAGGTTAATATACTAAAGAGACATTTTATACATAGTAATGATGTTTGTGATGTCAGTTTCAAATAACTTAAAGGCACCGGACGTCACTCTTAATATTCATCTTAATATTATAGTTATTTCATATTTGATTTGGGAACAGTCAAACTGTTGGCCCGAGGTGAAGGGAATAGTGTTTCAAACTGTTCCCCAAAACCGTAGGTAAAGGGATACTGTTTAAAACACTATTCCTGATACCGAGGGACAACAGTTTGACAATTCCCTAATCACAAATAAAATAACTGTTTTATTACCTGATCAATTACTATTTTAACAGTACTTGACATGTTTACCTCTGCTAAATCAAGATCGATGGATGCTTGATGCATTTGAAAGCGTCTGGTAAAGCCTTAAATCCTACATAGCAGTTACTTCCCCTTATATCAGTACAGTAACAGTTAGAATAACATTGCGTGGCGTCAGAGCATGTGCAGAAAACAGTCAAAACTATGAACCGGTCAACAGATCACTCAAAATACAGTTAAAAATATCAAATTACACTTATATAAGCAATCAGGTAATAAATATATATAATTGTACTAGTAAATATACCTTGTAAATTTGAAACTGGTAAGTAAATATGGGATAGTATGCCTATTTAGATGGTGTTTTTTATAATTTGATATATATTATATTTTTTAATCATATAGAAAATACATACAGTGCTCTTCGAAAGTTGTTGGACAAATGAAGTTTTTATAGAAAACTGGTCATGCACACAGCAGTAATTTTACTGTATGTAAAGCTTATAAACGGTAAATGGTTTGATTCAATTGTAGAGGATAACTACGGGGTAAATTAATTAGTATATGATTTTGAAAAGTACTGTTTAGTTATTTATTGGAGTTAACGCCGTGTCAACACAATTTAGGTCATTTTACAGCGTCCAGCGCACCTAACCTAGCTTTCCTGGACCATAGTCTATAACCAGTACTCACCTACCCTTCCACAAGGCCGGAAGCTTCTCCATATTATCTAATCAATGGAGGAAAATTGACATTATTGTCAAATTTTTATGGAAGGGTATAACCTCCCCACGTGGGATTCGAACCTGCATCCCCTGGGGCACGAGATTACAAATCCCGGCACGCTACTAACTGCGCTATCAAAAGTACTGAAATGACTCTAAGCTTCTTTACATTTAAATGTAAATGATCGTAAAATCTTGATATTGTCCAAGGACTTTTGGCGGGTACTGTATGTACTTGTCTTACCTCACTAGCAGTTTCACACCATTGTTGATGTTCATCTATAAGTTTTACACATCTTGACATTTCTTGTGGTCCTGATAACCTATTTGTTACTTCAAAAAATGAAAACAAATCAAGTAAATATAACGTCATCAGGGTCTATAGACATATGATCTTCTACTAGGGTAATACAAGAACATGCTTCATACCAATTTCCCTTGCTAGACAAATAGTTAAATGACATCATGTAGTGCATAAAATAACAACTTTATTTCTTTCCACACAGTTTCCCATAATGGTCTGGTGAACCTTGATCTTAAGCTTCAATTCCTCCGCACAAAAATTGAATTGAACATTAAACTAGGTCATTTGTAAAAATACTTTAAAATTGTGATAATATTTCCCTTTATGTTCAATGTAAAGAAATGCCCTAGGCCCTTCACCAAATATTGAAAAAAGCCTTGCCCTTCCCAGTGGATGTTGTTCAAGAGAAATTGTACAGTACCTTCAATAGTCCTAGGAAGATAAGTTTGTTGTGGTGGTGTTTCTCCTTGCATGGTACTAACAGGTATACTAGGTAATGATGCTGATGCAGTCATATTTCTATGTCCTTCTTCACGTTGCTTTAGTACAGTTACTGACTTCTCTGGCTGGCGCCCAGTAGGTGTTGGTGATATTGATGTAGAACTCCTAGAACTTGAGGAACCAGTATTCTAAAAATTATACCAAATGTGTAATTGTTGCTTAGTTAATCGTTGATTTGAAATGATAATCATTATAATACCAGTAATAACTATTTATTTATTGGATTTAACGCCGTATCAACACAATTTAGGTCATTTCACGGCGTCCAGCGCACCTAACCTAGCTTTCCTGGACCATTGTCTATAACCAGTACTCACCTACCCTTCCATAAGGCCGGAAACTTCTCCATATTATCTAACCAATGGAGGAAAATCGACATTATTGTCAAATTTTCATGGAAGGGTATAACCTCCCCGGGTGGGATTTGAACCCGCACCCCTCATGCACGAGTATCCAACTCCCGGCGCGCTACCAACTGCGCTATCGACCCGGGTTAACAAATTTATCTATTGTGGATAACATATTTGGTGTAAACCAATTTCCAATATGGTTCACATCTTTTACAGTATACACAGAGTCAAATAGGCAACTTGACAAGAAATATTTAAATTAAGGTTCAATATTATAAAGCATACTAGAAAAACAAACAAATATAGACAGAAAGTGGTCCAGAGCTATGTCTGTACTGCACAATTTAGGATATGTAGAGTAGTCTCTAATTCTATATTTGTCAAAGGAAATGTTAACTCCCTCAAGCAAGAAATGTATAAATCTGTGATTACTTTATTTCATCCAGATGTGGATCTTAAGAAGAGCAGTATAACACCATGGTGCCATGGTGAGCTGCTAATGAGATAAGTTGTAATACTTTTTTTAAACTAAGGAAATTGGCTGGCATTAAATAAACAGTACAAAACTTAAGGCACTTTACTTCAAGGAGGGGAAAAAAATTATTTTGGGGGTGGAGAATGGAGCCTCATTTTGTCCCCCAAAATTGCTTGAAAAAACACTGATTCAATAAATGTCAATTACCTGTGAGGCTTCACTATCAGGGTGTTTAGCAAGTATGATAGGTCTGCTGGCTGGTGGAGTAACTTCAACCTCATATTCTCTATCCTGTAAGATACAAACATTATCATTCAGGGTGTGGATTTTCTATGACATGCACAACCCTAGCTTAAGGTCTTCCATGAACCCGTGTGAATACTGTTATTGAACAGGTTTAACGCCGTATCTGATGCAAATCAAAATGTTAAAAAAGCAGCTTATAAAGCTTTGGAAGCCAGAACTAGTACAACCCATATATATATTCATGTCCAAAGACAAGTGAATATTTTATCCCACTTGTCCGAGTACAAGTAATATTTTTAGGCAGTGGCTAGAGTTACAATACCGTAACTCTAGACCCAGGGTCTAGTGTAATGGAAGTTCCGCAACTGTAGACAACCCTTGCAAGGGTTGGATAGAGTAACGAAAGTCAAATAACATGCATATATTTGAACTTTTAAACATCGGAAAACTTGTTTATATTCAATATTACTCAAGTAATTGTGTAACCATAGCCTACCTTTGCAGGGGTTGTCTACAGTTACGGAACTTCCGTAACTCTAGACCCCGAGTCTACGGTACCGTAACTCTAGCCACTGCCTTTTTTTAGCTGTAATTAACAATTCCATACGTTTTCTTTAAAACTAGTAAAGTAGTGTTCACAATGACTTCTGCAGTGGTCCTCATCTGTAAACAAGAATCTACAGAAGGGTCGAATTGGACAGGGTACGAATCTATCACTTGTCCATTTCATAAAATTTTTAGAAATATGAACTTCGGATGAATCAATTTACCTTTCTAGTTGATGGACCTCCTCCACCACGAGGTCTTCTACGTCTGGCACCGCCTCTTCCTCGATCACCAATATCAGACATTTTCTGATCTAAATCCGTAAGTTGTATGCAGAATCAAGAGAGTTGTCGTTCCTTTTTACTAAATAGAGTAACGTAAAGTAAAACAAATTAAGAAAAGTAAAGTAATATTTATTATGAAGTCGGGTTTATAGGTATACTTATTATGGCACAAGGCTTTTGACAGCTTTAAAGGCAACTAATAAAAATTTATTTCAGAAAACAAACATAAATCACACAAAATACTGAAAGGTTTTAAAAGATATTATTCCACCAATTGAGCCCATACAATTAGAGACACCTATGTTCATTTCTGAACTCATTAATTGGAATAAGATATCTTATTCAATAATTGACGAATATTCTGCTTCATTCATAGAATTTTAAGCGTGTTTTAGACGTAGTGATATTTTACACAAGTACTCAGAGTATGACGTAACGTCTTCTTCATTTAGCAGGGCCAGATTCAGGACGGTCGAAAGTGGAGTGGGGGCACAATCAATCTGATTAAAACCCGATCTAAAATTTTACCACTCGCTAATTTAGATCTGGCCTTTTCCAAACGAAGGTCACGTTCCATGAAAATTTGACAATAATGTCGATTTTCTTCCACTGATTAGATAATATGGAGAAGTTTCCGGCCTTCTGGAAGGGTAGGTGAGTACTGGTTATAGACAATGGTCCAGGAAAGCTAGGTTAGTGCGCTGGACGCCGTGAAATGACCTAAATTGTGTTGATACGGCGTAAACTCCAATAAATAAATAAAGAAAGAAATTTTAAGTCAAAGCAGGGATATATAAATTGTCAAAATAATCATTTACATTAATTTTAAGAATTTCATTCTTCACACACACACATACAAAATGTATATGAGCAATGTGCTAGTTTGCAATTTATCAAATATTTCCTGAACTAAGAAGACTCGAGTTAGAAATGTTTTCAATCATAAATCACTTCTTCTTGGGGAGCAAATATATAAAACAGACATAGAAGGTTTTCATCACTTAAATGAGTCTGAATAACTACATGAATTGCATTATTGATGGCCATTGAATGTTTTGTAAGAGAGATAGAAGGATAACAGCGTTCAATGATATCCTATAAATGTATCCTAAAGTGCTCCAATTTGCTCCGTTGACATACGACATTTCATTTTTCATCGTCCCCCATCTCATCAGCGTCCCAACCAACAACTATTTTGCTTTGGTCAGAGACATGTCTAATTCCCTGCTGTTTCCAACTCGGGAGGGGATCACCCTGAACCCGCACAAACTGTGCTCCCCTGCTTACGACAACTCTAGATCCGACCTTTGTAAGTGTATTTTTTTCTAGGCGGAACATTTTCAAGACAGTCAGAGGTTTCACCAAGTTTCAGAGTTATTTTTGTTCAATTTCCATACGACTCAAACATTCATAAAAATGAGCTGGTCTAAAGTTGTATGCATGTATAATGTATCATTATGACATTCATGTCGTGACGAACACTTCGACGACGTTGCCTAAGTAACTGGAAAATAAACATTTGTGTCGAAGGTAAGCTATCCACGGGCCAAGTTCAATGTACATCATATAGGGCTGTGGATCGTTGAGCTAGTGGCGATCCGACTCGAACCACGATTCGTGTGTAGCGATTCACGAATCGAACCACGAATCAGTTGTTAATGGAGAAGCATACAGTAATTCATGTTATAACAAAAATAAGTGAAGAATAACAGAAGCTTTAACTATATGGAAAACCATGTACTCCAAACATTTCTATTACCATACGTTTATGGGCATTTTCAGAGATAACATTTTGTTTAAATGTGTATCAATCGAAATTTTGACACAATATAATTCAGTGCCTATATAAATTAATTTTAATAACTAGTGCGGTTGTTTTTAGTGATAATTAAGCTAAAAATCGCCTCAATCTAACAATGTCCTATCTCCATTTTTGAAAAAAAAATGAGATAAACATACCAAGTGACTTGTATGACCTTGTTCTATTTTCTAAAAAAGGTTTCGAGACTCTATCATGTCAAACAGCCCAATTTGCCAATCGTACATTATCCTATCTCCACACATTTTCTCTGTGCACAGCGTAAACATTGCTCTATGTCCAAGACATAGAGCAATGTTTGGGCTGAAAATACTGTTATCCGATCAACATGAAATTTTCGTCACTCGTTTTATGTCCTAATTGACTCTAACAATGCTCTAAGTCCATAGAAGCTTGTTCGAACATTGCTCTATCTCCTTTCGTCCAGTCGGAGTACACAACATGATTATCGTGTTTTTTCTCTCCAGTGACATCATATTTTCGGTCTATACCAAAATAAATATGTATGCTGCAACATAGGCAGTGTTACAAACTCAAAATTATAGAAAATGTGCTCAAATACCATTATAATGTCTTCTTGGAGATAGCGCAATGTTAGAACGAGATGCATCAACCAAAATAAGCGAATTTTGATCTATCTCCAAACACATTTTTGCAATTTTCAGCATTATTATTCATAATATTTCAATCATATTCTTCAAATATGTGTTGAATAACATTGTAAATGTGCCTACCAAGTCTCATGTCTATACAGACTGAAACAACGAAGATATAACCTTTTGAATTTTTGAAGTCGATTTCCCAAAAATAAAAATTTGGTAGTTAGAGCATTGTTAGATTGAGGCGACGATTAATATTCTTTCATTTTTACCAAAAACAGATCGCGATCCGACGATTTCGGACGTGACGAAAATTCGTACTCGATTTCTGGTCGATATCACGAATATCCGTGTCCTCGGATACTCGCAGCAGCCCTAACATCATAAACGTTGGGCATGTAATATTTCAGCTGTTTGTCGAATAAGGTTTTGACCTATCTTAAATCCATTTGATTGAATAAAGTTCGATGATCTAAACTCGCATATACTTTTATTATAATGACTTCAGGTTATACATTGCATACAGTTCAGGAAATTCAGACCGAAATAATTATGTTACATGTAAAATAACCTCATAATATATCTGACTCGTCATTGTTTTACTGATCAGTGACAGGTGTTTATTTATATTGGTAAGCGTGAGGAAGGGGCGAATTATAATAATAGAAGCACTATATTAACAACGCGATCTAAAGGGTCGTCTTGATGTTATCATTGACGTAATACCACCAAAACTAGAATAACAAAAATGATAAGATATCTGTAAGAATGACTTGTGAGAAACCATTATGATCGTGTTATATTATTTAACAATAAGTTTAGTTGTTGTGTTTGGAAAGAAATTAAAAGAAGAGGATTCAAGACAGGCTAGGTTATTACTTCATACGGATCTTGATTTGGCTCAACAAATTACATTGTTGACCAATCGTATTGACGCTCTTCAGGCACACCAAGCAACATTAGCCCAAGAAAACGCGGAACTGTCCAAGAAGGTTGCGATTCAACAAGAACAAATAGTGAACCTTTCAAAATCCACGGGTAATTTCACTACTTATTTAAAAATATTACACATTTTAAAATATGGACATAATTAGAGTTATTTTAGTGAGTCTTAAATTAATGTTTTTTATAAATTAAATCTCAGGAACTCAGACGACACTCCCGGGTGCTGATGTGTTCTTAGTGTTCAGAATGTTCTTGCTACCATGTTGCTTTTCCTTATTAAGAAATCTTATTATATAAAATATATATCGTTTCAAACCAAAAGGTTGATTTGTTCAATTTTTATATTTTCAGGTTCTGGTTCAACCTACACGAGATGGGGAAAGACTACATGTCCTGGCAATGGCACTGATCGTGTGTACGAAGGTAAAATAATCAATTACATTTTCCTGATATCGTTTTAGTTATCAAAGGTAATATACATTATGCAAAATTCAATTAACTTAGCTGTAAATTCACACAGTAAAATAATACGAACTTAACCTGTCAAGAGACTTTCTTCTACACAAAATTAACATATCAAACTGATACTTTGATAGATTTATTTCTGTATAAATTAACATAAAATCATCATACATGTAGTAATAAAATAAACATGATAATAATGTTATGCCATCTATATTACATACACAAAGGATAACACAAAAAAGAGAATAAAAATCCCTTATTTCCATTGTGGTCCTTGGATATATATAATAATGATAATATTATTTGACTCGTCAAAATTCATTTTCTTGCAGTATTTTACCCTGTCAAAATTCATACACTGACAGTAATTTAACCTGCTAAAATTCATACTCTGACAGTTTTTTAACATGTTAAAATTCATACTATGACAGTAATTTATCATGTTAAAATTAATACTATAACAGTAATTTAACATGTTAAAATTCATACTATGACAGTAATTTAACATGTTAAAATTCATACTCTTACAGTAATTTAACATGTTAAAATTCATACTATAACAGTAATTGAACATGTTAAAATTCATACTATGACAGTAATTTAACCTGTTAAAGTTCATACTATGACAGTAATTTAACATGTTAAAATTCATACTATAACAGTAATTTAACATGTTAAAATTCATACTATAACAGTAATTTACATGTTAAAATTCATACTATGACAGTAATTTAACCTGTTAAAACTCATACTATGACAGTAATTGAACCTGTTAAAATTCATTCACTATACTATGACAGTAATTTAACATGTTAAAATTCATACTATGACAGTAATTTAACATGTTAAAATTCATACTATAACAGTAATTTAACATGTTAAAATTCATACTATGACAGTAATTTAACATGTTAAAATTCATACTATGACAGTAATCGAACCTGTTAAAATGCATACACTTACAGTAATTTAACATGTTAAAATTCATACTATAACAGTAATTGAACATGTTAAAATTCATACTATGACAGTAATTTAACCTGTTAAAGTTCATACTATGACAGTAATTTAACATGTTAAAATTCATACTATAACAGTAATTTAACATGTTAAAATTCATACTATAACAGTAATTTACATGTTAAAATTCATACTATGACAGTAATTTAACCTGTTAAAACTCATACTATGACAGTAATTGAACCTGTTAAAATTCATTCACTATACTATGACAGTAATTTAACATGTTAAAATTCATACTATGACAGTAATTTAACATGTTAAAATTCATACTATAACAGTAATTTAACATGTTAAAATTCATACTATGACAGTAATTTAACATGTTAAAATTCATACTATGACAGTAATCGAACCTGTTAAAATGCATACACTTACAGTAATTGAACCAATTAAAATTCATACACTTACAGTAATTGAACATGTTAATATTCATACTCTGAAGGTAATGTTAAAATTTATACTATAACAGTAATTTAACCTGTTAAAATTCATACTCTCTAATAATTCAGCAAGTACAAAACTCATTTTATTTTTTTATCTAAAAATTACATTTACCTTGTCATTGAAAAGTCATAGGTCAACATGTATTGCTGACCATACAAGTTTGTATTGTGGTTATTATATATGTATACAATTGCACAAGCGTATATACAGCATTACCAAGCGTTTGAATATAACCTTTTCTAATTTTAGGATATATGGGTAGCTCCACATATACGAACACTGGAGGTGGAACAAACTATTTATGTTTATCATCTGAGCCACAATGGGACCATTATGATGTAACAATAAAAGCTCAATCTACTATCGTTGGTGTAGAATATGATTTCGACCATTATTCAAATGTTATCAGTCAATTTTTTGGAAAGGATATTTATCAAGATGATGCCCCATGTGCTGTCTGTCACACTAAGAGATCTGCGACGATCATGATTCCTGGAAGAATTGATTGTTATACTGGATGGACAAAGGAATATTCGTAATTATACTTTTATTTGAATAAATTTACATTAACAGTCCACATAGTTTCAATAAACTTGTAAAACATACATTTTAAATTCAATGTATTGTGTTATTAAGTGTAAAAGGCTAGACGGAGAGGTCCTATTTGCCATTATTGTAATCGGAAGTTAACATTTAAATCAGTGATTGAAGCCATTTATAGTGTTGTGGCTTGTAAGTGAGAAAATTGTAAGTTCAAAATTTTGTAGTGATTCTTATTGAAACATAATTTTCTGTACTGGAAGTGTGGATCAGCGGTACGTAAGTGTTGATTAATTGCAATTTACTTACTTTTTTCTTGTGGTAGTAGTTTGAATCTTTGTGGAATGTTTTAACGATCACATATTAACTGATTCATTTCCTTTAATTTTTAAATAAAATTTATGCACGTTATAAAGAATCTCTTATTTTTTGCTGTTTCAGGGGTTATATTATTGGAACAGCCGATACGTATTCTCATCCAACAGAATGGATTTGTTTAGACAGAAGACCAGATGTAGTAGTTAATGGTAAGAACAACGACAATGAATGTGTTTTGCATTTCACTGAAGCATCGTGTGGTAAAAGTTTGGAATGTCCACCATACGTTCAAGGACGTGAAATTACTTGTGTTGTTTGTTCCTTATAGTTAATAAACACGTACAGTAATGTCGACAGAATAAACTTGTTTTAACTTGTTTTTATTGTGTTTATCGGAACAGAACAGAACATAAACTTACTCATTCACACTTACAACCTTATACATTAACAGACTTTCATCAGTAATGATTATAGTTATATGCTATTCTTTAAGAGTAGCGAAAAAGGCACTAAAATTTAATTTAAAGAATTACATTTCATGCTTAAAATTAAAAAAAAAACCACTTTACTGACCCTTTTCGAAAGGAAAAACAAGAAGTGAATACATGTGTACGAATAAGCTTTTACGTGCGAACGTAATTCGTGCGCGCACGATGTATGTATGATATACGTGAGTACGTTCGTGTAGTTGCATTGAGTCGAGTGCGAAGTCCCTTGTTTGCTACCATATGTAACTACATAATTCATTATTATCATTTTCAGGAGCACCTGATGACTCCATTTACCTCTTGCATTTAAACTTTGTGTAAAACGTGATCTAAAAAATCGCTTTCATGCTAACATTGACGTAATATTACCAAAAATAGAATAGTACAAATGATAAGATGTCTGTTAGAATGACTTGTGTCATTATTTGATTATAAGTTAAACCATTATGATCGTGTTATATTATTTAACAATAAGTTTAGTTGTTGTGTTCGGAAAGGAATTGGAAGAAGAGGATACAAGACAAGCTAGATTACTACTACATACGGATCTAGATGTGGCTCAACAAATTACATTGTTGACCAATCGTCTTGATGCTCAACAGGCGACCCTAACATCTTTAGCCCAAGAAAATGCAGAACTCTCGAAAAAAGTCGATGTTCAACAGATATCTATTGCGGAACAAGCTAAGAAAATTGGGAACCTTTCAAATAGTCAACAAGATCTCACCACTCAACTTTCAATAAAAGACAAAGAAATCCAAGCTCTAATATCGTCAGGTAAGTATTGTTGTCTCGAATAATTAAAATACATTTACATTTCATACTATTTAATTGTTCACGAATTTTGTACGAGCATTCACAGCACAAAAATGGATAAGCTGATCAGTTTTATACTGAAATTGATGTTCATATGGTTTACTAGTGTATAAATGCTTTTCTAGTGTCAATGATTTGTAGAACCTTCATTGAACATTCACTGAATCCAAACCAATCAATACAACTTAGATTGAGTTCGTTCGCTACATTGTACTAATTTATTTTTGCTCGATTGTGAAACAAGTTCTTACAACTTAAATTTATCACTTTCGAGTCCGCTTCCTGGTCCTCAAGTACTGAGCTAGCTTCAGGAAACAACGGGATAGGGGTTGGATGGGATTCGGACCAACGCGGAGCTGGCTTTCCAATGATTACAAGTCCAACGTCGTAACCGCCCGGCCACGTTCGCTCTGCCGGGTATCGCCAATTCCTTTGCAGGAGTTGACAAATTACGTCATTTTAATCCTGATAAACGTAAAATTTACGATCCAGTAAACACCACACTCACTTTAACGTTTTTTGACGCATTAGTGGTGTTCTTATTACGTCACTGAATGTATTCATGTGCTTTTAAGTTAGAGCATTTTAGCAAACGCTTTTTCGATTTGTGTTTTGTCGCTACTGTACTGTTAAACCACCAGCAAGTGTCGTACAAAACCGGGAATGTCTGCAGTGTTTACGAACTGAAATTGTCCTGGTACTACATGGAGTATCTCATAAAAATGACTGATTGTTTTCATTACAAATCTTAACATGATATTTTCTTCATCATTATGTTCCTTTACTCGCTGACAATTCTTGTTTTCTTATAAAGAAATCTTATTACATATATGTAGAAAGATTCTTGATCAAGATGCTGATTTGTTTATCTTTATGCTTTTAGGTTCTGGTTCAACCTACACAAGATGGGGAAAGACTACATGTCCTGGAAATGGCACTGATCGTGTGTATGAAGGTAATAGATTAATTATGTTATCTTAATATTTTTTTATTATAGGTGATTTATGTAAAATTAAACTTTATTGTAACCAAAAAATACATTGCAAATTAACATAATTTTTCGTATCAATAGTCATTCATCTTATCAATTTATCCTGTCAAACTTAAACTCTCATATCAATCTTCCATGTCAAAACTCATGCTCTGACACTATTTAAAGTTGTTAAAAGTAAAACATCAAGCATAACTTAATTGAGTTTAACCTGTGGGTATGCACCAGTTGAGGACATAAACCAATATACATATACATGTGTACTTACGTATTATATAGAATACTGGGATAAAATATTATAGTCTGCTTGGGATAATATGAGACAATTTTTTTTATTTATCCTAAACCAGCTAAAGCAAGTATTTTTAACTACGCCTAATGGTATAGATTTTGTATCGTACATGTATTGTCCGTTTTTTCTCAACTGTCAAAGCTTGAATAATTTTACGGTGAATGAACGCATTGTTGGAACGATTTATCGTTCCAGAGACATGACAAATCTTAAAACCATTCTGACTCATAAATATTCATATTTCCACGCCTTTCAACAAAGGCAAAGAAGGATAATTTATGCATACTTTCTCATTATCATGTAACTATACGGAGCTAGGTTGTCTCCCCTACAAACGGAAATTACCGAACAACTTCGAAACGACGCAAACTGGTCAATCGTAATTATACTCATTAATTCCCGTTGTGTATATAAATACATTAATATTTCATACGAACTTTAACCCGACCTGATTATTTATTCTATACCGTTGGTTCCCGGCTCATTCGGCTTGTAAGCTATCTTAAACGAAAAAGCAGGGTATTAAACTTTACAAACAAAGACTTCCGTTTGTAAAAATGCATGGTTATCGAGACTATTAAACCTCGAAAAAAATCATGTTTTGACTACATATATCTCTCTTGACAGCATGAAAAATGAATTTGCACATAGCATATGTATAGACTGCGAATGAAGCATAATACTAATCGTGAAAACGTGTTTATCTTAAAGCAGAAGAATGACCTAGTTTCGGAAAGGTAGCGAACGATTCGCACCCAGTTATATTCGCTTGTAGACGATTCGCTCGCACAATAGGGGCGGTTCATCTCCATTAATTTAACCAGTTATTGTGACTATAAGCTTATAAATCCATTCCTTTTTGCACTGTACATACACTTTATCATTAAAAAGCACCCAAAATGTGGACAACAGACTTTCATAAGTGATTAATAAACGGCATGTCACACTTTCTTCTTCGACAATTAACCGCTTCCATTGGGGTCCGGTACAACTCAACCCGTGGACAACTCAAACCGAAATTTGGGACAACTCAACTCGTGGACAACTCAACCCATTATCAACTCGACCCGTAAATATATTATGATAGTTTGATATATAATCTATTTGGTAATTTATCAAAAAATGTATTAACAATAAAAAGTAAAATTGAATATATTTCTACCAAGAATTGAAGATATTTTTGGATAAAGTACAGAAATGATATTTAGAGATTGCATAAGTATTGTGTCAATTGTATTGTATGTATTGTATACAAAAATGTAGTACTCATGTACTGTAAGACTCAGCACATGTTTAACCGATTATTGAACATTATTATGAAATTAAACTTCAAATTGACTGAAAAAAATGTGTGATGTGAGATAAACAAAATAGAATTGAACGTATTTATTGTTATGATTTAAAAGCGCGAAGTTGGTAGACAAACTGTTATGTTGAATTAATTAGAAAGTGATTATTGATACATTGTAATTGTAAATGCAATTAATCATAGTTGTATTAGTTATATCGAACCGTCAAAATTTACTTCTTGAAGATTTAATTATGATTGAAGTGTGCCGAAACCATTCGGCTTATAACAAGATTAAAGAATTGTTCCGGTCCCTTCCATTGTAATATCAAAGGGACAAAATGATGTTTCACGCCTCCAAATCTATGCGTAATATGAAGGACTCATTACTTTCCAGTAATATTCGCAATTTCATGAAACAAAATGGACTACCTAAAATATATACACCATTGGCGATACCACTGATTCTAAAGAAAGTGCTACGTTTTAAAGCAATTTTTGGAAAATTTTGTTTCATAAAAAAATTGTTAATTTTTCACATAAATTGATGGTATCAATCACTAAACCTTGGTGTAAAAGAGACCAAAAAGGACAAAAAAAATCACCAAAAATTTTTTTTTCATATTTTAAGGCACAAACACCACCGGAGAATCTGTGTCAGATAAAATTGCCTTTCCGGCGTCAAAATGACATGTGCTGGGGATACTGTTAATAACTACGTGTTGTACTAGGTTATAAATCTTTAAAATGGTCCACTTAGCAGATAACATTTTTACCTTAAGACTCAATCCCAATTAAGGTGGACATATGGGCATATTTTTTTTCATTTTTTTCATGTCGTCAAATATGAGTTTTAAATCAATTAAGGGCATTGTAGACATGTTCTGTACATGGTATAAAGATCTTTTCAGCTGAGCTAGTATACTTTTTTAGATATAGGCTGGTGAAAGGTCTCACCTAGCATTAATAAATGTGCTCATGAAAATCGAATATGTGCTGCAAATCTCACTTATTTAAAAGTAGTAATGGTCAAACTATTGAGAAATTCAATACGGTTGCATTCTATAACGTGTTATGTTTCGGAATAAATGATAAAGACTGAAGAGTAAGCCAGATACTGTCAGAAAAACATAAATATTGAATATGCTATTTTCATTAGTTTAATTTGTTTTAAAAATGTCATTCATATCAATTGTTCCAGAACGATACAAACAAGTTTAATATAGAATAAAACTGTTTAAAATAGTTAAATACCATTGTCTTTGTGTTATAACAAAACGCTGTGTGCATGTGAACCACCACAAAGCAACCAATGAAGAATATAATTGTTGTCCCGTACGTTATCAAAATTGACTCGTACGTTGTATACTTCAGTTTGGTCAACCTAACTATTGATAACTAAGTTAAACTGCAAGAATACAACTTACATTGCTGCGTAATTTGTTTTATAATTCAATGTAGTTGTGTTTTACATATAAAACTGCGATAATATCTTTAAATTACAATGATTACGCGAACCATTATCATTTTTCCAAGAGAACAACATTCAACAATTTTGTGACAAGTTTAACAAAGAAACATAGCAATCTAACGCATAAACTAATAGAAACTATTTAGTAGTGGGGTAACATGTGATTTAAAACCATCAAATCATCCGGCAAATGCATGTTTAGACAATTCTACAGTGTCCCGTACGTTATTAAATAAGTAAAATAATGTATGAACCTGGTCAAATTATTGCAGTGTGTGATAAAATGATACTAAAGTTATAATTTGATCAAACGATGCATTGTTTTAGTTTATCATTTCAAAGCTAGATGGTATTCAATTGAGAACAATGCAAACTATTCATCATTTTTGCCAAATAACAAGTACTACACCTTATTTTCCCGTAACTCTTGTTAGTTACTTTTGAACATCATCAATTTCATTATAATTGCCGTTCCGATAATAGTTTCGTCTGTGAAGATTAAATGCATTTTAAGGAACCTTACAAAAGCAATTTATCATAAATATTCAGACGATTATCAATTATTGTGTCACATTTTGTCCCGTACGTTACGGACTCGTACGTTATTTTTCATTTTGTATTTACTGGTTTTTTGTGTGTCACAAATATGCACCTTAAATGAATTATAAAAACACTTTATAAACTTTTTATTTAATCATTGAAGATAAGTTCAATGAAGAATTTATATATCTATTTGAAAAGGTTTGTTAGATAATTTGATTTTACTAATTGTCCCGTTCGTTACGTGGTGAAAATTACGATTCATTTTTTAATGAATGAGCTCACAAATTACCGATACCAATAAAATGTCAGCTAAAATGTATATCTTATCATTAGGATATAACATTATTGACTTTAATTACACAAAAAAGTGTGTAAAGAGTGCAAAGCTGTGAGCTTAATGAAGCCATTAAATGAATGTCCCGTACGTTATCGGAGTTTGGAGACAACGTTTGTTGTATGAGGTGTGAAAAATTATTTTTGAATTTACATTATAATATGTGTTTTTCTGAAGGATTTAGTTATAATTGACATAATAAATATATATTTAATTGGAAATCTGTCTGAATTTTTTAACAATTTGAAGCTAACTTTAAGAATTTGTCATTGGAGACATAGGGATTTTATACACCCTAGCTTAATTAGGAGACAATATTTTGAAAAAATAGAAGTTTTCTTCACGAAATATGTCGCTTATACTTTTACTATAGCATTATCACTTGTAAATATGCATTTCATTTACATAAATTCTGTAAGTTAAATTCCTGGAAACATGATAAACGTTGGAGACATCAAATGTACATTCTAAGCGGGAATGAGTCTTAAGCCACAGACAGTTTTGTTCGCATCTTCAAACGAATGCCTCAAATGAAAGACTAATGGCTTACAAAAAAATATGCGCTATTTCATGAATCAAAATAGACTACCTAAATATATGCAGCATTTCAGCCGATACCACTGATTATCAGAGAATGGGACTTTTTCACACTAGTTGATGTCAACCATCGAAATATCCTTATTTTCCTCTCTTACTAAGCCGCACAGAGTAGGCTCCCCTTGTAATCAGTTTTTGTGATCAAAACACGGTGTATTCATTACTATTTTCACTGTTTTATAAATAGGAAAAACACTGTCAATGGCATACATACACTTAATAATTACAATGCACCTTAAATGTGGACACCATACACTTTCAAGTGATAAATATGGGTAATATGTGTAAACGGATTAAAGATCTCAAATCGACTTAAATATGATGAATGGAATGAATGCGAAAATAATATCAAATGAATAATGCAAATGTCACGCTCCCTCATTCATGTCTTAATCTGTTAGTTCGCTTTCATTTTGATATATATAAATTGATACAAATAATTTCGTGCTAGACTTTCAGCAAATCTTTGGCTTTAATTCCCCAAAAACCTATATCATCCATGTAAGTATTTGCTAGAAGTTCAACATTACTCAGCAGCATCAAGATAAAAGTTTGCAGAGAATCTACCTCAAAGTTCTACAGAAGAGCAAACTAGTCACAGCACATCTTAAGAAAAGACAATTACTGAATTTTAAGTGTATATACTTTTGTTGTATAGTTTACTTGCAATACCTTTGAATTTGCAAGATTTTTGATAATATTATGTTCTTGATATAACAACTTATTACTTGTGTTAATTTAGAAATTATATCTTAGACATGGTACCTACACGCTTTCAAGAATCGTTCCTACAGCACTTTCAGTGCTTTGATTTTTGTACTGGCGGCCTAGTTTTCATTAAAAATATCTTGACTAGAAATCGCCAAAAGTCTAAACAAATCAGCAATGATGTCAACTTGCCAAATATTTTGGCGTATTGATAGTATAGTTATAGCTTACGTTACAATTACACGTATACAATATTATTGTACATGTAAGAATTACACACAAGAAAACAGCATACTAAGTAAGATCATAGAAAAACACATTAGTCAAAATATATTGCTAACCACACATATTTGCATTGTGGTTATACTGCTTCCCAATCGTTTGAATATAACCTATTCTAATTTTAGGATATATGGGTAGCTCCACATATACGAACACTGGAGGTGGAACAAACTTTTTATGTTTATCATCTGAGCCACAATGGGACCATTATGATGTAACAATAACAGCTCAATCTACTATTGTTGGCGTAGAATATGATTTCGACCATTATTCAAATGTTATGAGTCAATTTTTTGGAAGTGACATTTATCAAGATGATGCCCCATGTGCTGTCTGTCACACAAAGAGATCTACGACGATCATGATTCCTGGAAGAACAGATTGTTATAGCGGATGGACGAAGGAATATTCGTAATTATACTTTTATTTGAATAAAATATACCAGTCCACATAGTTTCAATAAACTTGTACAACATACATTTTAAATACAATGTAATGTGTCATTAAGTACAAAAGGCTGGACGGAGAGGTCCTATTTGCCATTATTGTAATTGAAAGTAAACATTGAAACCAATAATGTAAGCCATTCATATAGATTTGTCTTGTATGGGAGAAAACCGTAAGTTCAAAAGTTTGTAGTGATTCTTATTGAAACATAATTTTCTGTACTAGAAGTGTGGATCAGCTTGGCGTAAGTGTTAATTAATTGCAATTTACTTACTTTTTTCTTGTGGCAGAAGTTCGAATCTTTGTGGAATGTTCATAACGGGCATACATGTACTGATATTAACTTATTCATGTCCTTTAAGTTTTAGCTAAAATTTATGCGCGTCATAAATAATCTTTGATCTTCTTGCTGTTTCAGGGGTTATATTATTGGAACAGCCGATACAGCGACTCATCCAACAGAATGGATTTGTTTAGACAGAAGACCAGATGTAGTAGTTAATGGTAAGAACAACGACAATGAAGGTATTTTGCATTTTACTGACGCATCGTGTGGTAAAAGTTTGGAATGTCCACCGTACGTTCAAGGACGTGAAATTACTTGTGTTGTTTGTTCCTTATAGTTAATAAACGCGTACAGTCATGTCGACGGAATAAACTTGTTTTTACCTTTCTATTGTGTTTATCAGAACAGAACAGAACATACACTTTATTTGATCACACCAAGATACATGGCGCATGAGAATAAATGAATACAACATAATTCAATCAGTATTAACATAGATCACATGACATACAGACAAAATATATATACAATGTACATACATACATACATCTCTCTTACTCATTTACACTTACAACCT
Source organism: Mactra quadrangularis (assembly GCA_025267735.1). Classification (NCBI taxonomy): domain Eukaryota; kingdom Metazoa; phylum Mollusca; class Bivalvia; order Venerida; family Mactridae; genus Mactra; species Mactra quadrangularis. The sequence continues at coordinate 37,494,382 of CM046305.1, read as the reverse complement.
TATACACTAAGAGACTATGAAAGAAATTATAATTTCAACAAATAAAAAGGAAAATTAATCTTTTATATGATCAAAAATTATTTTTATAAATTTACAGGTGATCGTTGAATATTCAAAAGATCATTTGACAAACTTTCTATAAATTTTAGTTTATATGGTCTACGATAAAAATATGGTTTTATATATAATTTTCTATAGATTTCAAAGAAAGGACATTTAAGTAAATAACGGAACTCGTCACTTATCATTTTATTGTTGATAGTTTTGCAAATTGCGACAAGTTGAAGTGGTCGTTCATTTACCATTTTGTTGTACAATACAAGTTATATTTGATCAGTTACCACAGCATCTAAACATATAAAGTGATTTATTATTACCTATCCATTCACATAAGTTGAAAATCATTTCCTATAAGTACATTGTAATTGTCATCGTCTGTTTATTATTCACTTGGATACTTGAGCGTTTAACCGTTTAAAATTGGACGTGGTAACATGGGTAATAGATGTTTCAAAATGTAGCAAAATGTGGCTGCACAAGTAACAAACCACAACGTTCAATTAAGAGAAACATTTTCAAAAGGATCGTGATGGTCTAAGTTTGTGTTGTACATTACGAATACGATTGCTGTTAAGAAATGAAGCGAGTGGACTTCATATCATTTATTTGAAACACCACAACAATTCAGTAAATTTGGCATAGAAATTCTTCCAATACATTTAACAATACTGTTAAAAATTATTAAAATAATGTGCAGACCCAATTCTGTTTAATAAAACTGTCTCGTTATGACTCGTATCCTTGTTGAAAGTGCTGTTTACCTAAGCCATTTGCTCGGAACGATTTAGTTTTGTAAGATGAACACGATTGCGAATAACGGCCTTTAAGTCTTTTTAGGCTTACAGTTTTTGACGTGCGTAGTTTTATCTGAATGCTAGGGTAGCGAAAAATTTGAATTGGTCGTCATCTGCAAAAAGTTTCCAACTTTGGGTAGTCTTCCTTTCGGAGCGTTTAATGTTTACTTATTTAGGAAATAAACCAATGGAAAGCGTTGAACTAGAGTCTATCAAGACATTGCCTATGATTACGTGTAGAAAATGTAAATGATCAGGTAAAATAGACTGATTAAATACATAAACCAGCCGCTGACTCTATTTAGAAATTACTCCCAATTGCTCGCCAAATTAGAATGTTCACTGGAAGGTTGCGTTCATAAATATGTTATATGACTGTTTAGTAAAATCGGTACATTTTATTCTAAACATGAAGGCTTTATGGTTTAAGACAAGATGTGGTGACGATTTCCTTATTTGAAACTTGAACTGTTGACTTCTTGTACAGGACAAATAATGCCCAACATATAAATTTGAATGATCTTTGCGGAGAGTCGTAAGGTGATAAAACATGCCAAATATGGAAGCACTGTGCGTTATGGTCTTTCACACATTTTTTTTGTATCTTAAAACTCTCAGAGATGGTCGTTTTATGGCTATCCAGGGAAAGTGATATTCCAGGAAGATATCCGACTAGTTCAGTATGTTTATGGTAGGGACGTAAGGATTAAAACATATGTTACATAATCTGTGATAAATAGAATAAAACATTTTGTTTTCTTACTATACATGTATATTTCATGAACTATCTACATGAGAAATGAATAAATTGAGTTAAAAATCTTAATACACTACATGAAAAATTAATGAAACCTCATACGTAAATTATATAGTTCGTGCAAATTTATCTAAGACAAACAAGTAAATCTGTGAGCTAATGCTCACTAGTGATATCCCCGCAAAAATCTAAAAATATGCGACAAACAGGAAGTAGATGAGCAAGGAGCATGAAATCGCTTTACACCACATGGAACTATGGGATGAAGCAATATGCAAAGTATTAGGCTGCGGCATGTTATAGTTGCTGAGAAAACTGCGACGGAAATTTTGTAACGGACGGACGCACGCACAGACACACGCACGGACAAGGGTAAAACAGTATACCCCCCTCTTCTTCGAAGCGGGGGTATAATTAATACAATGTACATTACTCGCTGTTGTAACCAAAATTCTTTCGACCGATTTGTTGAATACTTGTACTAATCATTGTGTTTTTGTCAATGGTCAATCCTAAAAAGCCGCCCGGCTAGCTCAGTTGGTAGCACGCAAGTCTACTGATCGAGGGATCGTGGGTTCGATTCCCAGGCGGGGCTTACTTTCGTGGAGATTGGTTATGAAATTATATCTACGGCCATTCTCCCTCCTACCAATGATTTTTAATTATGTAGGGCAGTTGTCAGTCACTGATGAAAGTATGCGCTTAGTAGTTGGTTAACAGCTAAATCCAGAGATTTGGCCTTTCAGTGAGTAGGTTGACTGACCGCCGTTATATGACCTATAAAATGTGTTGCTACGGCGTTAAACCCAACAAAACAAACAGACAAACAAACAATTCTAAAAAGCTAATTCAAAGGTGTGTTGATTTTCGATAAATATCTTCAAATAACATAAGAGAACAGGGTACATTTTATCTTCAAATATCTAACATTAGAGGAGTTTGATCATTTTCTTGTAATTTGTGCCTATCTTGTGCATTGACATAAAGTAAAAACACGTATGACTTGGAATGCCTAGGTCATACATGAACGGATAATGGTTTTTAAACGAAATGGATATTATAAGACAATACGGTGTAAAACCACAATCACGAAACACCATGCTCTTAACCACAAATATTATAAAATATTGGTTGCTACAAATGGAGACGGAATGTATAATTACTTAGGCGGTCCGGAGTGACAATCAGTCAATATGTGGCCATTGCATTGCAAACTTTTTCACCAAGAGTTTTCTTTGAGGAAGTTTATATATATAACAGTAGTGCTTATGGTCATGTAGGTTATTTGGATAAAATCCAGTTTTTAGGTCTCATTGATTCACATTGAGCAAAAAATTCAAAGAGGCATCTGAGAAAATTTCTAAATTAGCTGAATTCTGTTTATATCAACATGTAATCATAACTATATTTAACCGAATAATCTTCAGCTAAAGTAAAGTAACATATTATGTTAATAAAAATCTTTTTTTTCTAAACATTTAATATGTTAGAGAACTGTTGGGAGGGTACTGTGCGTTCTTATGTCACATTTTCATTCTTTTACATTTAGTACAGCATGTCCATAATCTTATTCAAGCTTTGCTTCATGTGGTATGACTTTGAATTGTTCATTCTCATTCACATTGTATATCTGAATTTAAACATATCATAACCTTTCATCTCTGATTCCCATATCCTATCAAACTCTTCATTCTGTGCTACTGTAAACCATGACTGCCAGTTTCCAATTGTTACTAAAATAAACTTGACTTAATTTCTACTAAGTTGAGGTACGTACTGCAACGCGAAAAAAAATGTTATGCAGGGTATATTATACCCGAGTAACATAGTCACTGGTCATTTAATGCAAATAAATTTTATACCAGATAATTACAGGGCACTTGACATGAAGGCATACTCTATGTATACCAAATTGCCATATTTTTAGACACATGGATTTATCACATGATCCAGAGCTCTAGTAACTATATGGACACTTTATAAGACAAACTTCCTTACTGTGCAGGGTCAGTGCTCGCACAATGGCCACCGTTGTGTTAATTCACGCAAGTTAGCTAGATTATGTATGTGCAACAAATGTTAGTCAGTGTGGGGAATCAGGTGAACTATATGGTTCCTGACACGGCAAATATGACGCCCAGATCAATAAGTTTAGATGAAAAAGACAATAAATGACATTTATACGTAACAAATTTTTATAAACAAAATGCATGCGTATTGTATTAGATTCGAGACAGTGCCGACCGCCTGCCTGTGGTTTTGACCACCTTAGCTCAAAATATTGTTTTTGCTTAGTGACTGACTATGTTTGATAAAAATCGAAGCATAATTTGAACCCGAAGAGTGGGCACAGCATTTTGTCTGTTTTGATCATAAGTTTTCTTTTTATTGTCTTTAGTGATCACTGATAATGTTTGGCGAAAAATATAGCATAAATGTATTCTCTAAATTTTTACCACTTTTCAAATGATGCCTTCATTTTCATTTTCTGTGTTCATTTTACATTTACGATACATTTACCAATATTGTCAAAGTTATTTCTAAGTTCAATGACAAGCATATCTAATTTACCGTAAATTTTAGGATGTTACTTACATCGTTTATATACGCCCTTGATAAAAGACAGCTCGAACAAATTTGATACGTCAAAGGATTGCTTCAAACTATGTATACATTACATATGACGATAGGTTCTCCCCCCCTCCCCCGCACCAGGGATGGAAGATGACCGTACTATTGTTGTAATTTTAATTAAAAATACAAGCCGCCCGGTAAGCTCTGTTGGAAGCACGCAAGTCTACTGATCGAAGGGTCGTGGGTTCGATTCCCGGACAGGACATACTTCGTGGAGCTTGGTCATGAAATTATTTCTACAGCCATTCTCCCTCCCACCAATGCTTCTTAATTATGTAGGGCAGCAGTCAGTCACTGAAGAGAGTATGTACTTAACAGCTTAATCCAGAGATATAGCCTTTCCAGGAGGAGTGAGTAGGTTGAATGACCGCCGTTATATGACCTATACAATGTGTTGCTACGGCGCTAAACCCAACAAAAAAAACAACAAAAAACAAAAACAAAAAATAATTAAAAATGCCCATTTGAATCGGTCATTCGTTTGTGTACAGGTATTTTCTTTCACCAGTAATGATTATAATTATATGCTATTCTTTCAGTGTATCGAAAATGACTCTAAAATATAATTAAAAGAATAACATTTCATGCTTAAAATTAAAAAAAAAACACTTTATTGACCCTTTTCTAAAGGGAAAAACCAGAAGTGAATACATGTGTACGAATAAGCTTTTACGGCCAATGTGATTCGTGCGCACACGATGTATGTGTGATGTACGTGTGTACGTATGTGTAGTTGCATTGAGTCGAGTGCGAAGTCCCTTGTTCGCTACCATATGTAACTACATAATTCATTACTATCATTTTCAGGAGCACCTGATGACTCCATTTACCTCTTGCATTTAAACTTAGTGTAAAACGTGATCTAAAAATCGCTTTCATGCTAACATTGACGTAATATTACCAAAAATAGAATAGAACAAATGATAAGATGTCTGTTAGAATGACTTGTGTCATTATTTGATTATAAGTTAAACCATTATGATCGTGTTATATTATTTAGCAATAAGTTTAGTTGTTGTGTTCGGAAAGGAATTGGAAGAAGAGGATTCAAGACAAGCTAGATTACTACTGCATACGGATCTAGATGTGGCTCAACAACTTATATTGTTGACCAATCGTCTAGATGCTCAACAGGTGACCCTAACATCCTTAGCCCAAGAAAATGCGGAACTGTCGAAGAAGTTAGCAATTCAGCAAGAGCAAATAGTGAACCTTACAAAATCGACGGGTAATTTTATTTCTTAATACAAAATTGCACACATTTTACAAAAACTGCCTAGTACGGCTATCCGAGTCTGCACTTATATTGAATTTATTATGCTCATTATTTGTTTTGACGCACGTATCACTAGAATACGAAAATATTTAACTGAATTTCATACGACACCCGATAAAAGTGACTTTTGTAATATTATGGAAATGTATGTTCCAGTCGACAGGGAGTGCCATTTCCTTGGTGACTTTAGTACTAATGTCTGTGCGAGACTTATCCACTGAGAAAATCAGTATCGAAATTTTCTTGTTTGAATTGTTTGGTTTAAAACAGTCGAACACTCAGTGTACTGGGTCGAGTTGTATCATCCGTAAAACGAGGTTTCCGTTTTTAGCCTAGACTTCTTTCTCAAAATGGAGGCCAACGAAAAAAACTCACGACAAGTCAAGGAAATTTTATTTTAGTGATCAAATGATTTGTCTTAGAAGACTATGAGAGAGGCTAGTGACTTTAAATATTATTTTCTCTGTTTTTAGTTCATATTTATCGGAGTTCCACGTAGGGTAAGGTGGGGGCAAGAGGCCCATGTTAAGGAAAACGCGTCGCATATTTTTTACTTTTTACGATATTAAAACATAATCTAGTGTAATGAAAACACTGTTTAACCGAGAACATTTTGATATAGTAAGCTTTGTTTTAAGTTCAAATACAACAATTCAATGGACAATAAACGAAAAAAAATTTTTTGGCCTTTTTGCCCCATTACCGGGGCAAAACGCCCATCCCAACGGGGCATAAAGCCCATCATAGGCGCTTTACCCCATTGGTTTTTCAAACAAATAATAAGCGAGATATGCATACTAATAAGATGAAGTATTACTCAGAGTCAGAATAAACAGACTCACAGTTTAGGTAGATTAAATGTGCAGTTCCTATAAAACATTGTTTGAGTGCCCAATGCCCATGATTTACAAACCTGGCCCTCTAATCCAGACACGTTTCGGTCTGTATAGGGCTCACAAAAAATAATACATTCTTTTAACATATATTTTTCTTCGTTTTTGATGAACTTTTTGCTAATATTTTATCGACTATGATTTGTTAATAGGGCGCTAATGTGATCAAAGTTGCGTTTTCAATTTTTTTTGGACCTGGGTCATTTTCTTTCATTTTTTTGCTTATCCCTCTATCACAAATGCCACCTCCCTCATCCCTCTATCATTAAAACCACATCCCTTAACCCCCTTATCACCAATACCACCTCCCCTTATGTTTTCACCAATACCACATCCACTTATGTCTATCGCCAACACCACCTCTCCTTATCTCTATCATCAATACCATCTCCCCTTATCTCTATCACCAATACCACCTCCCCTTATGTCTATCACCAACACCACCTCCTCTTATCTCTATCACCAACACCATCTTCCCTTATCTCTATCATCAATACCATCTCCCCTTATCTCTATCACCAATACCACCCCTTATGTCTATCACCAACACCATCTTCCCTTATCTCTATCACCAATACCACCTCCCCTTATCTCTATCACCAACACCACCACCCCTTATCTCTATCACCAACACCACCTCCCCTTATGTCTATCACCAATACCACATCCACTTATCTCTATTACCAATACCACCTCCACTTATGTCTATCACCAACACCACCTCCACTTATGTCTATCACCAATACCACATCCACTTATGTCTATCACCAATACCACATCCACTTATGTCTATCACCAATACCACATCCACTTATGTCTATCACCAACACCACCTCCCCTTACGTCTATCACTAATACCACATCCACTTATGTCTATTACCAATACCACATCCACTTATGTCTATTACCAATACCACATCCACTTACGTCTATCACCAACACCACCTCCCCTTATGTCTATCACCAATACCACATCCACTTATGTCTATCACTAACACCACCTCCCCTTATGTCTATCACCAATACCACATCCACTTATGTCTATTACCAATACCACCTCCCCTTATGTCTATTACCAATACCACCTCCCCTTATCTCTATCACCAACACCACCTCCCCTTATCTCTATTACCAATACCACCTCCCCTTATCTCTATCACCAACACCACCTCCCCTTATCTCTATTACCAATACCACCTCCCCTTATCTCTATCACCAATACCACCTCCCCTTATCTCTATCGCCAACACCACCTCTCCTTATCTCTATCATCAATACCACCTCCCCTTATCTCTATTACCAATACCACCTCCCCTTATCTCTATCACCAACACCATCTTCCCTTATCTCTATCACCAATACCACCTCCACTTATGTCTATCACCAATACCACCTCCCCTTATCTCTATTACCAGTACCACTTTCCCATATATATCACCAATACCACCTCCCCTTATCTCTATTACCAGTACCACTTTCCCATATATCTCTTTCACATATACCACCGTCACTAATCTCTACACCACTAAATACTTCACACAAATTGGATGGGGCAAAACGCCCATGCTAGGCTTCTTGCCCTGACCTTGTAGTGGGCGTTTTGCCCCCATACAACCAATATTAGTTTGTCAAATATTACTGAATCTTGAAAGGGAGATAACCTTGTTTGGTCGAGTTTTGTTTACATATTGAAGGTTACACTATCGAAAAACACTTTAGAATGTGACATTCAATAAAAAGCAAATGATTCACAATAAATTTTCTACATCGATGAAATTGCAAGCAACGTGCATGTTTTACTAAAACAATAACAAAATTCACAATGTTTATTTTTTCCCCGCTACTTTTCTTCTACAAGTAAAACGAGCGCTGCGGATGACGTCAAGGTTTTAGGAGATCTAGAAAACTTGACCTTTGTATAAATAATGTGTTTTACCTCGACTGGGCGTATTACCCCACCTTACCCTACACATCTATGAGTTACGTTTGGGAAGGAAACGATATTTTGGTCGGTCCGATCTGTTCCGACCTAAAAAAAATTCTGTTTAACGTCACATAACTTTCTTCATTGGCTTTTAATGAATAAGCTTTTATATGCAATCGACGGATTAACTATTTCTTTGATAAATAAGACCACGGTTTTGAAAAACGATCCAGAAATAAAATCAAAGCACAGAAGGCGCTGAATTTGTTTGGGTCACGGAATATAAGAAAGGTGAAGGTTGTGTGGAAACAATGAGATATAAATGTAGTACAGATACTACAGATGCTATGAATTCAAAGAACAATGCCACAGGGTTATAAATTTATATTTTAATGAACTGAAAATAATGTGGTCCCCGATCAGTGGGGTGCCTCAATTGAGTTGCCCTCAATTCATGATTTTGCAATTTTAGGCGAGAACAAAGGAGCCGTGACCTTATTCCGACTTCTGTGTGATTTCGCGCACATTTATTACTGTCACATACTAGTGTTTGTTGCAAATGAATTCTACGGTCATATTTCATTTAAAAAAAGTTACAACATTACCGCAGCATCTTATAACTTCTTCAAATGAAAATCTCATCCACATTAAATATCCAATATGGCGTCGCTTAAAACGTAAATAAACAGAGGAACTGTGACCTACTTAAAATATATGCGCTTTAATCAAAGTTGTCACTGTCACAAACCTGTTCGTTTTGTGGAAAAATTATTCAGGCAGCTTCTTAAACTGAAAATCACATCCACACGATCCAAATTATTTGGCGTCGCTTTATAATGATAGGCCTGTTTAAGTAAACAAAGGACCTGTGTCTGTGCCCAACAAAAAATTGAATCTGTATGCGCTTTAATCAATATTATCACTGTCACTAATTGGTTTGTTATGTGAAATCAACTTTACATATATTTCTTGTTTATAAATAATACCAACAAACGATAATGTATAATAAATATTGCATGAAATTTTATTTACAAATCTTCTTTCTTTCTTCTCCGTGGGTTGTTCTGTTGACTCTTCAGCGTGGTTTGATCACGTGACAAATTGAATTTGTTATATAAACTAACCCATAGGCGAACACCTTTTAATTGAAGAGTTCAAAATTGACGTGCGTTTAATCAAAATTATTTCAATATATTACCAGTAATTTGCGGAAATGTTACAGAATTGCACAATATTAGAAATCTTCGACCAATCGGGAACTATATTGTCTTCCATGATCAGGTTTGAAAATTAATGCGCCTGTTATTTGACAATTAATCTGGTTCCCTGTCCTATTATAGTTCGCAGGGGACCAGTCCATTTGACAATCTTCACGCAGTGATCTCCCCTGAATTTTTCGGCGTTAATGTCCATGTAAAGGGAAGTAACCGCTTCAAAAAAGCGGACTACTTTCGGTATTTGCAATTAACAGCATTCGGGTCTGAAATTTCGCTACCATTATTTGTTTGGTCTGACGACCCAAACAAATAAAAACGGGGAGCCCGTTTCGCCTCAATTGCCATTTAACTAGATCAGGGTGCTTGTCTAGTTAATTACTTGGATGAGTTAATATGAGTCACCTGGGGTCTAAAACTAGGTCATACCGCCCAAATATGGAAAAACATTGTGTACACTCTAATGGTGATATTTTTATCAATTGTCATCAAACTTTATCAAGAAGCTTATTTAGTAAATTGCTTAGATTAGTTCGACCATGGGTTACCTGGAGTATAAACCTAGGTCACACAGTCCAAATATGAAAAAATCCTGTGAACAATAGTGTCAAATTGGTTTGAAAGTTTGTTTTTCGGCGCAGCTGTCTAAGCCAACTTTTGACCTATATTTCAACCAATACAATTTGCTCTACCATAGCTGTTTGTCCAATGAAAATCCTTTACGGTATAAAGAAATGGATAAAACACATGACACCATTGGCTATTTGTGATAAACTGGTGTGTAGCACGTACAGTAGCTGCTGACTATTTACTCTGTGTATAATGAGTGACTCACTATGCTAATTGATCACACATTCGTCGTGGTACACCCCTTGCGGTATAACTAAACTGCGAATATGACCAAGGATCCTATATTAATATAGGATCCTTGATATGACTCAGCGCACGCTCGGAATGGGTTTTGTCATATGTAGGCCGCCATTGAGCATTTATATCAAATTGTTTTATGTTCGCCAGAAAAGTAACATAAATCGTTTGGTCATTCTGGAAAGAAGTGATTTTTAATCGAAAATCAATGGCATTGTTATTAAAGATGTTTTTAAGTTTAGAATCGGACAGATTTTTCAAATTGACAAATCAGCGAAGTGGCAATATATTCGGACAAAAATTGTCAGTTGAGGCTCAACTGCAATTTCGGACAAACTATATTTGACCTATAGTTAATACATGTACGCCGTGAATAAACCAACATTTATACTTCAAACCGTTAAAAATGAACCCAGCAGAGCGCCGAATATCTTTTTTAAAGATATTTCTTGTTTAATTTTACTCTGGTTCTTGATGTACCAATGGTTGTCAGATGAGCGAAAAACAGCCACCATGACACTTCAGTTTAATTCTGTTTCAAGTTGGTTAATAAACAATAAAAATAAAATAGGACTCATTTTGCGATATGTATTTCATCATGTAATTTGTTTATCAAACATTGACATTTATGTCATGACCAAAGAACAACTGACTCCTTCCTCGAAATTGCTTAAGGCTTCTAACAGCTCGCTGTTTTATTATTTTACATTTATTGTCAAACCAGGAATTGTTTCTTTTGCAACACCTTTTACATGGTTTTGGAAAGATAAAATCTTTGCTTTTTTATAAGAATATTCTGAAAACAGTTGAGAAAATCATCAACAAAAGATAAAGTGTAACATTTCATCAAATTGATCAGCTTTGTTTGACATTGTGTAATCTGTTAGAGTTTCCCAGTAAAAACAATTATATATATGTACCCGATTAAATTTCATTTATTTTACTCAATTACCAGAGTCCATATATAATGATCATGAAATAATGCGTACGCCCTTATATATAGTTCCATGTACATACATACATGTACACTACCTAATATATGATATATTATAATGAAAGTATCTATGAATCGTACACGGTAATGAATATGGGAGCGATTTTTAATTGTGTTTGTTGACAAAATATTATATGCACGTGTGTATTTAAAGAATGTGTGGACTCTGGTGCCAGAGTCAATTACTTATTACAACTACATTAAGGTAAAGTAACAGGGTGACCCCTAGCACATTTTGATAAGTACTTACCGATTTCAAACCAAGATACTGATTTGTTCGAACTGCATATTTTAGAGTCTGGTTCTACCTACACAAGATGGGGAAAGACTTCATGTCCTGGAAATGATACTGATCGTGTGTATGAAGGTAAAATTATTAATTATATTTACATGTTATCTTTGTAATCATTACACGCAATATAGGTTGATATTATAAAATTGACTTGATAGCTGTACAGTCAGACTGTAAACTAACACGGCATTAACTTGTCCTACTCATACCCAGACATTGATTTTACCAGTCAAAAATCATACTATCACATTAATTCCAACTGTCAAACGTGAACTCTGACAAAAAAAACTTGTGTTAAAGGTACTCATTCACAGATTTCAACTTAAATATCAACTTTTTATAAAACTATGAAATTGTGTGGAAACATTTTTGGAAGCAGGAACGTAGTGTTCTGATAATTTTAGTTAAACACAGTTTGTCTCCAAATATTAAGAAATAATGTTTTGACAAAAATACAGACACATAGGAGTATTTTAAAAATATCGATAAAGATTTAACCAAAGCTGTGAACTAGTACCTTTAACAAATATTCCGCCATATATTAAACCTGTCAAAACGTATACGTTGGCATTTTATTGTGAAATTTGAATTCACAATAGATAGCGTGTTCGTCAAGAACTAGATCATACGTATAACATCCATAATTTCATAGCTAATGCCCGCCATTTCTGTCATCGGTTCGAAATTGTTTTTCTTTGTATTATTGACACAAATGAGCAAATAAGTCATACTAATGTCATGAGCCTCATAGAATAAGGTATCTCCTGTGCCACATATAGAACAAGGTTTTACGCAGGGATTTAAACATGACTAGCAAATTAATAACTTACAATACTCATAACCAAGGATCCATTATTTGACGCTTTTAACGACATTCTGCATATTTTTCCAAGTCTGTGACTGTGTTTAACACAACAAATTATCCAGTCATTATGCACATTGACTTATGTTTTATTAAAGCCAAGCTATGCATTAATTAATAAAGTATGAATAATGAAACTGGCTTTCAAACGATCCTTCTCAATTTCAAAAAAGAATCCACGTAGTTTCTCTGGAATCTGTTTTATGTCCGTCGAGCCATAACATTTATCCCGTCAGCGCGTGTGTTTTATGTATACACTTAACAAAACTTATACGTATATATATTTCATTTGCAAATAACTTTTTATGGACCGATATTTTTAACGAAATTGTGTACGTCTGCTATTGAAGATATATCATTTATAGCTCGTTTAGGATAACTTGAGACAAACGGCTCAGTTTGTTTACATATTTGGGACTCTACTCAGGTATTTCGTAAAACAGGGAGGTCAGCTGATCTTGCGTAATGAAAGTATTAAACTTGTCTTAATGCGTGGAAAGTGTGTTCTCCTACTAAATTTAATACATCAAAAATACACTGATAATAGTCGATAATTACGTGTACTTAACTTAAATCCACCTGTGTATAAAAATGGTATTGTTGTATTTTGTCTCAAGTTATCCTAAACGAGCCATATCACTGCGTAGTTACTTTTTCAAATATGTTCTAGTTCAACCGTGAATCGATAAAATTCATTAATTGCACGAGGAAATCGTGACTGGCGCGAATTGAAATTGCACATAGTCGCTGTGGATAGTTTTGCGACCCACACATCCAAAAAACACAAAATGGTCCGGCTACAATAGAACAGCTCGGAAAGCAATTGGGTTAATAAAATGGATGGCGCGCCAGCCCACACAGCAAGAGCGACAACAGAACTACTACATGAAAACAACATTACGTTGATGTGCATACCGCCGAAATCTCTAGCTAAACATACGAGTAAAAGAACACGTATGTGATAAATTGAACTCCATATTCGCCGTGGTGTTGCAGCCCTACCCTGGCTGAGCTATGCGAAAGGATTGTACGCGAGTGGGCAGGTATACGTCAGAATCACTTCCATAAGTATGCGAGATCCATGATAACGCGATGCAAAGTGGTTCTCAACAGCCATGGAGGTCAAACTCATAATAAGAGAGAATTGTGGACACTTTTACCCTAACTATCATTTTACAACATTCATTTAGTCACGCAGATCGCGTGTTACTTTGTCTTTTTTACATCGTGTTATTGCGTTGTCTTATCATAGGCCTATTGTCGCCCGGCATGGGTCATTGCGACAGCAATATTGCGTAACAGTATCGGGCATAACATTCTCGTTCCCAGAGTCTAGTCTAGGATTCTCAATACTAGCATCTGGCGCCACACGGTTAATTTCGAGAGCGCGCATGCGCATTCGATATTTTTTACACACCAATGAAAAATCGCGTCTCAAAAATGCCGCAAAACGAGGCCATTTTAAAAAGTCTGTTAACAAACAAGCTGACGGTAGGCCTATTATACTGCTACTACATGTGTAAAATGTCTTTGAAGATCTGCTGTGAGTCAAGAAGTAAATATATGAATTTTCGATATGTTTATTTGAAAGAAATTGTCGGAGAGACGTATAAAGGAACGAATTT